>CAXAMN010023284.1:614429-723629 GCA_963970005.1 Durusdinium trenchii | reverse complement strand
TCTAGTAACAAGTGCCTTACTAGTAGTAACAAGAAGCTATTAGAAACCAAGAACGGAGCCTTTCGGGCATCGCGACGAGTTCGTCTCTTCGCTCCGTCGGGGCCGGGGGTTCGGGCGTTCACACCACATGCGACGTGGGACTTCATCTTCCATGGCTCAGCCCACCCAGGTTACCAGGCATGGTTACCAGGCAGTAGTAACAAGAAGCTATTATAGAAACAATAAGCTACTAGCGTGGTCCGGGTGGCCTCTTTCGCACCCAAAGACCGTCGCACTTGGACTTCGACGTCGAACCGGATCCAACACATCCAACACCGGTGGCTTCAGCTCGCCCCTCCCTCCGCGGAGGTTTGGGCGAACTGGGCGTGGTTTTGGCACGGGTGGAGGTGCTGCCCAACCGGTTCGTCGTGTGTCGTGGCGTAGGTGGTCGGAGCTTCTTCCGGCTGCGCGAGTTTTCGGTGTGGGGTAGCGAGTAAGAGGGGGACCATGAAAGCACTGGATGAAGAAGTGGACTTTGAGTGATTTTGGAACCTTCGCTGGTCCAAAGGAGACTCATCTTCCTCTTGTTGAGAGGGAGCAACTGTGTCTTTTCTCGCCATGGCCACATTGGACACAGAGTTCCCATGTCCGGTCAGTGGTTGGGAGTGGCACTCCCACATCACTTCCACAGCTCTTTTCGACCCGTTTTCGCACATTTCCCTCTCTCCCGTGCGCAAGCGTTTGGCATGCGGATATCTCTGTTTCAGAGATTCTTCGGCCGGGGACGTGTTTCTTTTGCATCCGAAGCAGAAAACACACTGGCTGCCGGCTCCTGCACGCTCCACTTCGAGCTAAGCTCCTGCTTCGCAACTCGCCCACGGCTCCACCCTTGGGAGAAGAGACTGAAGCAACTTTGCATCGGGGCGCAGGGCGACAAGCAAGCATTTAGCTCTAATAGTTGGAAGATCCAAAGGTATTAAGAGCTTGTTGCCAGGTCGGAAGAACCAATGGATTGAACATGTCAAGAATGCCTCGTAGATTGAGGGAGTTACAGATCAGTATACGGAAGAAAAAAACCTTGCTGGTTACTCATGTGAGGTTCCTCCATGATCTACACAGCACATCATATCACCGACCAAAAAGAGGTCAAAAGGGCGCTCTCTCTCTCTCTCTCTAACTATGATCTGGTACTGGAGGAGGAGGAGGAGGAGGAGGAGGAGGCGGAGCACAGCTCCAATAAAAGCTAACAATCCTCACTCGGCTGGCAGGTGAGGAAAACCAACTGACCTAGAACCCATCTCGACCCCAATGCTCAGTGGAAGATTCTCTGTGCACTTGGCAAAATTGGAAGAGCGATGGCGGCGCCATCGGTGGTCCGACCAATCGAATAGGTCAGACAGGTAAACCTTGGGGATGGATCGCAGAATGGCTTGGCACCTGTCTGCATGGTTGAAAGATGTTGAAACCATCAGAACACTCTGGTTTCTATGGAAGTCACCTGCAAAAGGTCTATTTCCATGCTTCAAGGCGAAAACGACCTCCTTTTCTTCAGATATATACCTGCGGAACACCAAACAACCAGAAACAAATTGATCTTCCAATATGGCAAGACAGAGATCCTTTACATAGCAAGTGGCAGGGTCTGTGGACACATCCCTGAACTCTTTCAGGTTGTTACTGGGTTTCCAGGTGGATCTTCCAACTAGGCCAAACAATTCTGCAGTTCCTTGGCTAGTTTTTATCGAAGAAAAAGGAAGAACTCCTGCACCATTGGAAGATCTACATGACGCACACCAGAACTCCCAGACCCAGCGTCTCCGCCGTTTGGTGAAGACCGGTTCGTTAGGCCCCAGAATCCCGTTCGAAGTCGAGTTGAAGGAGAGTTTGCCCCAGTGAAGTCGTCCGGAAGTTCCCGAAATCAGGACTCACAGAAATTAGATGCGGATAGGACAACACCTCAAGACATGGTTTGCTTAACCCGCTTTCGGTCGAGCTCTTAGGACGTAGGTTCCCCCAAATAACCGCACCCCTCCTCGCCTTTCTTTCGCTCTGTTGCCGGTTGTCCCCTTTCGGTGGATCCATCCCCGGTCGAAAATGGGTCCGGTCGGCCCTTTTTGGGTTCCGCCCCTGCGGTTCCACCGCAGCAGGGCGTGCGGCTCAACGGCTTCATCCCTCCAGCTTCATCGGGCGGAGTGAATGGGAAAGGGAAAGCTGAGAGGCACGGACTGTGAAAGCGGAAGGCGTCCAGCCGACGAAGCGCCGGCGCTTCGCCGGTGATTTGCAGATGTGCAAATCGCTACACCCAACAAAAGCTCTGTCAACGGTGCAGGGCTTCTTACTCAAGAATCATGGCAACAGACCCTGTTTTCAAGGCTTCCTGCAGCAGAATTTTTCTGTTCACAGCTTTGCTCCCAGCCTTTCCTGGCTTTTCAATGGCGAAACCTCCACTCTCTGCAAAACGAAAAGCCAGCAACTGTACAACAAACATGAGCAAAAACCAGCAAAATCTTCAGATTCTCATCTGGTACACCGTGTCCACATATGGACCCTCTGGAAAGCACATGTTCGAATTTTCTGGAGAAACAACGTGGACTTGGGTACCATTCCGGTGCGCCTCAAACTCCTGTGCCCCAAGGATAGAGATGCCAACTCATCAATCTTGAGACTCATGAATTGGCCGTGCCTTTCGCAAGTACTCTCAGGTGCTCCCCCCAAGCCTGGCGACAGGCTGCCATCCTTTGGGTCTCACTTTTTGAGACCAACTTCTCACTGACGCCACTGCGCCAGCAGGCGATCCTCCCATCCTGGCTCACTCCGTGACTCCAACATCGCCATGACCTGCCGATCGGCCACCGCCAGCGGTCGCGACGCCCACGGAAGCGAGCGCGCGGTAGAACGCGCTCCGCGCGCCTCGTCATGCGAGCCGCGGCGATTGTGGGCCATGGCCAGGTCCCAAGCAGAGCTTCCAGTTCCCGTCGTCTCGTGTGGATCGGCACCGCACAGGAGCAGAAAGCAGAGCGCTCGAGAGTCTCCTAAGAGGGCCCGCAGTGTCAGAAGTCACTAGACCCGACTTGATCTCGCAGTGGTGGGTCGGTCACGAACAGGTTACTATAGTAACAAGAAGCTACGAAGGGAGCATAAAGGGCATCGCTACTATAGGAGCAACAGACGCTACTAGGGGCGCTCCTGGCCTTACTGCTAGAAACAAGAAGCTACAGTACTAGTAACAAATTAGGTCTTGAACATGTAACTTTCCAATCCTGAAGAGGTCACTGGGAAGCTGGGAGACGCGTCAAAGAGGGTGTCTGAACACTCTTTCAGTCCGCAGGTCTGTGGAAAGCTGGCGGTATCCAAAGGTATCCAACAGATTTCTCTTTCAGGTTTCCTTCTCCCATCTTCTGCCCATGGCTTCGCTCCAAAACCGTTTTTTTCCACCCCACCCAACACACGAGATCCCTATTCAGGCACCCCGAATCGGGCACCGCTTCAGGCGTCCGAGCTGCCCTGCTGCGCGGCCACATGGATCGGGCTCCAGGTCTCACCTGGGAAGCCGATCTCGGTCGGAGGTTCAGAATGGGAGCGGTCGCCCCAGGTCGGCTGATGGATTGATGGCGTTGCGTGGAGTCTGAAGCTTTAATGGGTTTTCCATTTGTTTGGATTTCTTTCACCAAAAACCAACACCACCACACATCACAGAACGAGGTTCAGAACCGGGAAAGCGGACGCTCGGAGGAACGGTGGAGACGGTGGAGACGGTGGACCCCACACGACACGCCGAAATCCGGGAGGTCAGACGCTGCTTCCTGGCAGGTCACCTGGATGGACAACCCTACCCGGTCTCCAAACACGACTGATGGGACTGCCATAGGACTGCCGCCCCATTGACCCCCAAAACCACCCCTGGCCGTTTTGAAGGCAGTCCGTCCTGGCAGTCCCAGACGGGTCGTGTCTGGGTACCCTACCCGGTCTCCAGACGTAGGTCGAGCCTTACTAGTAGTAACAAGTGCCACGCTACTAGTAACAAGTGCCTTACTAGTAGTAACAATTAGAATTAAATTAACATTAATAGCTTCTTGTTACTACTAGTAAGGCACTTGTTACTACTAGCGATGCACTTGTAATTAGGTGCCACGCTTCTAGGTCTCCAGACGTAGGTCGAGTTTTGGGCGAACCACGATTCTCCCACTCGGTCGAACCACCGTCAGACAAGCTCACCGGCGGGTCTTGTCGCCACGGCACTGTCCGCCTCGCGCTGGCGCGGCGCCTGAAACTGCTGCACCAGGTTGCTCACGCGTGCCTAGCACAGCGCTGCATAGCATGCTGAAGTCAGGAAGACGAGATCCGTCGAAGAGGGGATGACCATCTCCCCGTTTGGCCACCCGCATTCGTCCGGGTCGAAACGGATAGGGGGTCGAGATGACCCGTCCGGGTCGTTTCGCGGATCGTCAGGTTTCTCCATCGTCTCGCGCCTCCTCCATCATCACGGAGAAGGTTCTCCTGAGCCGCCTCTGCCCATCGCGGATCACGAAGGGACTCTCCTGGACAGCGCCAGAGGTGAAGCTTGAAGGGCTCCGCTCTGTCGTTCTGTCGTTTCTCCCGCGTTTTAGCGGGGCTCGACGGACAGCCACTGAATGGTCGTTTCCGGGTCTTTTCTGAACTGGAGTAACCCATCACTTCCTCTCCCACTGTGAAAAACCACACCAGTTCTCTCTCCCACTGAACTCTCTCAGCGGCTCCCGGCGGTTGGCCACTGGCGAACAGGACTCCATGTGAAACTCATCGTCCGAAGCCTCATCCTCGGGCGCCGTCGTCCTCATCGTCGGTCCTGGACACGGTCTCGCTGCTCCGTCTCCGTCTCCGTCCATTCCGCCGCTGGAGCATCCGCGGAGCGCTCGCAGCGTCATCGTTCGGTTTCGGTATTTCGGAAGCGCTTTTCGGTGGCTTTTGTCGCTGGGAGCAGGAGTGCCGGCCCGCAAAACTGGCTTCTTTCCCCTCAGGTAAGTACTTGGGATGAACGATTGGTGAAAGTCATCGAAAGACAAGACCTACAACAACAAGGACAATTCGAGAAAGTTGAAGAAGCATAAAATTGAATCATTGAAATCCCGTAGGCTGCAGTGGAAAGGAAGATCGAATGTAAAATCAATCATCCCAATCCTTTAACATACCGTGGAAAGAAGAACTTCACCTTAACATGATCAATTCATTTGTTGATTCGTAGAAAAAGGAGTGGTGATTCTTGACACTTCACAACCCGCTTTGGTGCTTCCAACAAGAGCTACACGGGTCTCCAGCATCCAGCTACGGGTCTCCAAGGGCGACGTTCCGCTCCGACGCGTGTTCTCTCCCCTCTTCGTGAATCCATCTCCGGTGGTGAAGAGCCAAAGCCAGGTTCTCTTCGAAAGCACCTCTGGAGCAGCCAAGCCCCAAAACTGAACCCGGACATATCCGACATCCACCACGCTCTCCTTTCGAACGCGTTCCTTCCACACACCCCGGACGAAGGACCTTCGGACGGCGATTCCTTTGCTCCCCAAGGCGCCACAGAGGAACACGTCGCTCAGAAGATCCATGGAAAGCCTAGAGTTCATCCCTGAACTACCGAGAGCCAAACTCGTGAGGGAGCGACCTTGAGCCAGCCGAGCGGCGGTTCGACCCCCTCTTTGGGTCGAAGGTGTCGGGGGTCGGAAACGGCACCAGGGGAAACGGAGGTCGGAAACGGCATCTTTAAAAGGAACACTTGGATTTGGTGTGCTGAAGCATCGCCAACACACAGAAGAAGAAGAAGAAGAAGAAGAAGAAGAAGAAGAAGAAGAAGAAGTTGTGCAAGTTCTTTCCTGCTCCAGCACAAAGTGACCGGGACGCCTCGGATTCAGAAAGGTTCCGAGGCTGGAACGATTTCTGATCTGGTGGGATGGAACCAGAATTCTCCCTCAATTCGCAAGCAATCGGGTCACTTCCAAGGCTCACCACCCAAATGCCCCAAATCCACACATGGATGGCAGGACCACCATGCTCAGAAGACATCGGTTTTTGTGATGCACCCGGTATCGACCCTCACGGAACCCTGTCCACCCTTTGCGAGAAGAAGTGTGGAACTGTCAGGAGCAAGAAGTTCACCGGGATTCTTCTTCAAACAAATGCTTCGCGCGTTCGAACGCCAAGCGGCCGCGCGGGAAGTGTCTCACCACCGCGGCGGTGTTCGAACACCCCGCTTCACATCTCCCGACCCGCTCCGACCGGCCGCTCCGCCTGAATCTCTTCCAACTCCGCCCAAAGCGAGTCCTCAGCGAGTCGTGACCTTACCCAGTGCTTCTGAGAGCCTTTGGACCTGCTTCCTCATGGTTGATGGAACGTGTTGGGGTCGCCCTCGTGTTGAGACTCGCCCTCGTTGCTCTAGACTCGCTTGGACCGCTGGGTGCTCCCGGCCCTCTGCTGTCGCAGCTGCTGGGCCTCAGCCCTCAAATTCGGCAAACGACTCGCCAGCTGCCTGGGCGGCATTCAGGACGACCTGGTGGAAGCCCAGTCTCAAAACAGAAACGTTTCGGATGCTTCCACAAACAACAAATAACACTATGCAAACAACCTATAGATTGTTATGTAAAGGATCTCTGTCTTGCCATATTGGCTTTTCCAACCCTTTGCTGCTTTGCTCCTTGCTTGTTTGGGTTTCCCAGGAGTCCTTTGCACCGGCTCGGGCGGCCAAAGCGGCGCCGCCGCCGGGTACGGTTCCGGGGCGGTTCGTTGGGCATCCAAGCTTTCACCGGTTGAGCATCCAGCTCCATCTGAGTGGGTTTCTCTACCCAGACGCGAGGATCCGGACCTTCCGTTCAGTAGGGGGTCCGGAGCCGAAACCAATCCCGGTTTTGAGGGAGCACCAGTCGAGCTGTGGTTTCGGAGCGTCTGGGTAACAAGAATCCACCAGGCCATCGCTCTTGGGTTGGAGGCCAAGAAGCGACCAAGAAGCAAGAAGCTACTAAGTAGCAATGGAGAAGTCAGCATCTAAAGAGACATCTTCTCTTCAGCTTTTCTTCCCAAAGCCTCTGGCGCCACCGACCGAAACCCGACCCAAATCCCTGAACCTTCCACGGCAAGACACTCCTCCGACAGCTGAGGCTCCGCCTGGGCCAATGACGTCCCCCCCCCGATTCCACGGGCAGTGCCCACGTGTTCGGCCCTTAAGCTGTCGACTTCTGGCCCAATCAGACTCCTCTCATGTCGTCGGTTGGGGGGCAGGGATGGCCATGGCGTGGTGAGACGAACCCATGGCGTTTTCTGTTTGCAGTGTACACCAGTCACACCAAGAGGGCTGGAGCATGGAGCATGGCACCAAAAGCGCCACGAGAATTTGCCAAATCCTCGACATGTCAGTTTCTTTCTTCGGGTGCCAAATAAGGCTTTGGTTGATCTGATCGGCACTGGGTAACCAGAACCTTCCCAGTGACCTTGAAGTGATTGGTATACGTGACCTTTTTACAGACTCAAGTGATCAGTACAACCATCAACCCAAGAAAATCCTGAACATTTTGGAAGACGATGCAGCACTTTACTGATTGACTGGCTCACACAAAACACCAGTCTTCCAGATGCGTGTGGTGTTCATGGACTTGGTGACTGGGTCGAGGCAAGGCTTGCCAAAGGGATTCTTCCACGTTTTGATGTTGGACACCCCGGTTTTGACAGACATAAAACGCTCCGTATATCTCCGTATCATGTTCATCAAACCTTGGATTCCACGCCGGGGCGGACAAATCCCCCCCAAGCGCCAAACGGCACCTCCTCTTGGGTCTTCGAGATCTCGCCGATCTGATCCTCCTCGAAGAACTTCTGCTGCATCCTCGGCCGGAGGGTCCGCGTGAGAAGGGTTTTGCTCGGTGCTTTCTTCACCGGTTTTTGCCACCGGCGGTGGCACCACCTGGAACCCCGTAGCTCGACGAAACGGCCCAGGCCGCCGGGGGGGCATGGCGAACGAGGAACGAGGCTGACCCGTTGGCTGAACCTCATCGGCCACGAAGCCGCGAGCGGAGCGGAGCGTCGATCCAGACCGTTGAGCTGTCGAGGTGTACCCTAGAAGTCCAGTTCGACTATTTGAGGCACCACCCAAGTGTTCAGGAAATACCTTTTCACTCGGATCATCTGGTCAGACCGTTTGAAAAAAATGGTCGACTGGACTCCCAGGGTGTAAACCATCGACGAGCACGCGACGGGCTGACCGCACCCCTGCGCCAGTCGAAGGGTTGCACCCGGGGGACCGTACCCCTTGATTGTTCCTATGGTCCAGGGTTGTGCATTTTGTATAGGCTCTATGGCTAGGAAACGTCAGGTGTAGGATAGGCTATAGAATCAAGGCCTGTCCAAACACTGAACCTTCTGTGATCATCCATCCCAGGTGGTCTCACCGTTTTTTTAAAGCTCCAATCAATGGACTCCTGGAGTGCTTTTGCCTCCTGCTTCTTGTTGGGATGGTGGGCCCTTTTGGCCTCTACAGATGGTGGGTCTGTTCCACACAGACACTGAGCTAAGGACCTATATTTCGGGAACTTCGGTGGTAGTATTCATAGTCTTAGGTAAATTCATCTCTTTGACCTTAGGAACTTCCAAGTCAGAACACATGTGAGCTCAATCCATCCCGTACTTACGTAAAGGCAACTACACATGGTTTGAACATGGCTTGAACACATGGCTTTGGACGGTTTTACATTGCCCCCGAACGGTCCCACCCTGAACCGCGGCTGAACATCTGGAGATGAAGAATTGGCGGCTAAACAAACTAAATATATATATATATACCCTAGAAGTCAAGTCGACCATTTTAAAAATGGTTGGTCTGGTTTTGTAGTGTAAAACCCTTAGTGAAACAACGGTTGTTCGGCAAAGGCTATTAAAACGATGGTGGTTCGACTTCTAGGGTATATAAATATGTATATATATATATATGATATAGACCAGCACCACCCAAAGGGTAGTGATTGGATGTATTTTAACATCTTCAGGGGGGGTCTATGTCTATCTCACGGTCTGCCTTCGTTGATCACCGCAGCCGGGTACCGCCACCGGTACCTCCGGTGCCACCGCCTTCGGTCACCGAGGGGCAACATCTGCGACTTCATGTTGTGCTTCTGGCGGCGAAAAAACGGAGAGCGGTGTGTTGTTGGGTGGTGGAGAAACCTACGCTTTTTGATGATCTACGAAGGGCCCAAAAAGATACCAAGAATCACAGATTCTACGCCAGGTGCGGGGGAAGGGCCCCCCCAAAGAGAATGGGGGCGAAAGAGGGCTATATGCCAATCCCGGACGACATGTCCGACTATCGGCGTTGGCCAACGATCGATCGCTCGAAGGCCCGCCGCGTCGCGAGCGGCGAAAGCACCCAGCGAAGAGGTGTCTTCTGTCCACTCAGCGCCACAGAGAAGGAGCTACCGAACCCGGAAGCTGACTTTCTTTCGAACCCGAGACTTTCAAACACCGATGATGGGGAGCGGTGGAACGACGCCTTTGGTCGGTCGCACCGGGATCCAGCGACTGAGCTGAGATCCTCACGCGAGGCTCACGCCGGTGAACTCCCCAGGTCACGAACAATGGAACTCCTGTTTCGCCCTCGGAAAACAGTGCAAAACTGTGGATGGCCTGGGCACTTGGAAGACTTCTTGACCAAAAGAGGGACCTTCTTCACTTCCTGATTCCTCATCTTCATCTTCCATTCGTGGTTGCCCAAAAAGGACCAGTCACAGTCCACCATCCCCCCGCTTTGAGCCCTCCACCGGATTTCCTCTTTTTTCCCGTCGCCCCGCAAGATCCGTCGCCCCGGATGACTTCGCGGCGTGCGCCGTGCGCCTTCTCGGAGAGCCGCTTTTGGACGCCGTAGCGCAGCTCCTGCGGCACCTCCTGGCGAGGCCGGACCGGAGGCGTGGATCAGAGGGGTTGCGGGGGACCCGTTGGAGGTCTCTTTTGGTTGGGGCTCTACAACAAAGATCTCAAAGCGATCCCAAAGGCTTTTCTTCGCACAGCGATGATGGTGATCATATCCGATGGATGAAGCAGAACAAGAGGACATTCTGTGACGAACGAGGAGGGTGCATGCCATCCAATTCGATTGTTACAGGGAGGCTAACCGGTTTCGATCAGGTCGGTCGAAAATCCACCTCGGGTCCATCAAGCGCTATCACTATCATAGAGATCCCTTCCTGGGTGGCTCAAAACATCAGCTCACCATCCTCAGACCCGAGTTTTTTTGCCTCAAATCCCAGTCATGGGGTGTTAAACAGTTAAACCCATATGGCCAAAATGATCACCCTTCACATGCCCCCAACTGTCATCAGCCGCATCGAACCATGGCGAACCCACCCAAAGAACGAACCCCCTCGGTGCACGCCGAACGAACAACCTCCGAAGCCACACGTCGTTCGGAGTTCGCCGAAGGTCTCGGACCTCGGAAGCCACGTTCCCCACCTTGGTGTGAAAGAACTCTGGATCACGATCGCTGATTTGTTCATACCTCAGGTGGCGGGCGCGGCAGGCGGTGCGAACCACACCACGGCCGAATCGCGGAGGACCCGGTGCGGCCTCGGTGGCACGGACCGGAAGCGAAGGGTCCAGCCTGGTGAAGCTGTGGGGTCAAAGCATGCGACTGGAGCCACGGGCCAAGTCGGCTGCCTTTGAGAAGGAACAAACAGACTCCTTGCATTCTCGCAAAAATGCAATCCTTTTCACATTTGCCAGAGCTTGGAAAGTGCCCAATGGCTTGCTTCATATCTTTGGGCTGTCTGCTACACACTCCCCTCACTTTTCCTGACATGTCACCCTCACCTGGCAAACCTCGATGTAAACCGTTTCGACTCGATGTCCGTCTCAGCGTTTCGACTCGATGTCCGTGGCGTCCGTGGCTAACATCGGTCGTGGCTACCTCCCTGTGTCCACGAGGGGTCGACGTCTCCAAGCGGCACATAGTCAAAGAAGGCCTCTTGCATCTCGTCGATGCTGGCCTTGGAAGGCGCCGTGGACGACTTGAGAACCGCGAGGTGGTCGCAGGCCTTGGGGTGAAACAAGGGACTTGGTTCCAGCGGCTCCTCGTTCCCACTTCTGGAAGCTGCCAGCTTTTTGGACACGTCAAACACGGTGCCTGCTCCTTTTAGGCGGTGCACGTCGAGAAGACATGTCGGAGGGTCAAGCGGCGGCTTTTGAAGAACGACCCAAGCACACCAGGTCCTTGACCACCTTCACATACGACTCAGTCATTATCCATTGAGCAGCGCAGCATTTGGCGTTGGTGGCTCTTATCATTTACTGTACCTCGGCCGGGAGCCATCCAAAGGGGTCTGGCACATTGACCCCATGTTTCCAGCAGAACCACACCTTCTCCACATCAAATCAACCACCCCAGATTGTTCTGTCCACTCCGGTTCCGTCAATTGGCACTCCCGGACGAAGCTCCCGCAGTCGAAGCCGCCGTCCCACTCCGAAGTCCCGGAGACCGAACGGACCAAAGCACCGTTCGACGGTGAACAGGTCGGAACCCGGACCGAACTTCGAGCAAACACGTGGAGCAATCCCGAAAGAACACCGGAACAGTCTTTGTTTTCTGCATGGTCTCGAGTCTCGAGTCCTTATTTTTCCTCCTTTTGGGAGGGGAGGTGTTGGTGTTAGAGGTGTTTTTCGCCGTGGAAACATCGCCCCCCTTTGGGGACGATCTCCGATTGGAGGGCCGTTTCGGCGGCTCTGTCTGGGCACTGCCGGTCTGTCTGGGCATTCCGGGCTGTGTGGGTGCTCACCTGAGCAGCGGCAAGTCATGAAGACTGTCGAGGAGCTGGGCCAGCTGGAGGGAGAATGAGTCTTCAAAGCTGGAGTCGGGAGTGGAATTTCAGCTTCAGCATGGAACACTACGATGGCAGCTACGTATGGCAGACTAGGCTTCCGTTCGACTATAAAAAATGGGAACGACCTGGTGTTTGTAGTGTAAAATCCTTAGTTGATTCGGGATGACCCGCCTATTAAATTCATGGTTGGAAGTCTAGGGGAATTAAACACGATTATTCTCAGAACAACATCCCTGATCCAACACGACCACTGACTACGACATACTTACTACGACCACCATGCCATTTCGCACCACCCGGACTCAGTTCTTGGATGCGAAAAACATCATTCAAATGTTCCAAACTCCTTGTTCCTTTGAAGGACATCAACATCATTCAATGTAGTATATAAAATATCATATTGTCTTTACTTTCCAACACCATGAGCCGATTCCTTTGGCACCGCCCTCCACCCAAACTCCCGGAACACCGGGAGGTCGGTGGGGAGGGTGTGTCCCGCCGAGGGACCAAGGGCAACGCCGAGTTCAAGGATCTGCGTGCGATGCGCTGCTGCTTGGCCAAGGCGATGCCTGGAGGAGCATCTCTGGGGGGTTCCGCACCACACCGCGCGGAAGGGGGGATGGTCCTGGTGCGTTCTTCAGGGCTGATGTCGTGGCTCTTGGAGTCTCCCAACACATATAGATGAGGTTGGCTTGGCATCTCCGGCGGGGGTTGCCACAGTTCCAAAGGACTGTGTGGGGGAAAGGACCTCCGGAAGCCGACTGTGATGTGGACCAACCCGTCTCTCCCCGTCTCTCCCGTTCCACGGCCCAAGTTGGCCCCATCCGACTGAGGAGAATTCCGGTGTTTTGGGGTTGACCGAAGGATCTTGCTGAAGAAACCCTGGTTTCCTTGTCCAATTTCTGGCTAACCTGTTTTTCCTTATTGCATGGACACACACACACACAAAGCACATGCGCATGCGCATGGGCACATATGAAACCGAAGCATCACAGTATACTACAGGCTGAGCACTTGCCCATCCTCCATCCCGTCACTGGTCACCCCAAAACCGGCGCGAATCAGCAGGCGTTCTTTGGTCAGACTGGCCCGAATTCGGCGCGTGAGACGTTCTTGGGCGGACTGGGACCTGCGGATTTGAAGGTTCCCAGTGTGAATTAGCCACCTCCGGGGAGTGCTTTTCCGTTTTCGACCGGCCTTCTTCGCTGTGACCGGGCCGGAGAGACTGACCATCCGAAACCAAACGATTTCGGAACATCAAAAGGAAAGGCGCCTTCCCCGGTGTGGTTGGATGGCCTACGGTCCAAGCATTACAAACCGCAAATTGCACCAGGACGGCAAGCCGTCGTGGTGTGAAATCCAGCTGCATCTTTGGCATCTTTTGAGGGTCTCGATGGCGACATTTCGAGGAACAACATGGAGCCTATGTGCTACTACTAGGAGCAAGAAGCTACTAGGGGCTCCTGGCATCGCTACTAGTAACAAGGGCCTTACTACCAGTAGCTTCTTAAGCTACTATAGTAACAAAGGGCATTGCTACGAGCGGAGCAAGTGCATCGCTATTAGCTCAGTCACCCACCTGCTGAAACCAGATTGCCCTGTGCATGGCGCCTACTACTGCGTGCTACTACTGCGTGCTAGCAAGGCTTCTTACCAATGCTGAGACCCCTCCAAGTACCCTCTTCACGTCCTTCTCTCGTCACCTGCTCAATCTTCCGGGATTTCCTCCTCCACATCTTCCTGTGGTGGTTCCGGCTCTGCATCCTCGGGTAAAGACCTCAACGGCAGTGGTGCGTTCAACAGCTGATTGTTTTGGACTGGTGTTCTCCGGTCAGATCTCCGCCGCTCCCGAGTTCGGGATTGGCATAGACCACACCGTTGGGGGGAGTTGACAAAAGGATCAGGTCGAGTTTTGATGCATTGGAGGGTGATTCCAATGCAGCCATCATTCATGGCCAGACCACATATCTTCGACGCCCATCCAAGGGTTCTTTCGGTCCAGGAAGGGGAGAGGGGCCCTGCGAGTTTGGGGTTGATAGGAAGTCTTCAGGTTGAGAAAGTGAGATTGAAAGAATGGACCCGTACCCTCTAGGTCATCCAACTGTATGCAACATGTTTTCCTTTTGGGCTGGTTTGGTAGATGAAAAGGCAAGCATTTTGCAATTATTATCCAAAGATCCACCAGCACCACGAAAAAGGGTGAAGGGTGGTTTATAGACATCCCTCCGATCCTACCCTTTCTGTGGATGTGGCAGGCATGCGTTTTTCTTCCATAGGTCCCCCCAAAAGTACCATCGGGTGCTTCATTTGGAGGGGCCAAGCAAAGACTGTTTCAAGCGGCATTCTTCGAGCATCCCGCCAAAAACAAGGCAAGGATGCATACGAACGGACCCACGCGCTCGGGGTGGTTACCTCTAAGGACCTATCAAGTTCGACACCCCTGGTCTGGGGGTCCTCGTATACCTCAATGTTGACCGTTGCATCAAATCCCACGACCGTGGCCAGACATCATACGACCCATTCAGGGAAGGGCCTAGGAAATCGACCATTCTTCAGTCAACATGCAGAGGCCGAATGGTGAGGAGGACTGGGCGGGGAAGGACCTGGATCTTAGGCCGAAGCGAATTCTGCATGTAAGATCCAGGTCCTTCCACCGCGACGGAAGGGTCCTTCCTTCGTCCGCGGTCCAATCCGACGCGTCGTCGGATTGCCCGGTGGCTGCGTGGTTGGTGCAGGCGGTGCCAGGGGGGGGGACATTACAAACCTCTCAGGTACGTCGTAGAGAGAACATGAGATAACGAGTACACGCTGACTTCAAGGGGTCAGGAGGACCCCAAGGGGTCACATAGCGAAAACGTGACATACCTCCTCGGTCCCGGAGGTGACCTCCTCGGTCTCGGACGTCAGGTCGGACCCCGGAGTGAGGTCTTTATGAAGTGCCTCTTTGCGAGTTGGTCAGGGAGGTAACATGAGGACCCCTCTCTGAAGAGGGGAGGGTCATGAAGAAAGGCTCTCCGACCAGTGAAAACATCTTAGGATTTTGCACATGTGTTTTCACCCTTGGACTTCGTCTCCGCCCCAAAAGAAGGGATCCCCAGACAAGGCCAGCTGCCTTCTTCCATCACCCGATCAATATCATCCCTATAGGGCCTATAGGGCTCCTGGTCCATCTCCTGACCCATCACCCCAGTCCCTCCCGCACCCCAGTCCCACCAAGTTTCGAAGCTTCTTTGGGTCCCCTGGTCAAGCCCTTACATCACATCACATCCATCCTCATCCGTTTCGTTTTGCCCCAACCAAAACCGGTGAAGCACCCGCCCACGTCCCCCTCCGGTCGTCCCCAGCGACTGGCCCACGCTGCGGTAGATGGTCTCCAGCAGCGACCGGTCCAGGTAGGGCGTGAGGACCTGAGTTGGACGGCGTGGAGGACGTGAAGGCACGGCCCAAGTCGACTTGGACCCTTGAAGTAGAGGAAGTGATCCTTTTATAGTAGGTACTTAGGATCATCCTCTGTCTTCTTTTTTTTGGCGCATTGATTATTTTGTTAAAAATCACATCGTCTTGGACTGCCAGGGTGAAGGTGCAGAGTTCCATCATTTTGGTCAGGGTCAGCAAGTTGGAGATCAGTGATACATAGCGATACCCTATACTTTGTCCACGAAGACTGCATCTGGCTTGTCCCGAAAGGATGGGCCAGATAAAGATAGGAGAACCTCCGAGACGGAAGTGCCGTCTTCAGGCAGCGTGGTCGTGGGGTCGTATCTCGTTTTGGCGTTGTGATTCTAGACAGGACTCCGGTTTTGCCAGGTCTCCTCATTTCGGTTGGGACATGACCCCGTGGGACACGGATGCTGCTCGAAATGGCCCAACTGCGAAGTCGGATGCTGGGACAGTCCAAACGTCAAGACTCAGCTCCAGCTTTGAATCCCTTGCTCCTCTCGTCCTCTCCCGGACATGTCACCGAATTCGACACATTTGTCTCGACCCAAACCAAAGACCCAAACCCCAATGGACAGGAGTATAGTATGTCACTATGTCCATCTTCTTCGTTGCGTCCGCCTCAGTCCTCCGCCCACCTCGGTGGCCGGTCCACCCGGAGTCCAACACCGACCGAGCGCGTCCACCGGGTCTCCGACGATATTCCGCTGTCGCATGCGCTCCACCGTCCTCGGAGCGCGGAGCGCGGAGGGACGAGCGAGGGGAGCGTGCTGGTGGGGATGGAAGAGAGGTTGAGAGACCTGAGCTCAAAGGCCTCTATATATATAAACCAGGACCCACAAGGGGTGGTTGATGGACACTTCTTAATCTCTAAGGGGCTATCAATGGAAGCCTTACGGTGTTCTGGTATTGTAATAACTATATGTGGTGCATAAGGGATAGGCGGAAAAGGCTGTTCAACCGACCTCTCTAGGACTGTAAACGAAATGTCAAAGAACACCGATGATTGGGGCTTTCATAAATGCGCACACAACTGCACAGACCAACTTGACCACTTAAAACTGATTATTTCAATAAGCCTCAGCCTTAAGGAGGCGTTTCAGATCATGTTAAGGGAAAGGAGTCCATGAATTCACCAAATCAACCAGAAAACTCTCCACACAATTGAGCCTCCACCTCCTCCTCCTGCACTCCAACGCAGACGCCCCACCCATCAAAACCGGCGCCACTCCCCGCCGCCTGTGTGCGGAATGATAATCCCCCATCTCGCCGTAGTACTCCACCAGCTGCGCGAAGATGTCGCCGATCCGCACCTCGGAAAAGCCGTCTCCGTGCCTTCCGCGACGTGGCCAAGCTTCCCAGCGGCCGTCCGTCTCCGTGCCAAAGCAAGCTGCAAAGGACCAGAGGTCCGAACGAATCGAAAAAGAACCAACAGAGGTTGAAGAACCCTATAGACTATCCCAGTTCGGTACCCCAGTAGGTCCTATTTACGGTCACTTAACCTCTCTTGGAAAGGACAGGTGGCTGCGGATTCGATCTCGGGCATCTCCACCATGTGCTCGCAGGTGGCCACCATCTGGTCCTGAAGAGATGGAGAGACGTCTCAAAGAGGAACGCCCAGAAGTCCAGTTCGACTATATGTGACCCCACTGAAGTACAGACAGTTCCTTTTTGGGATCACCTCAAAAAACCATTTTACAGATATAGTCATGGACTCCAAGGGTGAAGTTTGCAAACTCTGAGGACAACTCTTTCACACGTTTCACTCCCCTGCACCCTCCAACAAGTCTCGTCTCGTCTCGTTGGGCCTTCACCCAAACAATTTGAAAGACCCAAACACTTGGACCCTTCCAAGAGAGGTTAAGTGACCGTAAATAGGACCTACTGGGGTACCGAACTGGGATAGTCTATAGGGTTCTTCAACCTCTGTTGGTATAGTATAGGTGCATATGGGACAGGCGAACGTACGGACCGGTACGGACCGGTACGGACCGGTGAGAACGTGGTCACACCGCACCGTCGGATGCGACACGTCGCCGGAAGGACACCGACAACGGGGGTCGGACAAGGGCGGCTGGCAGTGCTTGTCCGTTGGATCGGGTCCACCGATGATTTGCCTGCTAGTCTTTTTGCATATTTTTCTTCGTGCTAGTCTTTGCTATACATCATGCTTATTTTGCGTTCCTGCTGCACAAAAGCATGATCAATCTATCTCTGCTGCAGCCCGTGGCTCGTGGGTACGCAGCAGTTCGGAGTCACGACAGAACTTCACCTGTCCCGACGGGGAAGTTGCTGAGTTGATGCTGCGTACCGATAATACCGAAATCGATTCTTCACATCACACCTTCCCGACGGGCATTCATCAAGAGGGCCTAGCTATCTTCGCTGGTGCAAACATCATCGACAACGCCGTCGGTCTCGACAGCACCACCGCTTATCCGGGAGTTCGGTGAAGTGACATCGAAATGCAGTTGCAGAAACCGGCGCAGGCATTTGCAGTCAAGGTTGCCTTTTTGACTGCAGTTGCAGGGTATTTGCAAGGGTATGGCACGATATGCGTGAAAGAACACGTTTGCTGTATCACATCTGCTGCGTGTTTTTTGCTCCAAACGCCGAACATCAAAAGGATCGTGCAAAGCTCATGAGTGGCTCCATTTCTAGCGGTCAGAGCTGTTTGCAAGGGCTTAGTCTTGTAATGCGGAGGCTTGATTGGAGTCATCGACAATGGCCCTCAGCTGGGGTAAGTTCGGTGGGCCCTTGGCGAGTCACATGAGTGCGCAGCCGAACTCCAAACTCTTAAGGCCCGAAACAAGTCCTCAAACTCGGACGAGTCAGAAAGGATCGGTTCAACGGAATTTTGACGCCGTAGACATGCCTGTTTCAAGATTGTACCTGCAAAAGATCTGTGTGGAATCTGCCAACACAATGTCATCAAAATGCATCTGGCTTGGTTGGGACCTGCAAATCCGAATTGCCCAAAATGACTCCCCACGAAGAGGACAAGGTGTTGACTGGAGGCACAAGATCAACACCCCTCACTCCAAAATCTCTGAAGGCCGTCTGACACCACTCCTGAGCGCAGAACTCCAAGTCGCTTGCACTGTGGATGGCTCATCAACTATGTACTAAGTTCAGATGGTTTTTCGGTGGCCAAGGAGCCATCGGCCCCGCTGCGCCATGCGTCGTTCCAGCTCTTTGAGGCGCCATGCGGTGATCCGCCATCGACGCACCGCCCTCTCCGGTTGAGGCCGCCGCGTCACGACTTCCAGTCCAAAGTCGGGACTGCCCGGTGACGCTTGCGACGGCCATTTCCATCAATCTTCGAGTGCTCAGAGTGCTCAAAGGTCGAGCAGATGGTCGGTCTTTGCACACTTTGCTCAAGGTGTTCTTCAAATGTTCAGTCGCAATGATTCCTTCAAGTGTTCAAATCTTTGATTTGAGACATCAATTTGGTCTTTGCTCAATGCCTCAACTCTTCGCAAAGGGTGCGGTGTTCGTGCACAATGGCACTCCCTGAAGTCGCCACCTGACGATCTGACCCATGTCAAATGGTATGCAGTAAGGTTGCCAGGGCCATCTCTGATGGCCTGCAGGTACTCACTTCCCACTGCCCGTGCCCGTTCTAAAGGGCCAATCCTTCAACTTGGTCTCCAGGAGAAGGTTTAAGGCTGAAAGCGAGGTACCGCTGGCATCCGCTCCATCCTGATCACCCAGAGTCCGGGAGATCTCCAAATCTCTCTCTCTGCTCCGGTTTTCAACCCAGACACTCTATGTATAGCATATATGCCTACATTGGCCCCTTTTCAACCACCCCAATGTAGAATATGACATACATGGAGTGTCTGGGCAAAGCTGGCGGGACGTCCTCGTTCTTCATGTCAACGGCAACGGATGTCTTCGACCTCACCATCCCCATTGGCACAAGCCACGGTTCCATGTTGGCCAGGCAGAACAGATCCGAAAAGAACTGGCGTCTGTGGAAGGTCAGCTTCACACCCGTCTAACACCTTGTTGTAATCCGAGATGAGAGAACGGGTTGTCTTGTGCTTCCACTCGTAGTTCAGACAGTTCCGAAAGGAACCGTTGATCTTTCAGATAATCTTCAAACGCAGGACATGTGACCCTATGCCCTATTAGAATCCCAGCCACATGACCCTGTACGCAATCACGCGTTAGTCATGCCGGACTAGCCCACGGCTTTAAAAGCCATGGGGTCTCGGATCCAGTGAAGAAACATCGCAAGCTAGCAATATTGCCATCATATTGCATATACCCTGGGAGTCCAGTCAACCATTTTTAAAACGGTCTTTAGTATTTAGATGATCCGAGTTCAGGAACTTCCTGAACACTTGGGTGGTGCCTAAAATAGTCGAACTGGACTTCTAGGGTATATATAACATGATATGCCTGGCAATCTGCTTGGAAAAGAACACCCAGTGACCTACTGCGGGAATCTGCAAACTCCTCTGCGGGCGCCATAAGACCGAACATTCCTTCTTGGCCGATGGTGGTCAGGGATTTCTATGCCGCAAGCGGGTGCTGTTTGGGAGTCAGACCGAAACGGTCTTAGGATCTGCTTGGCGACACCGTCCCTCGCCCCCACCCGAACCGTCGTCCGTCGGCCCCTTCTTCGGTCCGGCTCCGTCTTGGCCATCTGTCGCACCTGGGCGGGTTGGAGTGGAGTTCTCCAGGCCGGAGCGAACTCCAAGGCCCCAAACGTTCCCACAGCTGCCCGTGGAGGTGGATGAATTCAGAAGCACACACAGTCACAGCTCGCGAGTGCCGGTGTTTTCCGAACGGAAGGAAGGAAGGAAGTCGGGGCCTCCCAAGGTCACATCCACGGCCCGAGCAGCGCTGAGCGGCCGCTCGCCATCCGCGCTCCTCGCGCGCCGAGGCCGAGCGGCGTTGGCGAACTGATCCACCAGGGCGATGCGCTGCTGCAGCGAGGCCACGCGCTCGTCGCCCTCGCCCGTCGCCTCGGGCAGGTGTCACACGGTGTCACGAGGGGTGACGGGTTTCCAGGGTTGGTCACCAGGAATGAAAAAAACATTAGCACTACTATTACATATTGTTATTATCATTATTATTGTTATTATTTTGTATTTTTATTGCTATTATTATTATTGTTTTTGATGTTTTCTTCAAACCAGTTGCTGATAACCAGTTTGTTGTTGCATCAGTCCAGCTGGCCGACTGCTCACAGCGCTGGAAAACTGGTGTTTCATTGGCCGCTGTTGAGAGAAAGATCAGAGTTGGCTCTGTTGGGGTTCTCTCTTAAGCATGCTGGTACTTTCTCACGTGAGAAAACACATTCATTACGCAAAAAACACGGTCAATGGGGTGGCTGTGAGCTCCAATGGCGAGGTGTTGAAGGCAGGTGGATTCAAGGATTTAAGTCATGCAACCCTGATTGATTGAGAAGAAAGGAAGACTAAACCATAAGGAACCGGGAATGACCCCCAAAACCATCGAGATCTCTTTTTTCGGATCCAGCCATCCTCGAGCGAACTCGTCGCACCCCACAGGCCTTGGTCATGTACTTCAAGGCTTCTCGCAGAGCACCTGCAGCCTGCGAGGGGTTCTCTGCGGATGGATGCCAAGCGGAGCAGAACCCGTTCTGGCAGAACCCTGCGTGGATATAATAGGATAGCCATTACCTCATGGCATGGGTGAGACTGGATGAGACCTCGAAATCTTTGGCTCATGGGAAGCATTGGGATATACTTTTTACAGAAAGGGAGAAGTGAATGTCTGGAATCTTTGAAGCTCTTGCAGCTTGAAGAGCCTCAGGTGGAGCAATCCACAGAACTTTGGGCAGATGCTTCCGGACTCGTGCCGCCACCCACACGCATTGGGACGCCTGGAATGTGTCAACCGCCTGAACCGAAGAAGTCAGTCCACATCTAATGGGGATCAAGGTTAGACTCCAACTGACTCTGACATGGAAGAGGATGCCATGGCCCCAAACACCAGGGAGTTCTATTGTCCACCTCTCTCATCACATCAGAGATATAGATGGTGGGTCAAGCAGAGGCAAAGAACGGACGGCAGTAGATGGACCGGACCTAGGGCACAAGAACCCATCTCTTCCATCCCTTTCCCTCCAAGCTTTCTCCGTGCTTCACAGCATCCACGCAACTTCCGTGTCCGCACCAGCTTCCAGGCGGGTCCACGGAGGTTCATCCCGCCGCCACGGTCGGGTCGTGTACCGTCCATCGCGCGGAAAGCGGGTCGTGTACCGTCCGCGCGATCCACCGCGCCTTGTCGTAGTCCCGATACTCATCGATCTCCACCTGGGCACAGGCATCGTAGAAGGCGGCCAACTTGTCCCAGGCTTTCGCTTTACCTCGATCGGTCGCAGCTGCGGCCCGCGGCCCGAAAAGCGTGACTCGGATGGACCCAGGAGGCCCAACCGAAGAGCAAACGATATTAGACCTGTCTTCCTCTTCTTTCTTTGTTTCTAATAGCAATGGCTGGCTACCTACTAGCAATGGCTGGCTACCTACTAGTGATGGCCTCCAACTTAATTGGAATTGGGAGAGATGAAGACCACTGTTGGATCCGCCTCGGCCATGGAAGATCCGTTCTGAACATTTCTCGACTATCAAGACACCCCCTGCACCCCTTGAATTGAGCTCCCAAGACACTTATCTCACAGGAAACAAGAGGTCGCAACAAAAATCACAAAACAATCCAGGAGTCACATGGAGTTGGGTGGTGTGAAACGTCCCCTGGCTGGCCAGGGGCTCGTGGATGTGACGTGACAGGAGCACCCCGACGGCACTCCCTCCATGGATCGCACCCCTAAACCCTAAACGTACCCGTACGTGATTGCTGGATGAACATCTTCGTACCGGACCTTTTCCATCCACTCGGACCTCTTCCACTTGGACATCCGGCTTCAGCGAGGAGGGGAAGGGTTTTTTACCCAAATCGGTCACCGATCTGCCGGGAGTCGGATTCCGAGTCGGAAGATAGAGACGTCTTCCCATTCGGATTAAATGGAGCAGATATGGCATGGTTGGATCGCATGGTTGGTATGGTTTCCGAAGTCAAAAGACTGGCTTTGTAGTGTAAAAATCCATAGTAACACATCATGGTTGCTCGCTTAGCTAGGTCATTGACATTCGGACTTGTGCGATTGTTCGATCAAGACACCATTAAACCGTTCTTCGAATCCTAGCGGGTTGGCACCTGGCGCCAAGGGCGTTTTGCAGTCTTCGCTTTCTGGACCACCTCTGCTGAGCTGCTGTAGAACTGGATGATGTTCTTCATGATCTCCTCGGGACGAATCTCCCAAGAAGCGGCGGGGTGTTCTCATGGTGCTCACCAAGGGTTCCTGCCTTTCAAACATAACATGCTCTCAAAGACTTTTGTGGAGAAGACCCGTCACCGAATCTGCTGACGAGAGGCTTCAAGCTTTTCTTGATGAGATACTATATACATCACATCTATTATACAGTATCTTCCCCTGAGGGTTGGTACAAATGAACCACCACGTTGAATAAAAACAGTGCCCCCACTTGGTGCCAGTTGATCGTGAACACTAATTAGCATGTAGGCCCCTACCCAAACACTGATGGGGCCAAGGAGTCCTCCTATGTGCTTGAGAGACTCATCTATAGCTGCTAGCTAGCAGCCGCAGGTATTTTGTTGCCCAAGCACCACCTGCACCAACTCAACTCGTTTTCCGAGTCTTACATTCCTCCCAAACCCGACCCAAAAACGCCACTTCCGCACCAAGGGTCTGGGTCGTTGTGCCAGTCCAAGCTCTGCAAGTAGTTGCCTGATGAGGGGGACACCACACGGCGCACAGCTTCAGCTACTCATGGGCCGACGAAATCGGGAGCGCCGGCGGCCACAAGAAACAGCCTGGTGGCCCCGGGTGAAGCCTGGTGGCTGAACCTGTCACTTGCTCGTTTGCTGAACCTCAGAAAAAGTCGAGCATGCCCTAAAGAGTTGTCAAGAAAGAAGAGCAGGTCGCATTGGGACTTTCTCACATTCTATTTGTACGAACATGTATGGACACATATCCTACAACATGCGGCCAATCATGGCATTTCCTGCATCTGGGGTCGAATTGCCAGATCTTTTCCTTGCACCGTTGAACATCCAGTTACAACCGGCAAGCATGTCTCCTTTACCCCTTCTTGCTCTGGCTCGTCTATGAGCAATCAACTTAGTCCAACTCCCAATACTGCCACTCCTACTACCATTTGGTGGACTCTGAGTTCACCCCCTTTTTTCCATAGGATGATCCTTACTCACTCAAACCTTTCGCCATGCTTGGCTTGGCTGCTTGACCCTCCTGCCTGCCAAGATGTAGATCTCCGGCTGCCGCGCGGTGCCGGCGAAGAAAATGATCTTCTCCTCGTGCGGAGGTCAACCAGTCCACGACCATGCGCGGACCGCTGCGCGGAGGTGTGCCTTCAGTTCTCTTTGCATGTGACGAAGAGGAATGCCGAAGAGAAACCCGGATGAACACACCACAAGGAGGTTTTGGTGCTTCAGTCTTTTCGAGGCGATCATCTTGAATATATGGGTCCTAGCTGTACACTAGCGGCACCCTGACGTCTCTTTTTTTCGGTCATGAACGTCCGACCTTCCCGTGTTTGGCTTGGTTTGAGGGGCGTCCGACCGAAGACAGTTGCTTTTAGAGTTTTGGATCAGGTCCACATCGACCTCCTTTTCTGCAGTCGACCTTGTTAGTCTTGTGACACCGCGGCCAACGCCAAGCAATCTGAAACAAATCGACCAATCTACTGGCGTGCCCCCCCCACAACGAGGCCTTCCCAGCACCAAGGCCCGCGCTGTATCGTTGCTGTTCAGCAAACTCTTCATGGCTTTCAACTTGTCGCCCGCCTACGTGGCTGGAAGCCCTCGCTTTTTGGGATGGAGCCCATTGCTCTTAAAAAGGAGTTGTTGGAGGCGAAGAGCGAGTCGGACACCAAGGACCGGTGGCCGACGCCTCGCGATGTCGCCATGAAGCTCCGCGATGTCGCGATGTCGCGATGTTGGGTGACACAACAGTTTGGACGGGGAAAAGGACACCCTTAGAAGTCGAGCTCGACGATACTTTGCCCATGTGAAGCCGGATCATTTCAGGGAGTGTACCGCTACCGGTCCTAGCTTGTGGATAGTTGGTTGATCTCTGCCACCGAAGACATCCGTATCCTTGCCTGTGGAAAGCACTCAAGACGTAGATTGAAAAGACTGATCCTCAAAGAGCGAGATTCTCTTTGTTCCATCCCTGACGCCTTTTTAGCACTCTCTGTGACTTCTCTACCTGTTTTAGACCCTACTGATTCACAGCTACCAAGGACCCTCCAGACCTGTTTTCAGGGTCCAAAAGCCTGGCAGAGCGGCACAGAAGGACTTGAATTAGGGTGATTGGACCCTCCAGGTTGATCGATCTTCTTGGAAAAAGATATGGCCACTGTAAGACCGCGGTAAGAACTGATAACAGGAAGACGAAGCTTCCCCATCTTCTCTTCTCTTGGCCCAATATTCTCATGGATTCCTTCCTCATTGCACCAACCCCCCCCAAATCCTTTCACTGCGGCCTGCGTGAACTTCTTGCACGCTAACTGGAAGGAGCCCTGCTTTCGGCACAGCTTCCCGATCTCCTGGTGGTGTCGACACTCGGATCGGCGGTGACCGACAGGGTTGACCTACCGACACCGAAGAGGGGAGAGACATGTTCAGAGGGTTGACTGGATCTGACTGGTGCGTCTCGCAGGGAATGAGGGTGGCTGGATCTAATGAGGGAATGAGGGAATGGCTCAATTCCCTTATTCCCTACTTTCGTCGCCCACCGTGACCGGACCACGTGTCGGTCGAATTCGCGGGGTGACCGACCGGGGCGGGTGACATGGCCGAACGGACCCGACGATGAAGCCGATCTCCCGCGGGTGGGCGTGCTTCCGGGTCCGAAAAAAAGTGACCGTTCATGTGAAACGAGTGCCACCTTGAACATCAGGCACTTGTTTCTAATAGCTTCTTGTTACGACTAGTAAGGCACCTGTTACTACTAGTAAGTCACTTGTTCCTAGTAGCTTCTATAGGTGAGTCCAGTATAGGTGGAATCAAGACATGGTTTTAACATCGACTTTGCATGGTGCCCAAAACATCTGAACTCTTAATTTGGACTTCATGACCAATGATTCCCGGGCCCCCCCCTATTTTCGCCATGGAGCCTGTCTCTCAAATCGCCCACATCCTACGCAACCCAAACCGCTTCAATTCGCCAAGCTCGGTAGGTAGAACTCCAACTTCTGCGGTTCAATCGAGAGATCACTCCAAATGTGCCCACGTGCCCACGAACCCACGTGCTCAAGACCTCCGAGCGGTGCGGTGCGGTGCCTGCAAGACCTCCGAGCGGGCCGCTGGGTCCATGCTGTTCCTCGGGGTCGACTCGGACCGCGGGCGCCGAGGACCGGCAGAAGAGTTCGAGTCACATGGGTGTCGCGGCAGGGTGCTGAACGAAGGAAGTCCAAAAAATCCACGAGCCCTGGATGGGACTACAAAACCATCCAACTCCATGTGGCTCCTGGTTGAGAGATCTGTCTTTTTTTTCTGGGTGCCTTGGAACCTTCTTCACTTTCAGGTACTAAATCTTTTGGTGGGAAAATGGGCTTCATCGAATCATATTCAAATCACACGGTTCACGAACCAAAATAGAACAGTCCAAGAACAGTTGAAGGGGCACCCTGCCCCCGATTTTTGGGCGAACCCACAGTCAAGCATCTAATTATCACTTTCCTCATCCCCCTTTCACCTTTCAAAGTGAAACTAACCAATGCCAATATTCAATATCATCATCCTCAAATCAAGTTGGCTCCGGTCACCCCCGTCCTCCAGCCCTTTGGCTGCTGTCTCTCCCGCCGTCTCTCGCCGCGTTCGCGGCCAGCGGCTTCTCTGGGGTCATCCGCTCGGCCATCTCCTCGGTGATCTGCACATCGTGCTCCGCGCAGAGCTGCACGGCACGCTCGAACTGCTTGGAGATCGAGAGCAGATGCACCGCCTGAGGTGATACATCGCCCGAAACCCGGGGCTGGATGTTCTAGGGCTCCAGTCGTACCTTCTAAGAAGGTGTTGGGGGTGGGTTTAGAGGGTCCAGTCATACTTTCGGTGAAAGGGCTGACGACGTCTGGTGGCGCCCGAACTCACGCCGCAGCGGATGGTCTCGGTGACCGGTGACGCCGAGGAGCTCGGAATTCCCGGCTCCGGACTCGTTCGCAAAAAGAGAACGAAGAACCGGGGAAGAACAGGATCTGGATTGGGGGACTTCTGTTCTGGGGACTTCTGCAGAATTCTTTCGTGCCGTGAGATATACCCCCCCCCCCCAGTTCTTTCAAGAGAGACGCAGCTAATCTGACTGGTCGAGCTATCTTCTTACCTGGAGATAAGCTTGAAGATCGGGATGCTGAAAAGATTTTTAAATCTCCACCTAGCCCTCCACCGGTCTCGGGATAGGGATCCTCTGGGGTAGAGCTACCGTCGGAACATTCGCTCTTTTGATATCAAAAAGACTCTCAAAGAGGTACGGCTGCACAGCCAGAGGGGTAGGTGCAGCTTCTTGATCGATATTCTTCTTCTCAAAAAGACATGGCTTGGTGCGGCATCAAACCTTCGCGGTGGACCAACCGACATGGCCCTTCCGGGAACGACCGAGCGACCGCACCAAGCCGTCGCCGTGTTCGACGAAACAAACATGGCTTCGGTACAACATCCTCAGGAAAACTGGTTCGGCGCCTTTTCAGAAAAGGTGTGTTGGAATCCTCTATAGGGTGAATCTTGTTTAAGATCTCGTGTTTCTTTTCGTCCACCTTGCGCCAAGTCAGCCAAGTCTCCCTTAAAGTTCCATTACTGTACTAGTAGCTTCTTGTTCCTATATAGTAAGAATGCTACTGAGTATTACTAAGTAGTAATGCCCTTGGTTACTGCCCAGAGCTCCGTTCTACTCGTGCTGTGCCACTTTCCGAACCGCCCTTCGGTCCCCGGCCTTTTCGTGCTGCTCGTGCTGCATGAAGAACTCGGCGCACTTCGCCAAAATCGTCGGATCGCCTCAGAGATCCGACCGACCCGAGCGACCGCGGTTCCGGTGGGGCGTGTACAAGGGGGGGGGATTGAGGGTGATCGCATGGAAAAGAGACTGAAAAACATCAGCTAGAGTTTGAGGGTGATCGCATGTGATCACTGAGCATTTCTTTCAATGGTCCGTTTTCTTTGCCTTGGCGTGCTTCGTTGAAGCGGCCGGATCAGAAGATGCACCAAGCCAAGCCGGCACCAAGCCAAGAGCACAAACCTCTTCCCCTATGGTCAGGGGATTCACCCACGGAACCGAGACATCATGGCACTTTTGTCCTGCTCAAACTCTTTGGGTGTGGTTGGTATGGTGCAATCTTTCATGTCCGTAGCGATCTTCGCAGACAGCCGGTCGACGTGTGGATGCATATTCAACTGCTCTTCGGTGTAGAGGCTCAAAGCCCCAAGCTCTCCCCAGCTCGATGCGCCTACTGCTGTGCAGGCAGTCCTTTTGGACTGAAAGCAGCCATCTTCCATCTTTGCCGTGATGATCTGAGTCTGGGCATCAGCCTCATTTATCCTCCCAACCACACGCGGGTCGATCCTCCCGCGCCTCCGCTCCGCTCCTGGCTCTGCTCCTCCGCGCGCCGGTCGCCGAGGCGCTTTCGGCGTTGAGCTCGTCGCTGATCTTCCGCAGCGCGTCGAAGAGCCGCGCGGAGAAGCAGAGCCTCGGGTCGAGGGCCGGTGCCCGTCTGCGGGGTTGGGGGTCCGGGTACGCGGTCGCCAGCATCCCAGTAGACTCATGCTGTGTACATGCTGAGACTTGAAGTTCAGATGACACATGACCCGACACCGCGAGATCCGGCCCCCCCAAAAAAACCGACACCCACGGAGTAACTGCTCCAGTTCCACCGTGGAAACCCCGCTTAAAAGCAAGGTGCAACGATGTGCAACGATGTGCAACGATGTGCAACGTGCTCTTCATCGGCTGACTGCGGAGACATTGGGGGCCCAACTAACATGGGAGTACTCTCCGAACTCACATGGGTCACATGGAGTTCACCCCCCTGTTTGGTGAATGGTCTTCCTTTCGGGGTCTATGCCATCCGCTGTAATTGGTTTTGGAAGTGAGACACGCCGCACCAAGAGCCCACGAATTGGATGCCACCAGGCTCTTCAACGTGAACCAAAAACGGCTCTTCAACCGATGTCCATGGGACCGTTCCTCCGATCCACCGTCCGTCCGTCTGCCGCGCAACTCCAGCGCCCTCTTCTGCTGCCCACTCTTCTGGTAGAGAATCACCGCCTGTTTTTGGGGGCGATTTCCGAGCGAAGTCGGACTCCGACAGAAGCAGTTTTCGGGGCGCCAGCTTCTGCGGTCGCCTAGTTCCCTAGGCTTCCGTTTTGACCTGGTTTTTTGTGGTGTAAAACCCTTATAATAGTTGATTCGGGATGACCCGCCTATTAATGGTTGGCCAGGAAGTCTAGGGGCTTGGTGCATGCGTTCTCTCTTCGGTCCGAGAACACCGAAGAAACCTCCTCTAGATGGGTCACCAAGCAGCATAGCTTGTGCTGTACATGCTGACAGAAGTATACGTGCTGGTTCAATGACCATATTTAGGACGCCACGACTGGCGGGTCGACTCGGTCACAGCTTGGCGTCGTCGAACTCGCCACCGACGTGCGAACGGTCGACGTGTTCGGCGACTCCGTGCGACGGCGGCACGCCGTGCGCTCTCCAACCTTGGACCTGTTCGATCGACTCCTCCCCCGAGTGTCTCGAAAAGGACGCAAAAGCGATGTTGGACAACAAGGAGCCCGGAGCCCGTCGAGCCAAGCCCGGAGGCTTTCCAAAACCTGGATGGCTTTCCCCCATCCCAAACCATCCATGGGACTGGCATATGACCTATGAGGTGGTATCAGGCATGAATAGAGGCATATATGCCATACATGGAGTCAACGGGCCATGTCGAGGCAGCCCAAGCGCAGCTCGGCCTTGGAGGGTTGTCCCTTCTGCTCGTAGTACTTGGCCGCTGCTGCCATGCTCTGTGGGTCGCTCGCCAAGGCTAAGCCTCGGAAAGAGGATGGCACGGTGGCACCAGGACCCCCAGTCGGGGTGGTTAATGGACACCCCGAATCACAGCTAAGGGGCTATAAATATAGACAAGCCTTGGGGGGTCCTGGTAGATTTTGTCAAGTCCTCATGTCGTTGTCATCCACATGTCTTCTCTCAACAAATGTTGCATCACGTGGGATGACCATGTTCCTCTACAAACAGGTGGTCTTTCACTTCCAACTTAGATATTAACTTTTGTTATAGATGTTTTTTCCATTACAACGCTAGCGGCTTAGGTCACAAATAGCGAGAATGTCAAAGAGTTTATTTCCACCGTGCCCTCTATAGAAAGACTAAGGTCCCGCGCTCATGAGGTCTCCATCATACTGGTTCTCCTGACAGTCATGTGAAGGCTCTGTTTTTGGCTTGCTGCTTCTGAATCTCGAACAAACAAACATCCCACCAGCTGCGGTGAGGTTGAAGATGCTTCAAAGGTCTTAGCAGCATACGAAGCCAGCAGAGTTTCACCAAGGGTTCTGACCCGTCAAAAGACCCGTTTCACACGACGTGGCGTCCAAAACCGCCTGTCTGACGTCCTTTTTTGGGGGAATCTTGAACATTGTGAATGACACGCCAAGTGCCACGCAGGCAACGAAACTCCTCAGGTACAGTGAGTGATGAAACATGTGCCTTTCTCCTTTAAGTGAGGGACGTTTCTCAAGGTATATTGCCTTGGTCACCATGCTCTGTCGGTGGCGTCCCGTGTCTTGCTGTCACATCCCCGTGGCGCCGCCGCTCACCCCGGTCCGGCGGCCGTCGGAGTCCACGAGTCAAGTACCAGCACCGAAACCACCACCAGGTCTCCGAACTGGAGGGTTGGGAAAGGCCCTAACTAGCAGGTTTCAAGGTTGGTGACCTGTGAAGTCGGTGCTGGTACCTGACTTGTCCTTTCACTGATCGAAAGCCTTCAAATCAAAACGTCGGTGATCGCGGGACAGTTTTCCATCAGTCTTCTGATCTAAACCCTTTAATTAGGTCACGGATCAGTGATCCAAACGGTCGAAACAACTTTTTTTTACCAATGATTCAGTGGCGACTTTAAGATTTGGATACACTTGGTGAACTAGGGAGGATTGGGGGAGGATAGATTTGGGAGGATAGACTTTAGATAGATTTACATCATGAAGTCCGACCATCACTATCCAAAGAGGTGAACCAAAACAGTGGGCACATCCGCTTTCAACATCTTTCAACCAAAGTGGAGGTAGGATTCAACCCATGACTTGGATTTGCTTCAAGTCCTTTGGAACCTCTCTGCTCGGCTCGACCACTTCGAACAACGAGTCCGTGCGGTCTGCGCCGTCTGCGCCGTGCGTGTCCCGCTCGCCTGTGCCAGTCGGATGGCATGGGAAGCACGACCCGCCATCTGGAAGTAGTGCATCGCCTCCTTAGGGGCCGAGGACGCAGGGCTCACGTCTGCAGTGCATCACGAACCTGACTTCTGGTTTTGGTCACCTCATGAGCCTTCGTTTCAGCACCTTCTAGAATGGGTTCTGAAAGAAGGAACGGGTCTGGAAGGCCCTGTAGGAGAAAAGCTCCTTCTTTTCTTCAGACCAACAAAAAACACACATGCCTGCAGTGTCTGGTGACGGGGTGCCATCCATGGAGGAGCTTACGGACGCGTGGTGCTGTCACGTCACAGACCCACGAGCCCCGGTTGCCACACCACCCAGGCCCTCTATGTGACTCCTGATGGCTACTCAACCCGGGTTCGGATGAGGGGATGGGAAGGGCTGGCCCATGGTCCACCAGCTGGGAAGAGCCACCCCCAGCCAAACCTCAAGATGCATGAGATGCTTCACTGAGCGCTCACGTGACACCACTCAATCTGACTCAGTGAAGCTCAAATATCTGGCTGCAAACACTTCTGCCCCGTTATAATCCTTTTTTCGGGAAGACCGGTTTCCACGTGGTCCTCGGTCCGGGCCTTGTCGAAGGTCCGTCGTCCGTGTCGCGTCCAAGAACTCCGCTCCCCACGAGCAACGGAGCGCCGGTTCCGGTTACGGAGCACCAAGCGACTTTGAAGTGCCCTGCCGCTTCCAAGTGCCTCGACGTTCGACGCGCTCTGTTCTACATCTAGCGCGCGACCGTCAAAGGTAAAGGTGTGGGATGGTGTCCCCTGTTGAACAGGTGCAGGTTGCCATACTCGTTGTCATCTGAAAAGTGTCAGATTTTGGTCCAGGGGCGAAGCACCCAAGGTCAGTTCCGGACCGGCGGGGTGTCGGGCGAACGGACCGAAGGGTTCGATTCACCGTTGCTGCAGGACTTCTTGTACCCTTGAGGTGTCTGTCTATGCCAGTGGTCGGGGGCCGCTACCTTTCACTCCAGGTGGGCATCACGACAGGTAGCTAGCTCGAGGCGAAACCACACCTTTTGCTCGAGCAATGAGCGACATATTTGATCAATCACCTTCGAAAACCAACGGGAGGTATTCATTCATCAGTGTCTGTCAAATCCCAAAGGAATATCCTTTCGGAGCCAAGGAACAAAAGGAACCCTACTTCGCCATACGCCCTCCCGCAATGCCAAGCAATGGGCTTTCCGGCCCGAAACCAGGTACGCGAGTCGGATGGTTTTTAAGTCATTTAGCTCGGACCTCTAGCCCTCCCGCAGTTCCCCCCCCATCTGGTCCGCAGCCGTCCCTCCGGGTCCCTCCGGGTCCCGCCGCGCTTGGCCTGGCCAGGTGATAGCAGGCCGCCTGGTCCTGCGAATCTTCGCAGATCCGCTGCGCACGGTCCAGGTCCTCGTTGAAGCAAGCGACCTGAGGGATAGGGTGAGGTCATGGAGGGCCTGGTGTTGGGGTGTCTGCGGCTGGCTTAGACTTGAAGCAGCGCTCTGTGAGAAGTGAGTTTTATTGGGTTTGGACCTCACTTCTGAAGTATGAACCGCACTGCGAGGCATGTTTGTGTTAAAACTGCATGCAAAAGGTGGAGTGTGTTGATATTCAGAACAGTTTTTCACCCTCAAGTGTCACCGGAGAAGATTCTATCTAGCAATGGCTCATGCAGTTAGCGAGTCCGTAAAAAGTCAACCCCTTCGCAGTAAACAGGACCGCTGGTCTCGCCGAGAGGCACGGCAGAGGCTCAGCCAGTCATTGGCCTTCTTGTATTCTCGGGCCGCACCATCCAAGTCCTCAGATGGAGAAGGATTGATACAATGAATTCGTCTTAGTATAGAGATAGACATATAGACGATATAGTCCCTCAGAGTTTTGGAATTAGGCAAATTCTGGAAGATCCTACATTCCAAGATCATTCGACTCTGGGATCCTTGATCATCCTTGATCTCTACCTCTGAATCTCTACCGGCTTCTTGAAGCCGGTTCCTCCAGTCCCCTGCAGCGGTCCAGAGCGGTCCAACAGGTCGCCGAACTGGAGGGTTGTAAGGCCCTGTTGGAGGTCTCAATTGGTGACCTGTTGGAGGGTGCTGGTATACATTGGGTCTATCCTACCTGGGCCCAGTGGATGATGATGGTTCAGTTGCAGGCCTTGTTAAACAAAATGGTGATTTGCTTCTTTATGGGTCCTGTTACAGGTCAGAACGGACAGACCCTACCGTTGATCTCGCTCACCCCGTGTGACCTGAGGCGTGAAGGGTTTCCCCGAGCGAGCAGGGTGCAGCGGTGCTGCCGCTAGTGACATCCGAGTCTGAAGAGGACGAATATGACTGTACATGTGGGAGTGGTATGAGTTGGTCTCGAAATCCTGAGGGAAGGTCAGACTGTTGCTGACATGTCATGAGATGTCATGTAACATGTTCTCCCTATCAGGCTGGCTGTATAGAAGGAACGTCTAGTTTCATAGGATCTTAGAGTTTGGAGGTTCATCGATAAACTCCTCTACTGGTTGGCTTCTGCTTGCAGAAGGTATCAAACCACATGTCCAACACAGACTGGGTGGTAGAAGACCTGCACTTCGGTTTGCATGTTCCATGGCCTTGCAACGTTTACCACGGCATGACCTCTTAACAGAAGAACCGGTGCACAACAACCACACACCCCCCTTCGCGAGCCCCTTCAGCCCGCTCGCCCTTCGTCTGAAGACGCTCCGAGGGTCGGCTTTGGACTCCAGGAATTGCGCGTACCAACGATGGAGCTGGGAGTCGTCGCTCTGCTCCACGTAGTTGCCTGAAGGACGAAGAGGAAACGTTGGTAGAGATGGTGAGCGGCCCAGAGTCTCTGGGGGGCTGGTGACGCAGGTCGGTGGGGCGAGACGAGAGGAGATTCTTCGTTTTCAGCAGTCAAGGCACAAAAGGTGAGAGATGTGGGGGGGGTTGAAGATGGTGTGTTCTTTAGGAAGAGCAAGCAGGTGGAAAAATGATCTGGAAGTAGCTCGTTGATCAGCTACTCATCAAAAGGAGTTTTGTTAAGTGCTTACTCTTCTCTTCCAGGGTCGGTCGGAACGCCAAAGGCCGTTCTCCCTATTCAAACACTTCCACTTCAACCCTAAACCCGAAACCCAATGAAAAGACACATGGTTGAAAAGAACAGGATCCTGGTGTTTTCACCAGTGTTTGACTCGTGTGGCGCCAAGCACCCTATTAAAAGAGACCTATACTATACCTTCCAAACACTCAAAGCCGCTTTGGGCGACTCAAGTCCTCCGCCCAAGGGACTCAGGTCCTCCGTGAGGCCCATGGAACACAAGAGCCGCGGCGACTCCGTGCGATAGGTCCCGGAGAACCTGAGGACCGCGTCGCTCGCGCTGTCGCTCGCTGCCCCAGGGCCCCGGTGCTTCCGGTGGTTCCGGTGGTTGCGGGGTGAGAACTGGGCGGCGTCCGTCACTTCTGGGCGCTTTAGTCGTTGGGAGCACGAAGAAGGGGACCCGGGTGAAGGGTTGGGATCCATTGATGGATTGAAGTGATGCGACCGGACGTGGGATTGTATGGACTCAAGAGAGATGCGAAATATATACAAGGGATGGACAAGAGTCAAACAGAGTGTGTGACATGATCGAACTCTTCTTTTGGTCCTCGTTGACCTCAGAACATTCATTCGATTCAAAGTGCACCAGGTCTTTCCACTGGGTGTCTCCTAAGTAGATGCCTTCAAAGAAAGACATGCAACACAACACGGCATCATCATTGCCGCATTGACCACGGCTATGGTAAAAAAAACCTCACCAACACCGGCAACACCCCACCAAACCAATCCCAGACACGACTAATGGGACTACCATAGGACTGCCGATCGATTGACCCCCCTTTTCAACCACCCCTGGCCGTTTTGAAGGCAGTCCGTCCTGGCAGTCCCAGACAGGTCGTGTCTGGGAATGGTACACCCTGGAAGACGATCCCATGGACCCTGAAAACCGGTTGGTAGAGGAAAACAATCTTCCAGGGGGCCAGGACGGACGTCAGGGTCTATGTTGGTAGTAACAAGAAGCTATTAGAAACAAGTGCCACGCTCCTAGGAGCAAGAAGCTACGTTCGGGGCTCACGGCTCCTGGCCTTAGCTACTAGTAACAAGAACGCAATACATGGGAAACAGGAGCCTCCGATGTCCTGTGGCCACCCCGCCACCTCTCTCGGACCCACGAGTCCGGGTACCGGACCGGTCCAAGGAGACCAGGTCTTTCTTCGGTATCGCAGTTTTTTCGAATAGCATACCAATGGCATTTTGAGCTCACTGTCCTTTAGAGCTTTGAACCAAGCCATTCTTATATAGTTGGCATGGTAAGAAGATCCTTGTTAAGCTGCCAACCAAGAGCATCATCCCATGAGCCATGGCCGACAAGCTGGGGGAGAAGCTCCGGTTCCAAACCTCCTTCAAAACGCTCGAATGGTCGCTTCAAATCCCAAAAAACATCGTCATCAGAAATGCCATGACCACTGCGTGGCCCCGCCGGAGAACCTGCCAACAACCCTCGATTTGATCTGCTCCTCTCCAAGATGCTCGTAGTGGGTCAAAGCACCTTGGACATCTTCCAGGGCTTCCTTGGAGGATCAACCGTAGCAAACACCCGGTGGACGCAACAAACAAAACCATCGACGGCCAAGTAAAGCAGCCGGTCACCACACAACTTCTCACATTTGCCATCAAAATCATCCGAGAAAGCAAGCAAGTCACCAAGCAATCATGACTTCATTTCGTTCTGTTATATTTTGATTTCATTTGGAACCTTTGAAGTGTTCTTGGAATGTTCTTGGAATCCTTTCAAACCTTTCAAACTTCCCCCCACAAAAGCTGGGAATCACCACTATCCCCATCCAAGCTTCCAGGTGCTGCGCGTAGGCGTAGTGTGTGGGCTTCAGATGGATCCGATCCTGGCAGAAGTGGTGCGCAACCACCAGCAGCTGGGCGCCACAAGTGTGTGGAACTGCCAGGCCGATTTCTAGATCCTTACCCATTGGGGTAGCTTTTTCTGAAGTTGGCCACACACGTATTTACGGTACATTGTTACTACACCTGCACAAGCTGTGGAGGCCCCTTTTCGGAACTGACCATGGAAACTGGCAGAGGTTTGGGAACGCGGGCACATGGACCTGAGCGGATCCATCATCAATTGGCCAAGAGTTGTGCAATGTTGTTCGTACATGGATTTGTATGGTCCAGCCCAGCAACTTGAATTCTACTTACTAGTGACACATGCGTGACACCTTCTCCCTTCTAGAAGGGAGACATTGGAGAATCCCGCCCCCCCCCCCCAAGCGATGTTCGTTCCTTTTCCAAAGATCACCGCCCTGCAGTGTTGGTTTCAACTCCCAAAACCCTAGAAGTCCAGTTCGACTATTTTAGGCACTACCCAAGTGTTCAGGAAGTTCCTAAACTCGGATCATCTGGTCAGACCGTTTTTAAAATGACAGGGAAAAAACCATTCGTCAGTGAGACCAAACGAAACACCGGCGGTACATCCAAATCTCTGAAACCGCCGGCGACTCCAAACGACCCTTCCGGCTCCTCCAAATGTCCCCCACTTCCCCGCAGACCGGACCCTCCAACCAGACCGGACGTGGTTGTTTCGCTTTCTCCGCTTCGACTTCCTGCCTTGGTCTTCGCCACTTCCAGGGCCTTCTCCCAGCTGCCGCTGGCCTGACGAGGCTCAGAGAGGCTCGGCCAGCTGTGGCGACGTCGCTTTCTTTTTGGTCTCCTCCCGCCTGGAGTTGAGAGGGTGTTTGGGCTGAGGTTTTCTCTTTTTCGCTGGAGTCTATCAGTTGCAAGCTGGAGAGTTTCCGTGGCAGTCAGGTGGGAAGTCGGTGCAAAGAGGAAGTGGATTCAGGAAAAGAAGCAGGATGGAAGGAACTATGAATTCTGGACGTATCCTTCCCCCCTCCCTCTCTCTCCCTCTCTCCCTCTCGCTCACCTGGCATTGCGTGGCCAAAGGAAGAAAACGATCAAGCATGTCAAAGGGGTAGTCCACCACCCCATGGGACTGTTCAAGGGAGGCCCGTCGCCCCATGTCTCTCTTGACAGGCCCGTACTTACGAGCTTCGGGTACAAGAGCTTCCACTGTTTGTTCCTTCGGTCTTTTTGCAGCTGGTGCCCCCTTTCTACTTGGAAAACTTGAAGACACCTTCGTTGAACCCTTGTCAGCATTGCGCGCAGCCGTGACAAACATTGGGACATCAAGTCCTATCAAACCCTCAAAGGAACTCCCAGGAATCCGGTACCTTCGAATCAAAGACCACTGCTTTCCCGGGGCCCTTTCTTCTGTAACTACGCGAGTCACCACGGTTTCTCCCCCTTCCGTACCGCTTGTACCGCGGTCGACCGCGTTTTTCGACGGAGTTCGGGCCGGGCCTGGTAGAGTTGGTTCAGAAGATCGTATCCTCGACAGGCAGGACCGACCGACAGGACCGGTGTAGATCGGTGGGACGCACATCGGACAGTTGGAGAGTTGCGTGACTTCCTGGAAGACCTTGCCGGACCGTGCGAACGAAAGTAGAAATGAGGGGCGCTGAATCGAAATGGCATCAGACATGACCCCATTTCGATGCCCAGAGGCTCAGAGTCTGGACCAGTTCGCGGTCGTTTGGGATCTTGCTTCGGGGCCGAACGGGTCGCCCCCCCGACTTTCGTCGCAGCCGGATCGACTCTGTTCTGAAGCGGATCGGGGTGGATGATGGACGTACGAAGCAGCCCTGTGAATACATCATACGATGAGGCGCCCTTGTTGAAAGGACACATAGTCAGTAGGACTTTGAGGCGAAGAACCATACCACTTCTTTTGGGTATCCAATCCTCATGTCCCTCCTCCGTTCGTCCAATCCCCATGTTTGGATCCACACTTCAGACCGCGACCGCGACGAGGGATGGAGAAGACGCACCGGATTCACGAAAGGACCGATCCTCCACGCCCGAAATGAAGGCAAACTTCTGTTTTGGATTGGTCGCCCAGCTACTACCTTGAAGGGAGGCCCTAGCACATTGTAGGGACGGGGCTGTAGAGCTGCTATATAGGCTGGCCTGTGCTGTGTTTGCACGACTCGTGATGGCGCTTGATGGTTTTGGTCGTCCCTGTCAGCCGCATTGACACCGGTAACCAGTCCGCTGCATCCGAGGAGGATCGACATGACACCTTTTTTTTGGTGACATAGTTGTTAAACTTCACCCTATTTAAATCTGCATAAATTATGTTCACTTTCCTTTTTTTAGAGCATGTTTTTATGGTAAATTACCATCTTGGATGAACTGCTCGGAGTGCTTCCTTCGGGGGGGTGAGCGTTTCATGAGATTGCTCTTAGGCCATCGCTACGACCGGGGACCATACGACCGGAACACCTCGTGAGAAAACGTCGACCTTCGACCAGAGGCCCGGTAGAAGCACTAAAGGACACTCCATATTTATCGGATCCATGTTGTTTTCAGTGAGACACCCAAGTAAAGGAACCACCCAAGTAAAGGACACTCCAATCTTGTCGGATCGCTGTTAAGTGAGAATGTTGTTACTCTTGGACGCCTAGTATAGGTGAGGATCCATGGCCATGAGAACCGGAAGCCATCTTCGGCCTAGTGGAAAACACACCTGCTTCGACGAAAAGAACACTTCGACGAAGGATCTGCCACACTGCTTCAGCAGCTGTTCCTCAGAAGTTGCCGGGAGCGACTTGGAGATTTTGAGGCTGCAGAAGGGGAGTCCTCCAGGAGTCACATGGAGGGCCTGGGTGTGAAACGTCGTCCCCTGGCTGGCTTACGGGGCTTGTGGATGTGACGTGACAGGAGCACCACGGTCCGGTTTCCTCCATGGATCGCACCCCGACTTCCTCCATGGTGACTACAGGTTCGACTCGCCAGTTGTCGCAAAGCCCGGAGATCCATGTTCACATCCAATAATACCGGTTCTTGGCAGCACATATAGTATAACTTATGAACCTTTTACTGACTCAATGGTTGAAGAGGATTTTTGCATACTAATCAAGATGGATACTCAGCGCATACTAGTTGGCACTTGATCTACCAAACGTACAAAAAGCTGGGGTGCCTCTGGGGGTCAACTTCGATTTGCTTGAGGGGTGAGACCTTCTCCACCGAAACGCATGGGTGGATAACGGACTTCACCGAACCCTATGTGTTGGTTTGGGTCCGGATTCTTCGCGTCGAATGGTTTACTCCGTGTGGGATCATCCACATGCTTCACCTCATCTTCACCGTGTTCGAGCCCAAGAGCTTCACCAAACACTGCTACATGTCCACACGTCGCCAGGAATCGCCACCGGAAAGCCTTTCCCCAAATAAAGATGAGAGAGCAAAACAGAAGGGGCGCTTTTCTGCCAGTTGATTGACCAATTCCATCCACTCTTTTTCTTGACCACACTGCTCTGGCTGAGGAGCTCTACCCTTCCATGGTTTAGTGGGCAATTTACTTTCTTACCCAGACACGACCCTGGACCCGAATCCTTTGGAGGGGTCTGGGGTCGAACCAATCCCCAAGGTCTTGAGGGTACAACCAACATGTTTGTTCGAAAACGACCAACCCGGTCATCACAACCGCATGCGGCGGTCACGCCAAGTCACCGCATCTTCGATCATGTCCAAATGCACTGCCACGACGGCCAAGCGAGCCTCGCGCTTACCAAGCGAAGAGTCGCGAAGCGGTGTGCGTTGAATGGGAAGAGACGGGAGTGTTTCTGCAGTTTTCAGGGCAGAGACGTGAGGAACATAACGTATCTGGTTCAGTCTGGTTCCCATCCTCAGCTGATGCATCTGCACCATCTGCGCCATCCGGAGCATCTGAAAGTCGATATATTCGTACTTTCGTCCGTCCAGCTGTCTTTCGCTGGGCAAGTCGAGGTCTCTTTACGGGACTCGATCTTCGCCCTTCTGCCAGTTTCAACGCAGTTATGGCCGCCATAGTACGTTCATTCTCCTCTGACCCTTCGAGACGCCGAGAAAGGTCCAATTAGATCATTACATTCCGAAGTTGGTCAACTATGACCCAACCTCTCAACCCCTTCAGAACCCTTCACCCATCTTTCTTCGGTCTTTTGGGCCCAAAACCATGCCCTCCCCATCCTCCCAATCCAGGCCGGCCTCGGGCTCCAGCTCGTGGCACTGCCGCAACGCTCCGGCGGCCCGAGCATGGGACATCTGCCTCGGAGTGGGGGTGGCCGCGTTGACGCGGCTGCCGCCATGCGCGCGGGAGCGGCTTCGATCTACTCCTCCCTCTTCCTCCCCCCCAAAAATGGATGGTTAAAGGCTCTTGAGGCTTGGGGAGGTTGAAGTCTCCTCACCAGTCTACATATGTCTACATTTCATGACTCCTTCTTCGCTCCCAAATGGCTCACCCTTCAGCCAGGGCACCCCAGGCACTTCTGAGCCACGTCGAGGCGCCCCGTCTTCCTGGGCGCGTCGGCGGGCCGCGTCGTGTCAGTGGCCCTAGGCCTCCAGTCGTACCGAACCTGAGGAGGAAGGAAGGAGGTGTAGGGACCAGTGAACAGTTCGACTTCTCCAAGTAGGGGAAGTCCTTGAGATGAACACGAGTTTGGAAGATCCAGGTGTACCAGAAGCAGGTACAAAGCCAGCTGAGAGTCTCCAACACCACCGTCAATGGTGTACGTCTATTGTCCTTCTTTTTCAGTTGTACTGTCCAAACGCTCATGGACCCTCCTAACTAGGGGTCCGGAGCCGAACCAATCCCTAGGGTTTTCAGGGACCAGTCGAGCTGTGGTTTCGGAGCGTCCAACTCTTCGTTTCCCCAAATCCATCTTCGTTGGCCAAGGCGCACGCACATCTTGCTCATGCTCTCCCAGACGTTACTGGAGCGAACGCCCTTCACGCTCTTGTAGGCCTCGGTGTCCAGACGAGGCGGTTCGGTGGAGCAGGTCATGTAGACTGATGACATGGACCCCTCCCCATATTATGGGTGGGTATTTCAATAGGGAGACCCCAACTTTCATGGGTTTTGGGTCTATTGTCCATCAGCCCTGACTCGCGGGGGTGGGAGGAACTTGAAGCAGTGCGACGGTCAATTTTCCTTCTTCTAGGAGGTCTTTGGGAGGTCTCCCTATTTCAATACACACCCATATTATCACCTCTTTTCGGGGCTATAAATAGACATCCCTTCATGGCTAGAAGATGCTAGAAGGTATGAAGAGGGTTGACCACTGCCTGTCCATGAACCATCCAGCTCGGGCTTTGGTATAGACACGTGCAAGTTTCCTGTTCAAGGTCGAATAGGAAGACCCTTTCTGCTGAGACCTCCGAAATTGGGGCCAACTGCAGCCCCCCCTTAGCCTCAGTGCTTACGGAACAATGGCCAAACCACCATGGTGCCTGGTTTTGACATGCTTTGCACAGAAACAACACGGGTGCGTTCTCGAACGCTTGAAACAAAGAGACTCGGGGCTTACTCCGAGCCATGACTGACTATTCTCGCTCACCATGTGAGCGCAGCAATCCACTTAGGCAGAGAAACCGTCTTGGCCCCCAAACATCCTCTTTTCCGGGCTATTGATAGACACCCCAATGGCCGGGGGGAGCTCCCCCCAGGTCATCATAGTATTCCTTTTTGGCGAGGCAAACAGAAACTGCACTTGGCTTCGACGTCGACCACACACCCTTGTTGAACCGATTCCAATCCCCAGTCACCTCATCGGTGTTGCCACAGGCCAAGTGATAGGAGAAGTTCAGCAAGGCCGCAGTGGTCTCCTCATCCATGTTCCTCAAAACCGCGGAACCACCGGAAACCGCGCTGCGGCCGGCGTCGCACGGGGACCGATGGCGCACCTGGGGACCGAAACAGCGGGAACACAGCGGGGCGAGCGGCTTGGGCGACATGGCGGGGCGGACTTGGGGCGATGAGCTTCCTGATGCCGCTGTTTCTGGCGGTGTGGCTGGGACCAGCGTTCTTTCTTCAAACCCTAGGAATCCGAGAAACGCACCAACGGATAGGGTTTGCTTCGGGCCCGGACCCCTGCAAAGGTGTCGGGTCCGACATTTGCCATGGAGAGCCCAAGGATTCTGAGGGAAATACCTGGTTTTCGCTTCTTCTTCTTCTTCATCCATCTTCCCGCGGTGTGGTTTTCCGAGCCTGAAGGGGTGAACCAGGGAGGCTTTGCTTCGTCTGCGCAAAAGCGAAGGCGCGAAACACAGCGTCTACTCGTGCTCCAGACACACCAGGTGAGTCTCGTGGTGGGTTCCACCCACCGTTCTAAAGGAGCGATTCGGGCATCACCGCTGGGCGACTCGGACGTGGTTCCAATTTTCAAGTGGTTGTTCATGTGCCACTTGAGAATCATGACTGGTTCTTGGCATGACTGAATTCTACCACGTGGTTCCAATTCTCAAGTTGGCATGACTGGTTCTCAAGTGCCCCTAACTGGATCTTCATGCCATCTTCATCCCACAAGACCTTGGCCAGGGGAGCCAAGAGGATACTACCGCGTGGTAGACTTTCACAAGTGAATGACAGTTGCACGCGTGGCACGCTCCTTCTCGCTCCTTCTAGTTGTGTCAACGAAACATCATGGTTTCACCCGGTTTCACCCGTTAAGGTTCGAGGGAGGTTCACGCTCCAACAGTTCCAAAGGACCTCAATGCTCTGGGCACTCGGCACCCGACCTGTCGAGATAGATCCACCCGACTCCCCCCGGGTCCGGCTCGGAGAACTCCGGTGGAAAAGCGCATGCCGAGACCCTCACCGGCGACCATCCACGGTTGCGTCGCTTCCCGAAACCATGACAATGGCCGAAAGAACAGTCGAACCATGTTCATAGAACTTGCAGAGAAGTGTTCACAAAGGAAGACCTAATAGTGGCAAGAATACCAACAGCAGCATCAACCAGTCGAGTTGATGAACACCCGCCCAGCTCAGCTCGTTCGCGCGCGACGCGCGCGTAGGGCGCCAGGTGACTCGAGGCCGGCGAAGTCGCGCAGCACAGCGCGGGTGATGGGCGCCTCCTCGGCCTCGACCGTCTCCGTCGACTCGAAGTGATCGACTTGCGGATTCCGCGAGCGAACGAGGGGGCGGGGAATGGGGGGATGAACGGCCTGGGGCAGGTCGAGTGGGAAAAAACATGTCCCCAGTGGGTCTTGTTATTAATGTTTTTTTTTACAATATGTGCTTTTGAGCCACATGTTAAAACTCGTTACACCATAGTACAGCTCATTAGTCATTAGTCATTCGTCGTGTCCTTCCTCACACAACCACACATCTTCCCAATAGAAAGGCCCAACCCCCTTGTCACTATACATTCAAGGTTCCAAATCGAAAAACCACTCTTGGATGAGTTTGCCCTCAACATCTTGTTGAACAAAACTCATCCAACAAGGGAAGTCGACTGAACACTCTTTGTGCACCTCTACTTCTCTCCTCTTTGTGTCTTCTTCGCCCCCCCCCTTCACCACACGGCAGCCCTCCGGGTGGCACCGGGCGGAGACCGTCATCCCTCTCCAGGGCACGTTGGCCGTGGGGCGTGAGAAGTAGACGTAGGGCACGATGAGTCCCGCGGGCATCCGCGTGAGGCTGTGGTTCTCGGGGTCCAGACCTAGGACCGCGTGGGGCTTTCACTGGGGAACACTTGGGCCAGTTGGCCTCGAATACCACTGAAAAGGGGAATTGATGAGCGCTCACTATTTCAGAGGCATGCGAGGTGCAGGATGAAAGATTGTGTGGGTTTTTGCAAACAGGAGCTGACAAAAAAAAAGTGCGGCAGCCAGTGAAAATCACACCTGGACCACCGAAACACATCGAGCCTAGACTCCCCTGTCCTCATCGAAGTTCTACTTGGGTCACCGACTCAATGCTTGATTCGACTGTTATAGTGACCTACTGGGCAACCTATTTCAGCAGATCTCTTGCACTTCTACTCCTGGTGACCTACTGGCACCGTCCGGGCATGTGAGGAGACTCTCTGCCCAGGTACAGCTGATGCTGTCTTGGAGCAAAATCTGTTCGGCATTGGCAATGAAGAGGGTCATTGCCTTACGAAAAAGTGCGTTGCGCTTTCCTGTGGGCGAACCTACCAATATATAACTCTATCGGAATTTATGCTGGATCTGGATCACTAGATATAGAGAGACACATGAAAAGTATCCTCCTTGATTCATCAAAGCTTCAGCCGGGTCCCTCAACGGGTCTGACGTCCGACGTCTCATCCGGCACCCGTTTCGGCCAAACAGTCCCACGTGGTGTTGAGGAACGAGCGGCTGTTTCGCCCGTGACCGACGGGTTGGGGAACGAAGAGCGGGTGACCGAGATTGCGAGGAAAGAGCATCAAACACACCAGGAAAAAGGAAGGTAAGTCAAGTATGTATACAAGCTGTAGTAGCTAGGAGCTTACTCCCTTACTTCATCAAGTAGACATCTAGTCTATACCTACTAAAAGGGCAAAAAAGACAACCATTCTGCAGCATTTGTCCAACGGCTGGATGTCTCGATGACTCGCCACAGAGGCATTTTGTCCACAATGCAGATGCGTTGCACATGATACTTCAGTACTTACAGGGATCTACCCATGGTGCTGAATTGGTCTAACACAGTGTCATCAAATTATTAAGAACCAAATCACTTGGGGGCAGAACAAGCGCCAGAAACTCTGAATTTTTCAATATGGCACGTAATTTATTCTGATGGTCCAGTAGCGGAAATGTATTTAGGATGAAACAACATCCTGTAGGACATCTAATTCCCATATGCCAAAGTATCTTCATCCCAATTTCATTGCATTGCTCATAGCACACTTGTCGCCCTGATCATTTGTGCCCTTTCGCCTGTGTTGCGCTCCACTCCACGCAGGGTCGTTTGGGTTCCGCTGTTCTCACCCGCCAGGGCGGAACCCGTGCGCGGTCGAATTTGGGAGGTCTAAGACACCAGGAATCACCGAAGAGCATCCTTTTTGGGGGGTTTTTCTGGCAGACCGGAAGACCGAAACACCCAGGATGCTTTGATCTGGAACTTTCCGGTCGAGCAGAAAGCATTCTGGCTGGAACCCATATGTCCGTGCTTGAGATCCAAAGACACAACCACTCGTTGCAACTTGGGACCAGATCCGGAAACGGTAAACTGGCTTCAGACCGGGAGTTTCCAGGCAGGTGAAGTCCGAGAATCATGATGGTGTGGATAGGCATGGTGGTCCCGTTTAAACACAAAAAGCAGCGAACAGGGTGGTGAGGTTCCACTTCAATGACTCCTCTGAGTCTCTCGGCGGACCACGAACACGATGTTCTGCCCGTAGACGCGAATCGCTCCGCGCAGAACACGCCGAATGGCTCCGAATGGACCAACCAACAAGGGCACAAACCCTGAATTTTGTAGGTGTCTAAATCCTTAGTTCCCAGACACGACTAATGGTACTGGCATATGCTCCATACATTGATTCCCGATTTTCAACCAAACCCAATGTAGGTAACTATGCCAAACATGCCGTGTTTGGGGTTGCTTCGGTCAAGCCCATGAACTTGCTGCGGAGGAGGAGAATTTTAGCCCACGCGCGTTTTCACGCGCGCCGCGTCGAGGGGCTGAATGGCTGGGCGCGGAGGCGTCGTTGGCTTTGGGATCCGGTTGGTGTGGACCTAGTGAAGCAGCCGCCGCGAGCGCACGGAGAGAGTCTGCCGGTTCCGCGGTGGGTGGGGTGCCGTGTGAGTCGGACCGGCCCCAGCCCCAAACCGGCGGGTGAGAGGTCGGGCCCAGTCTGAAAACGGAAGGTGGCCTATCCATGCTGTACCAGGCCTATCCCTTCGATGTCTTCTGTGATCCCGTTCGTGCTTCGGAGTCCCAGGACACCGGAGGGGGTACCAGGTACGCATGATGCATGAGGTAGAAACCATATATGCCCGGCTGAAGTCCAGTTCGACTATATTTGGATCGGCTGAAGTAAATGAAGTTCCCTTTCAGGTCCCCTAGGTATGACCATTCTTTTAATAGTCTTTGACTCCCAGGGTATGGATATCAAGGGTTCTGTTGTTCCCCAAGCAGTGTGGACACACTAGGGGTTCTTACGGTAATGGTTAAGCAGCGGTGTTAGATTCGAGGTGTTGCAGGGTTCTGTTATTTTTTTGTGTTGGCCGGTCGTGTCAGAGCTTCTTTTCGGTCCATCTTCAGGTCTTGTTCTGAGGTCACAATTTTGGGAGGGCAGCGCAGAATGACGAGATGTCCAAACTAAATGTTCCGTGTAGGTCAGTTTGGTCTCCCTGTTCCTTTTCACTGAAACTCTCAGAGTTGAGAGATGAAGGACACATCTACGACTTCTTACAACATCCCTGCCTGCTTGGTGGTTTCAAGGAACACTCACGAACTTTCGCATCGTCAGTGGGATCAATCATCTGAAAGGTTGAACATCAAAGTATCCTCAAAGGCACCGGGTTGTGTCTCCGAAACCCGGATGGAAGCGAATGAAGACGGGAGCGCTGCCTAAAGCGGAAGACCACCGAGCTTTCACAGAAATCTTCGATTTCAAGAACGCATCACAATCAACTGAGGAAAAAATCAATGAACACTCCTTAATACCATTGGCAGTGGGTGACACCAGCAAAAACCCTGCATTCTGCCACCATCAATCTCCAGGGCAGGCCAACCGACCAGGGTTTGGAGCTCCAGGTATTTGACCCACTAAGTCACTAGACCCATCATGGTTCAGCGCTGCAAGTTGACAGAACACTGCTCAGCAGCTGGACCTAGCAGGTCCAGCGATCTGGGGAGCACCTGGACCTCGCCCTCAAGCCTGCAACCGGAACAGCTCCGCGTCTTCCAAAGACCAGTCATGTACCATGGAAAGTGGGTCCAACATGGAGCCCCCAAACAGGGCATTTCGCCCCGCAGATCGATGGAAGGCCATCGAACAAATGGATTCTCCATCGAACGCCGCCAGCCTCGTCCACCACTCAGGCACTATGAAATGCACCGTGGTTCTGCCAGGGCACAATAGGCCAATGCTTGTGGAACCACTTCACAACAAAGCAACCTGCCCAAACGGCCGCTCGTCGGCAAAGCTTGCACCCAACGGAAGGTTGGGAGCAGCACTGGTCACAGGAGCAAGAACGTACTGGTTGCAGTGGCGGTTTCTGGTTTCGACCGCGCAGGTCTCGCAGGTCTGTGGCAAGTGACCTCTTAAAGTCTGGGCACAAACCTGGCAGGGCCTGGCGAGTTCTTTTCGCTGCGTGACCCCCTGTAGATATTCAGTGAGTTGCGGGGGGGGAGCTTGCATGACCAGGCAAACTGGATGGACTCATCCCCCTAGGGCTCCAGTCGTACCTCTCTGAGAAAGTGTTTGGGGGTGCACTTTAGAGGGTTCCAAGTACCTTCTGAATAGGTAGGACCGGAGTGACCGGCGCCCTGAGGCACGACTGTGCCTTTTCCCTGTTTAACTGCCAAGTCTTCACCTGCATGTCCACGGCTTTCCCTCGGGGCGCTTCAAAATCCGTCGCGACTTCCCAGGAGTCAAATGGAGCTGGGTGGTGTGAAACGTCCCCTTACGTGAGTGGATGTGACGTTCAGGCACCTAACCTCCTTCCTCCATGGATCGCACCCCGTACTTGTGCCTGCAGGTGGGCAGAATTTCTTCGGTCTCTGGAATGGTGAAGGGGAAACAACCAGATCACACATCGACGGAAGAGCTGAGGAGGAAGCCCTGGTGAGCTACCAGCCACGCCCCACAAAACAAATTGAAAGACATCCATGTAACCATGTCATTTTCCATGGACTGCTCCTTCCATGGATTCAGAATCCGAAAACGATCCCAAAACATGCAATTGGTCGCTGGCCTGGAATCCGTGCTGTCCCAACAGTGCGCCACGGGCACGCAAGATTGACCCACCTGCCGCGGCGGCGCTTCGAACGCTTCGATCTTTGACGAGACGGTCGGTCCAAGAGCGATTGGACCGCGGTTCTTCCAGCTGAGAGGGCTGCAGCGAGTTGACGCTGGGCCAGCTTCGGCCCCAAAAACATGGCTGACTCGTGAGCTGTTTATTTGGAAAGACAAGGTTGGCATGTGGGTTGGGTCTTTTTGTAGTGTCCACCCCAATTAAAGGTGAGTAGGTTTCAACCGGTGGTTTCAAGTTGAAAGCGGGCGCGATTTTTTTCTCAGTAATCATCTAAAGATTGAACATGACCATATCTCATCCCCAGAGGCTCATGGACCCTCAAACTGCTACATGTTTGAGGTCCCAAACCCTGGCGAACTGTGGGTCAAAACCCGGACCGCGAACTGAGGTTCCTTTCTGAGCCTTTGGGTCATATCTTGAACCACCAGCCAGATAGGAGGTGGGCCTCTCTTCGGCCCTTCGACACCCTATGCCATGTGTGTTTGAACCACCGCTTTTGTTCCGGTGGCCCCACGTGGAGACAGACACGGCAGTGCTTCGAGGTAGTCCCCCAGCCAGGCTGCCCAAACAAGAGGGAGTTCTCAGTGCCGCCCCTGCATCTTCCCATCAAACGGCATTCTTATTGGGAATCGTTTTTTTCTTATGTCATGATGGCTCGTTTTCTTCTGCTGGAGGCTGGAGTTACTTTTTAATGCAGCTCTAGAGTGTGTTTTGTTTTTGTTAAAACATATTTTGGCAGTATATATTTCAGGCCAAGGTCTCTCAGTAAGATTCCAGAGGAAAGGGTTGTAATGAGTCTTAACTTCAAGAAAAGGGCACCTCTTGTCCCATAGACAAAGAAGATCCGAATTTCTCCATGCATCCGTGATCCAAACAGCCTAGGCAGGCGTTTCATTGACATAAACATACCATATAGTAACAAGTGCCACGCTAGTAGTAACAAGTGCCTTACTAGTATAGTAACAAGAAGCTAGTAGAATTAAACTTAACTTTAAATTGAATTTATAGAATCCAGAATCCGACTGGGCCCTCCATAGCAGAAGTCGAGACCCCCAACCAAAACTGTATGTGTTGCTTGCTTGCTCGGGGCCCGGATTCTGAGACTAGAACATATCGAGGCTTCCATCCTCCGCGCTGGATCTCTCACACCCTCCGCGCTACCGGTCACCGTCGATGTGTTCGTTTCGTGCCTGGTACTCCAAGAAGTTGTCGGAGTCCGTGTCGTAGACGAAGATCCGAGCCTCGTCCCGGGTGACCGGGGTGTGGACACCGGGAGAGGGTGGTCCGACGAAGTTCCGTTTCTCAAGTCTCGAAGATTTTCAGACTGGAGCAGATCTGTCAGAGGTGGAACATGATTCCTTCACCTTAGAAGTCCAGTTCGACTATTTGAGGCACCACCCAAGTGTTCAGGAAGCTCCTTTTCACTCCGATCATCTGGTCAGACCGTTTGAAAAAAAAGGTCGACTGGACTCCCAGAGTTCATCCGGACACCGATCCGCAGCCGGACACCGGAGCCGGCTAACCCGGCGGACTCTCCGACAGGTGGACAGCGGACTCTCGGACTTCCCAATGGATGGAAGATCAACTCATTCAGGAGATACTCGTTACAACACATTGACCCTTGAAATGAACCACCCCTCAATGTAGGCCCAGCAGGCCCGCTTCGCTTACGTGTGCTGACAATAGATGAAGATGCCACATCGGCCGGTATAGGACACGTGTCAAGAACACCTGCCCACCCCGCACCCCCCGCACCGATGTGATGCCGATCCCAGCGTCATCCGGGACCTTGAGCGTGCCCCTCTCCGAGGGCAAGCCATCCGCATTCAGGCGCTGGTCCACCAACAAAGAGACACGCGTACCATCCTGCATCGATCAAAGGCGACCGAATCTGGGCCAAATGAGAGGTGGTTTGGGTTCGGGTCCGGACCCCTGCCCATCTCAGGGTGTAGAGCTTGTCGATCAAACACCGATTCTTGGCCCCGACGGTCCATCCCAACAAAGGGGACCTTTCAAAGGGCAGTCATCAACAATGGAATGTAGTTAATCTGCGGGTAATTCATCAACAATCTACGCCATTCTGGGCCATTCTGGTCAAGGGTTTTATTCCATCGATTAGTGTGTGGAGTTTCATGAGTCTTGGATTTACCTAAGGATCTGGCAAGAGGAGCAATTCCTCCAATGCCAGGGGTTTCACCTTAGGAACAGTGGGACAGTGGGAAAGTGCCACCCTTTTTTCTGCATCACCCTTAACAGTGGGACAGTAGGGGACAATACACCTCACCCGTTTTCAAGGCCGCCGTTGACTCGCAGTTTTCTGCGCCTTGTTGACTCGTACTGAACGGATTTCGCCCAAGGGCTGCCTGGGACGCCGGACCGACGAGAAGCCGGAAAAACCTCCATCTGGTTTGACAGATTGGACTTGTCCCTCGCAAGTCAGAACGCAAGAGAGAGATGAAGGCGACCATTTTTTCAACCAGTATAAACGAAGGGTTTGCCAGCTTGGTCATCTCCTCCTCCCTTTCGCCAGGAAGGCCAAACTCTCGCTTCACTTGCAAGAAATTGTGCTTATGATGTCCTGCTCCAGGTGGATTGGCCGCCATTTGGTCCATTCGAGCGTCCCAATCCTGCTGCCAGCCAGTTTGTGCAGATGCATAGTGCTTGCTGGGTTTTGGGTCCGGGAAGTGTTTCCACTTGATCAGCTCCTGTCAGCTGATCTAAAGAACACGGCTTAGCTGGCATGGGTGGGAAGAAAAGAGGCAATGGCCTTCTGAAGGCCATCCAGAATGACCCTAAAATGGAGAACACATCGCAAACGAACAGGGGCGTGTATCCAGAGCGAGCAGGTGCATCATCAAGGTTCTGCTGGGACGTCTTCGTGCAACTGTAGCAGCACTGAAAATCCCACAAGTTGGGCTACGGTATGAAACCCCATTTATTGGAAGAATTACACCACCGTAGACCCCAAACAGTTTGTGTTTTTCAAAATCGAAACTAGAGCTTGCGACGTCCAGAGCTGGGAGACAAAGGATTGCAAGGCAGAGGCGGCCACAGCAGCCCAGAGCTGGGAGACAAATGTAAAGGATTGCAAGGCAGAGACGGACACAACAGTACAGAGCGGGTGGACACATCTTAAGAAAGAATTGAGAAGCCCTAACAGCAAACCTTTTGGGGAATTATTCTTCAAGTGCGAACATGATGCTGGTCATGCTGCCCAACCAGCGGGCAGTTGACCACGTGAGGACAAGAAACAAACGCATGAGGAGCGAAGGATGTGACATGAAATTGATTTTTGGTGCCTGACGTATGCCCTCCGTCCCAACTGAACAGAGAGATCGCTGCCACGCCGCCGAAATCCTATCCGGTCATTCATCCAACGCTTGCCCGAAAAGGAAAACAAAGCTGAGTGTTACACAGTGTGGTAGGAATGCAATCCCGGAGACAGTCACGCAACAGGTGAACCTGTTCCAGCCGACAGGGCAGAAAACAGCAGTGCAGGCACCAAACCTGAAAGACAAAAAGGAAAGAAATCACATGGGAGACAAATGAATAGAAATGCTACATGGCCAGCGGAAAAGGGCGGCAGCACCAGTGACAGACCCGGGAAACAAATGAATAGACATGCTGCATGGCCAGCGGAAAAGGGCGGACACCAGCAGTGACAGAGCTGGAAAACAAATGAATAGAAATGTTGCATCGCCAGCGGAAAACGAGGGACACCAACAGCGACAGACCTGGGAGACTAATGAATAGAAACGCCGCGTGGCCGACGGAAAAGGGCGGACACCAGCAGTGACAGACCTGGGAGACAAATGAATAGAAATGCTACACGACCAGCGGAAAAGGGCGGACACCACCAGTGACAGACCTGGGAGACAAATGAATAATTAGAAATGCTACATGGCCAGTGGAATGGGCGGACACCAGCAGTGACGCATCTTAAGAAAGAATTGAGAACCCCTAACAGTAAACTGTTTGGGGCAAAAGTTGGAGACAAATGCAAGGAAGTGGGAGACTAGCCGGCCGGAAACACGCACCCAGCCTGGGAGACAGATGAAAAGAAGTGGGAGACAAATAAAAGGAAGTGGGAGACAAGCCAGCCGGGAACCCGACCACAAGCACCCAGCCTGAGAGACAAATGAAAAGAACTGGGAAACAATTGAAAAGAAGTGGGAGACAAATGAAAAGAAGTGGGAGACACATGAAAGGAAGTGGGAGACAAGTTTGAAAGGAAGTGGGAGACCGGCCGGGAACCCGACTACAAGCAGTGGGAAACAAATGAAAGGAAGTGGGAGACAAGCCAGCCGGGAACCAGACCACAAGCACCCAGCCTGGAGACAAATGAAAAGAACTGGGAGACAAATGAAAAGAAGTGGGAGACAAATGAAAGGACGTGGGAGACAAGTGAAAATGGGAAACAAATGAGGGACCAGACCACAAGCACCCAGCCTGGAGACAAATGAAAAGAACAAATGAAAAGAAGTGGGAGACAAATGAAAGGACGTGGGAGACAAATGAAAATAAATGGGAAACAAATGAAAGGAAGTGGGAGACAAGCCAGCCGGGAGGAGATGACTGAGGGTCTTAAAAAAACAAGAGTTTTATGGCGGCAGGGTCCCAGGTGCCAGTGCATTCGGCCACCGTGGGGGTGAAGTGGACGCCCTGTGTAGCACAAGCCTGGGCCGTGTGCAGGTGAAGCTCTTTGTGCCGAGCGTAGGCTTCGGCCGCGGCCGCCATGCGCCGGCTCGCCTGAGCCAGGGTCTCCATAGGTGCGTTCCCAGTCTGACCCTCGGTGCGATGAAACCATGATTTTTTCCCCAGCATCAGCGCATAGAGAACTGACCCGCTTACGAGGTGCTCGGCGGCGCTAGCAGACAACTTTGCATCAGCAACACGCTGAGCGATGCGCTCTTCGGCTTTCCAAAGAGCGGCAACACCTGCCAAGGCTTCAGGCCCTTCGGCTGTCAGGAATCCAAAAGGTGACTCGCGGCCAAGGAGCTCGGCGTAAGCTCTCTGGATGCGGAGCGCTGTCAGAACAGCCGGGCTTGTGTAAATGCCCTCACTCGCCATGAACAGTCCCTCCTTGTTGAGCCTTTCGTAGACTCGTGCCATGGCAACACCACATGGCAGTCTGAACCGGGAGCTGGCAAGCCTTGCCTGGGCTTGTCCCACGCTGACGCCCCAAACGTTGCTGAAAAAGTAGTCCAGGATCAGCTCAATGTCCTTCTCGACGAAGGCTGTCTGATCCTTTCCTTGGGCGATAAGCTCCTGGATTGTTGCCGCGACTGGAAGGAGGCATAGTAGGATATATGGCACGTTGCGAGTGTTGGTGTCCTGAGATGCACACTGGCCAATTGCCGTTCCTTCTCTGAGTGCTGTCTCCCTTTCCTCCCATTCAGAGAACCTTTCCAATCGGGCAGTGTCTGCTGGTGTCAAGCCTAGCAGATTTCCTGAACCCGACCACAAGCACCCAGCCTGGGAGACAAATGAAGAGAACTGGGAGACAAATGAAAGGAAGTGGGAGACAAGCCGGCCGGGAACCCGACCAGACCATCCAGCACCAAGGCGACCATTCTTTAAAGCATTGAGAACCCCTAACAGTAAACTGTTTGGGGAAAAATGATTGTCTACTTGGTGCCCTGTGTTCGACGCAAAGGAGTAGCGCTTTGGCTCAACAATGGGTACAGCTGGAACAAGCCCGGGCCATACTTCGTGGGAGAGGCAAATGGAAGCCTTCCTTCCTTCCTTCCTTCCTTCCTTCCATGCATTCCATGCATTCCATGCTTTCCTTTCCTTTCCTTTCCTTTCCTTTCATTCATTCATTCATTCCGAGTCTCAGATCGCAGTTTTGGAGCGAAGCTTCGCAATTTCCTCACGGCTCAAAGCCTTGGCCGACTTGGCCTTCAACACCTTGCGGCGGAACACCGTGGAATGGGACTGGAGGAAGCCTGACTCTGCAAGGTTTGCCAAGCCTTGCGTCGATTTTTCGATCAACATCTTCACTTGCGTCTGCCGCACTCCAACAATGGTGTATAGCGAGCAAGATCCCTTCTCAACCTCCGATTTGTTCACGACCCGGCCGCGCTGCACACCGGCAAGAACGAGCAGGAGGGTTTTGGCTTCTGTCCCTGAAAGGCTAAGATAGCCGATGTCGTATGCTGTCAGAGGCGCAAATGCTCTCTGCCCCCCCCCCTTTGATTTGGTCGAAGAGATTTAGAGGAAGGCCGCACAACTTTGGCAACGCCAAAAGCACAATGCCAAATTTTCGAGGAATGTGAGTCGGATGGGCCGTCGCGGCGTTCTCTGCGTCTCCACGCATCAAGGTGACAGCGTAGTCCAAAGGCGCTCCGCTGCATCTCAGGATGGCGACGGAAAGCGGCCAAACCAGTGCAAGCGAGAATAAATGGTTCAACCTCATACCTTCAGAGGCTGACGCCTCGGGGCAGCACGATTTCGCAGGGGCCACCAGGGAGCTGGACAAGCAGGATGATGTACAGCGCTCTCCTGGCCAGGGACTTGGGACCCTGGACGGCAGTGCGGGACCTCCCAAAAAGGAGGGTGGGCGGCCGGATCGTTGTGAACTTGGTGAGCTACAGTACATGTAGTGCACAAAGGTCAACAACTGGGTGGGCAGGATGGACAAAAAGCTGAAGATCAAGATCAATCCAAACGGAATAAAGTCACCGGTGCCCTCGGACTCGCTGCAGGGAGCACGGCTACACTCAATGGTTTTGCATTTTGGTGTGGCTCTCGTCGGGAGGGAGCTACGCTGACCCCCCGACAGTCCTGGAGGCGCTGGCAGCGGCGTCTCTGAAGAAGAATCCATATCGGACATAAACACAAACGGGAAGGTAATGTAAGGCAGCAAAGCCGTCTTCAGCAATTGATGGTCGCAGGAAATCAGTTGGGGTCTATGTCTGGAGCGCAGTACCAAATACAAATGCCTTGGATTCCTCAACCCTTGGCAGGCCAGGCGACTTAGGTGGCTGTGGGCTTGTAGAGGCCAACTTTCGATGGCTTTCCCACATTCGCTTAGCCTGAGAAATGGTATTTGCCACATCTTTTGTTTGCCGCTTGTGCTCCGGGTCAAGCACATATGGGCCTATCACTGATGGAGGCCTCACATTCCCTGCAGGCATCATAGGTGGTGGAGGCATTGGTGGATGCATCCCAGGCGTCGTCATTGGGGGGAGGCACCATTGGAGCTGCAGGCATTGGGGATGTCATCTGAGGCATCATCATTGGTGGAGGCGACGGCATTGGAGCTGTCATCTGAGGTCCCATCGGCGGCATTGGGGCTGTCATCTGAGGCCCTGTCATTTGTGGAGGCAGCACTGTTGGACCTCCATGCATTGGGGCTGTCATTTGAGGCTCCATCGGTGGAGGCACTGGCGGCTTTGGAGGTGGTGCCCTTGGTGGCACAGTGGATGCTGGGCAGGCTGCCCGTGAAGAGGCAGGTGAGCCAGCTTCTGCTGCCGCAAGCTCATCATAATCAGCCGCATCTACCTAGGATATTGCCAATAAGTGCATACACTACCATATACCAAGCGCATGCACTAATAGCCAAGATACCATGTTCCGGGTGAAGTTCGACGGATCCTGGGTGTTCTTTTCTATCACCGTGGGTGGCTCTGGGGCAGATTCGCCACTTCTTCCAGCATCACTCTCTGAGGAGACGGTCCGTGGCTTTGCAGCTTTCTTCGCTTTGGCGCTTGCAGCTTTCACCTTGGTGCGAACACGTGCGTGCATCACGCTTGCACCTCTTTGTCATGTTGCTGAAATGGAGGTGCTGCAGGGTTCAGCAGCTGCACTGCGGAAGTGGTCAAGCAGATCCGGTTGCAGATCGAGGCAGACCCTGTGCCACATTTTGTACTATAGGCCCATTTGGCTTGGGCATCAGAGACCGCAGCATGTCCGGTCAAGAACTGTGTGTTGATCAGTGCGAACTGTACTGGGTCCATGAACGCTTTAAAGAATGAACTCTGCAAATCACTTCTTGCTTGGAGGGCCATGTACATTGAAGAGGCACTTGCTTACACATACTGTACACATATGTGTTGTGACAATGGCAGTCCCCATACCAAACGGATCTTCCAAAACCAAGCTTGGCAAGAACCCCTGGAGGTATCATATTCACCAAGTCCTTGCTTGTGTTGGGCGAGATAGAGGGCGAAATGTGGGGGAGATGAGCAAGTTTGCCCAGAAGACGGAGAGCGAGAGAAAGTGAGATGGGGATTCGAGCGAAGCCTTACAACACACGATGGTAAAGCCTTCACTGACAAACAGGACCTCTCTCTTCCGCTTTGCTGGAGTCTCCAAGAACCCACTTGTGGAACTGTTCTCAAAGAGGCTTCACCTGTGGGTTGCCTAGAAACATCTAGAAGCAAGTTCGACTGCATAGCTGCCATAGCTATTCCATAGCTTATCCCAGGTACACCGATCTCACAGAAGTTGCAGTGTGGACACATCAAAGCTAGTGTCCCACGAAGAAGATCTAGGATCCATAAAATGGAGAAGTATGTTGCTCACCTCTTCTTATTCGCACCGTTTTTGATGGCTTCCCCCAATGGCACACCAGTTTCGATATGAGATCTTAAGTGCGATAGGGCAAGCACAGGTACCCAGTACCTTGAGCCAAAATGGATTTCCATCAGTCCACATGACACAACGATGGATCCTCCAAGAGCTTCAGCCCTTGCTACGGATAACCAGCATCCGGCAGCATCCAAGGCTTCAACTTCGTCACCCGTGTCACCGCAAAATCCTGTAGAGTTGGGAGTTCTCAAAGAGCATAATGAACTTGGCCAAAAGGAAACAAGGGCCCAAACTCAGAAAGTGCACAAAAGAACAGGATGACAATAGCTAATGTGGCTTCTTGCTCTCTTGTTGGATACTTTACTACTATCCAGCTCTCTTTCCGCCACCATTTTCCCCCAAACAAAGCACCCACCGGCTGCGCAAACCCGGCTCACCGTGCCAACGCGCCAAACCGGGCGAGGAGCTCACTGAAGCCTTCGAACTTCCGCGTGGCGCCCAACTGCTTCGGCGTGGTCTTCGAGACGTTCCTCGCGCGGAAAACGCCGCTCCGCGCGAGTGAAGCGAGCTCTCTTGGGGGGGCAAACAGCAGCAAGATGCTGGGTTTGAGTTCGAAAAGCACTGGGTGGATGGAGGAACACCTGCGCCCAAATGCCCAACTTGAGACATAGAGAAATATCACCGTCGATCATGAAGGGGTCTGTGGATGAAACTTTGGGTGTCTGGAGTCTCCTTTTTGTCATGTCTTGGTTTCTGCCTTTTTGTGGGTTCTTTTGGCTGAGTTCATCCCTCGAAACCGCCGCCGACAATTGGTCGTCCGAGGGAATCCCGGCGTTCCGCAGGTCGGAGACCGGCTGGTCTAGACCGGCTGAAGACCGACGGTCGGGCGACTGACGTAGCGACTTGAAACGTTCCATGTCTTGGAATGTCATATGATGCCGGGAAGGCATTTGAGGTGAAAGCTCTGAAACAAGAAACGTCTCATCTTAGCTAGAAAAAACACCAAACCATATCCATGGTCGCCATCATCTTCGCAACAAAACACCTTGACAACGGACCTGTCGCCCCTACCTGGCTCACTTGATAGGTCTGGCCTTTGGGGACTCCATCCTACGAGTACCACCTGGGAAACCAAACAACCAAAAACAAATGGATGTTTCCCCAAACAGCCATTTCCTATGTAAAGGATTTCAATTGCCATATTGGAACAACCATTTGTTTCGTTGTTTGGGTTTCCAGGCAAGTACCTATCGGCCACCTAATACCTATCCTCCACTGATGTCATCTTGGTCAAAAGGCCGGACGAATCCTACCTCATCCTTCTGGAGACCTTTCCTTTACGTAGGGTAGTCGAACGCCACACCCAGGTCCAGGATGGTGGTACCTCATCCTCCCTTCCTTCCTTTCAATTATTGTTATTATTATGTTAATTTACTTTTAGTTCTCGTTTCTACTAGCAAACATTGTTCCTAGTAGTAAGGCACTTGTTACGAGTCGCGATGCACTTCTTCCATCCCGTCCCTTGGGGCCCAATGGCCACAGTCTGAGGAAGTTCAGCGATGTGGAGGCCACCAAGAAGCCACCTGTGCGGCCCGGTGACAGTAAAAAAGGCCGAAAAGGAACCGAACGACCCTCCCTGGAGTGAAGGTGGCTGGTGAAACCTCATCCCTGGAGTACGTGAAGGTGGGAACTGCCAACATCTTTGAAACCACCCACCCAGTTCGGATCGTTTCACCCTCACTCTACTGGACCGGACGCTCAATGGAAGGGTGGACCACGAGGTTCCGGAACTGCCGGACCCGAATCGGATCCCCGGCTGATCAGTTTTTCTTGCTGAGCTGACTGGAAGAAAAGGAGTCACCCAAACTATGCAGCCAAACCGAAAAGGAAACAGGAAGAGAGGTGAAAACGAGCCCCAAACCCGGGTCTTAAGGTGTTTTTCCTGGCGCGAGAAGCCCTGCCCAGGCGCCCCTGCGGTCCGGTGCAATATCGCTTTGAGGTGACCGGAGCCGGCGTGGCAGTCCAAACCGCCCTGACCCTGGAGGTTGACCATGTCTGGGTCGTCGATGTTCGCTTCGTTGGGAAGAACCATGGTCCTTTTGATGAACCCAGCCAGCCATTGCTCACCAACAGCCTTCCCTCAACAGCGCCAACGCCGAAAAAAACCGGGGGCGCCCGGTCTCCAAACGCGGGACGTCCGGGCGAAACCCGCGTGCAAAACCCGCGTTCACGGCCAACGCCCGCCTGAGACGTCCAACGAGATGGGCAAGCCTTCCACCTGAAGAGATGCGGCCGCCCGGAGAGGTGCACAAGAGTGGTGATCTCCTTGTCGTGAACCAAAAGAGCGGCGGCTTGGCGTTCTTGTTCATCGGCAAATCCGGTCTTGGGTTCACCCAAGACCCGATCGGTTCGAATCTGTAGGGAATGGAGTGGTGGACGCTTGAAGCGGAGTGTCCAAACATTCAAATTCAATGGGTTTTGTTGCTGGATCGGGTCCTCCTAGATGCTCAAGAAGGGACGGAGTCTGGCCGGATGAGTCTTTCAAATCTGAACCTTTTGACACCTCACCAAAAACCCTTAAGAACACTTGAGAGAGGAGGGGGTGAACGAAAGGTAGCAGGCAATCACAAGTAACCCTGGTAGAAGTCCATGACGGCGTGAACCGGCGCAGGGGGGATTTGATCCACGGGGGGCCCCCCCCCCCCCCCCCGACGAACAGAATCAACTCTTACAGAACCAAACTCAATGCACAATCCCAACTCCTGATTGTAATACATTTTTGCTAAAGCAAGGAGAACTCAGGTAGCTCAAGCTACCTTTCGTGAACAACGGTTCCCAATTTCCCAAAACCCCTTTGGAGGCCATCGCCAGTAGGTTGGAGGCCGTTGCGCTTACAGTTACCTCCCTTAAACCCCTCCCCCCCCCCCCCCCATTCTTCCCCCCCCAGAAGTACCACCAACACCACCTCAAAGCGCACCGGTTTGCCGTGGAAGCTCCACCATGTTTCTTTCGCCTGCGCCCGGAAGCCCCTGGCCCCTGCACCTCCTCGGAGAATTGGATCGTCTTCTGCACCACGCCTTGAACGTCCACCGAAGAGACTCGGACTTCGCGCGTGAGACTCACCGCGTATCGCACAGCGCTGACCACATGATGTGGTGCCATTTCGGGGTCAAGGGCGATGTGGTCACTCACTGCATGGTCACTAATTGTAGTTGGTGCCTGGGCGGCAACTTCAGCCAGAAACGAACACAGTTATCTCATATTAACTCCTATATCCTTTTGCCTTAAAGATCAACAAACATCTTATAGAAGGGGTAGATCCGGTCTATATTCTCCAATACCAATATCTCAATTGATCAGTTTTTCGATTGTTTTGGGAAGAATCGTCTCAACAAGTCCCAGTCGGACGTGACTTCAGAACCCAGTCTCGTCTCCGTCTCCGTCGCCTTGTTGGTTGGTGATTTCGATCTTCGCCCCCGCGGCGATGGCCACGCTCCGGTAGTGCCCTCGGTCGCGGCGACTGTGCAGTCCGACGGGTGGTCCGACTTCAAATCCTGGCGAATGGATGTCTTTTGATACAGTTTTTTTTTGTTTTGATACCTTCTGGAGCCCAGAACTCTTGCGTTTGGGCTAGAAAACTGCACACCACCTGATACTCAACACAGTTGTATTGGATAGGGTGAGCCAGTCAACTACACTTACAGCTTTGCCCGGATTGAAGCTGCATACAACCATGGCTTTGTAGATGAGATGACATGAGATGACCTGAATAGTATATAAGTAGGCCTTCAAAGCGAAAACAACACATCACACGGCCAGGTTGCTCCTCTCTGGGAAGTGTGTTACGACAGAGAAAACACCTCATCAGCTCCCCAAGTCACCTCTCCACAGGCAAAAACCCGCCAAACAACGGACCCTTCACGTCTCGACCCTCGGTCCCTCCCGCTCTCCGCCCGGTCCCGCTCTCCGGTCCGCTCTCCGCTGCGCGGAGTCGCCTTGACAGATCAGCGCGGCGGAGGTCATCTCGTTGGAGCGGCTGAACTGGCTGAGCACCGTGGGCTGAAACGTCACGTCCACGTCGTACCTCGAATCGCGACGCGACCGTGAGCTGAGGAGCGGCAGCGAAGCGCGCTGAGTCAGCGAGACGGAGAGCCGAGGTGTCGATGCCGGGCAGGGAGAGTCAGTGGATGTTGGAGGAAATCTCCTCCTGATCACTGTTTCCATGTATAGTGAAACTGAAACAAGTCCTTCTCTTGCAGAACGAAGCGCCCATTTCCAGCACCATTCAGTTCGGGCGGTTATTGGATGGACAATACATAGTCAAGGGAGGTCTAGTCCAACCACCCGACCTGGGTGGTGCTGGATTTGGCTTGTGTTTGATATCTCATATAGTGATATATACCAGGACCCGACACCGTGGGGTGCCCTGTCTGGAAGCCCAACGGCCGGTAGTGTGGGGTCGTTCATTGGACACCCCGAGGGTCGGAGGGTCCTGGTATATATATATATACCCTGCGAGTCAAAGACTATAACAAGAATGGTCTTTAGGGGACCTGAAAGGGAACTTCCTTTACTTCAGCCGGTCAAAATATAGTCTTTGGACTTCTAGGGTATATGTATATACACCTATATAGATATGTATACACCAAAAAAATGGGATGGGGATCAACTTGATACACTCCCGAGCAAGATTAATAGAAGACTAAACACCATTTGGTTGGGTGGCATCACTAGTACAAACGCATATTTCAACAAACATCCATGACTTGGAGGGAGAAGGGTTCTATTCTTGCGATAACACAGGCCCTCTACACAAAAAAACACGTCGCACTCAGTTGTCGCTGTTGCTCTTTTGTGCAAGCAACTCCAATGAAACAATATAGAAGTACACTATATTAGCACAACATTTTCCTTTTCATGGATTCTGCTAATTTCATGAAACAAATCCCTTTGTAGTCCCTACAGTACACCATAAGAGCGAGCTACCTCCCTACCCTTTGGGTGGGTCACTTACGCCTTCAGGCAAACCAAGCGGCAACATCACCTGCTTGTTGTTCCACAGCAAGACGGTCCCAGTGCCCACGCCCAAGCCCTTCACTCCTCAGCACGGTCGTCTTGTCTTAAAACCGTCTTGTTTCTTCTCTCCGGGAGCTAGAGGTGTCAACCCTGCCAACAGAAATTGAATGACCCGAACGTTCGACTATCCCAGTTCGGTACCCCGGGGTCCTATGAAAACGATCACTGGCTACCTCTCTTGGTGGTTCCATGTGCGAACGCACCGTAGCTTTGAGCTTCACCAGGTGGTCAACGAATCCAACACGACCACCGGACACCGGTGGGTTTTAAGGGTCCATGGGTCCAGTCCATCTTGTATTGGCTGCCTTCTGAAATCTGTGGCGTATGGGAAAACATCTCGACGAAATGCGTCAGTGTTGCTTCATGGGGGTTTTGGAGGTTTCCATGCTGAAAACCGTGGGCCATGTTCTCCTCAGTTGCTCCATTGGCCTAAATTGGGCCCACGTACAGGTGAAGTTCTTGCTAACCTTACTGCTGCTGAACGAGGCTGGCTTGTAGCTGCAAATGTTCTGAGTGTGACCCTAGGTTTCCAAGCACCATTGATTTAAGCAGCCTGGTCCCGAACAACCATGGTCTGTACCAACGATTTCAGACGATGAAACCAGGTCGGGTGGACCTCACGGGTGGACCTCACGTATGTCGTCCGTGCCTGCATGGGGTTTCCAGGTTTCGTGAGTCAGGCACGGTTGGTCTATGGATGGGGTCCGGTTCGGTTGGGAGGTTATTTTTGAGTGAGCCACGGTTGATCTTTGGTTGGTGAGCTATATGGTCATAGGATGGATCAGGTTCAGGGATGGAATCTGAGTCCAACAAACATGGCATTGTCTCAAACGAGACTTTGCTGAACAAGGGTTCTTCCCACACCTAGGTCCAAACACCAGATTCAAACACACCCACATGGTTTCCAATCTCTTCACGTGTCAAAACATATCGAAGAACTGATCTATACCAGGACCTTCCGAGCGTGGTTTTTGGGCACTCCTTGACCTCTAAGAGGCAGACTCATAGACACCTCGACAGGAAGACGAAGGACCTCAAATCGTGACCGGAGGGGGTCCTGAACATCGAAGACTCCGGCTGGCCGGTGCGCGCGCGCCCCCGCGCGCGCGCATCAAGAACAACTTCAACTCCGAAGCAATAAACACGTTCACCACATTTTTTTTTGTGCAATAAAAGTGCTCCCTTGAAGTTTTGAAGTGGGTGTCCAACACACGTATTCAAACCGGGGCAAAGAAAAACTCTTTTTTCGCGATTTCGTTGGAACCCTAACTTTCTAGCAATCTCTCTGTCCCGCAAGAAGGAAGACTAAGAACAGAAAATGAGACAAAATGACTGATCAGGCGGAACATGAAGTCATGAAGAGCACCCCGAAAGCATCCCCCAAAACGACCAATCCTCCCGCTGTTCCCGTCGGCTTTTGGTCGCAAACCGTCCGTCCCTCCAGCCATCTCAGCGGCTGAAATGGGCCGTCAGGCCGACATGCACCTGAGTGACCGGCGGTCCCGGAACCGCCGTTTCGCTCAAACACGCTGCGTCGACGCAGCTGATACCAGGTGGAGCGTCTCCATCCAACTGGGCGGAATGAGACCTCTAGATCTCCAGCTGTTTTTGTTCTCCGGATCCATCTGAATGGGGCGTCTCCAAAGCAGCCTCCTACACCCAGAATGGCCCGTTTCGAAACGGGTAGAAGCCCTCTGATCCGGCGGGATGGGAACGAATCTGGATCAGAAATTGAGTGAAGCTCAAGGTAGAATTTGATCTTCCAAATCTGCTCGATGAACAATTACCGTTCTCAGAAGGTATGGAAGGTGGTAAAGAGAAGCTTCTTCGTTTGAATGACCACAGCTTTTTAGGCATCCGAGTGCAAAAAGGGTGGTCTAGGATTTCGGATGGATGGTTTTCGATCGCGATCGCCCGAGCGAACATGAACATGGATTCACTCTTCCAACCAAGAAGAAGAAGAAGAAGGGGAAGAAGTGGAAGGAGAAGAAGTAGAAGTAGTAGTAGTAGTAGTATAAGTAGTAGTAGTAGTAGTAGTAGTAGTAGAAGTAGAAGAAGAAGGAGAGAAGAAGGTGAAGGTGGAGGTGGAGAGGAGCAGAAGACTCACACCGAGTCACCCAGGTCTAAACTCCTGATGAAGATAGGAAGAGGATGGACATATTTACACTTCCTGGAATCATCATGCTTATGTGGAGAACGCATTGGTCTCCGAGCATGAAATCCGATGACCAACAGGTAGTAGAACTCCCCCTAGCCATGATGATTCCAGGGAGTGTACATGTTCTAGTTGTTAACATTTGTATTAGGCTTGGCTCATGACACACCCAACATTCGGAGATCTGTTTTTGCACCCAAAAATCACTGGCTTTCGTGGTGAAGAGTTGCGTGGACCAGTGTTCAAGTTACGAAGAGACCATAAGTATTATAGTCAAAGTCATCTCCCCTTGGATTCCCGTGACTTCAATCAGACGCGTCCATCAAACCATCATCCATATCAATCCTCTTTGAATCTCTTTGACCTACTTCCATCTACTTCCAAACGCTAGCCCTCCAAGGAGCCATCTCTCTTCCCTCAAAATCCAGTTAGGAACCTGCCGCCCACCCTCGTTGGGCATCCCCAACCGCTCCAGCGCGTGGCCCCGCCTGTCGCTCGGTGTGGTACAGCAAGATCTCCATGGGCGCCGTTTGCACCGCCATCAGCGGTGCCTGAGCGACAGTGGCCGGTGGCATGGCCACTCTTCAGTGAGACCATGCAGGCTGACATGGGCCCTTTTTGGGCGGTGTTGAGATGAGTTTTGGCACATCATGTTTCTAATCTGTTGTTTGTAATGTGCCTTCCGCCTTCAAAATCCATGATAATCCATGATTGCCTGCTAGAACACTCTCCAAAATGAAAACTGAGGTCCTGCTATGTTCTGGCTCTCATGTCAAGGAAGTCTTTGTGTGTTGGCCGTGTCTTCTTCGTACGCAGCCTTGTTGTGAGATCTGAAGCGATTGTCATCCATTCCCAAACACTCCATGGGACTGGAATATCTGCCTACATTCAGCCCTGAAACCACTCCTCCAATGTAGTCATTTGCCAGTCACATTTGTTGTGTCTGGAATTCCTTTGTGGGGACGTTTTGTATCCGAACCGGAAAAATCCCGGAACCTGGTCAAGACCAAATGACCCAACCATGTCATGTTTCATTGGTCAATGAATCTTCTTGTTTGACAAACAAAACCCAGCGATAGGATCACCCACCTCGGACCTTACAACGTCGTTTGAGTTTCATACTCAACTTGCCGCCTGAGGTAAACACGCACCTCTTCTTATGTATATACATATATATGATATGCATACCAAGGCCCCCTAAGGGGTGGTTCATGGACACCCCTGAAACCTCCCTAAGGGACTAGACACCCCCATGGCCTGCGGGGGGGCCCTATATGTATTAAACACATTCAACCTGACGGAAACCATGGAAGGTGAGGGTGGCGGGTGGCGGGACGTAACTCACCCAGCCGCCTGGACGGCGGTGTTCAGTTGCGCTTCGCTCAAGATGACGCTCGAGCGCTCAGTCCTGGTGGGGCCGTGTTCGGTGTGAAGCGTCGATCCGTCAGGTCTTGGGGCCATGATCGTAGGTGGTCTGCAAAGTCTATGAAGCATTCGAAGTGGGTATCCTAGTAGCTTCTTGTTCCTGGTCCTAGTAGTAAGGCCAGGAGCCCCTAGTAGCGTCCTTGCTCCTAGTAGCGATTCCAGGAGCTTCTTTCCTCTGATTCCCAACCCAGTGCCGGCTCTGGAAAATCCCCAGAACCGCTGTCGAGTCAAACAAATGGGCGGGGATCCCTTTTTTTTCACCACTTTCCACTCACTCGCTCCCGTTCTCCATCCCTTTCTCTTTTTGGGTCCTTTTTCGGTTCCCTCGTCCCCCCGTTCCGTTCTCCGTTCTCGACCGTCTCCCGGCCGCGAGAGTCTCACCTCACCCGCTCCCGTTGCCGCGCTGAGGGGTTTGGCCCAAGGCACCGCGCGTGGATCAAGCTTTCGCCGGGACCCCAGGTCAAACGATCCACCGCGCAGTCGCCCACGGACACCACCGGGAGCACTTGCCTCGGCGCAGCGCCCTCCGGGTTGGAGCGTGAAAACGGTGGGTCAGCCGTATGAGGGGGGGGGGGGGGGTGGTTTGCGGGAGTGTTTTTTCATGGATTTCTGCTTTCCAAGAGCCAGTTCGCTTCTGCTGCGGTGGCTTTTCCAGATCTTCGCTTGTCTGACTGGGACCATCACGTCCAACTTACAAAAACTCACATGTTCTTCTAGCTCTGTGGATGATTTCACATCCCCTCCAAAACAGAGTCTATAGTCTACATGTTGCTTCTCTAGTTTGATCGATGTGCAAATCCATGCAGCCTCACGACTTACAGTATCCTTTTCCAACCAAAAAGCAAAGGTGACGATGTAAGTGGAAGCTCATTCGCACTATCTGCTGGCTATCCATGAAAAACCACACATGCAGGAGTCTTTGTTTCTGACCATTCTTTCAGTCATTTAGCGGCCAGTAGTACTCAGTGTTTTTAGCTGTTTCACAAGATTGCTTCTTTGGTTCTCTGCGAATGCCTGTATTCCAGCTCTCAATTTTGGGAAGATTCAGACCCACCATACACCAACTCCCAAGCCGTTTCGGACAAGAGAGGTGAACCATTTTCATGCGTTCATACTTGTGCTCATATTTCGTGGGAAAGCAATCCACCGAAAAAGGTTAAAGGGCTATTCACTTTTCCATGAGTAGGTATAGGATGGTATATAGAGGTCCTTGCATCACCCCCTTCCCACCTGGAAGTCAACAGCTTCCTTCTCATCCACGCTCGTGCTCACCGCCCTCACTATAGCCCTTTCATCAGCCTCTGCAAATCACTCCCCAGGAACAGTTCGGTGAACCCTCCGTTCTTCACCGAACAATATGCTCTTACCAGGAGTCACAGAGGTTAGGGGTGCAATCCATGGAGGGTGCCGGTTACGGGGTGCTCCTGTCACGTCACATCCCCGGAAGATGGGACGAGCCAGCTGGATGGGACTGGGGGTCCTCGACCTCACCCGGGACAACGACCCTTTCCATCACAAGCCCGAGCCGCCAGTTGGCTTCGGACTTGGGGATCCCGGAAAGGGTGCTGGAGCGCCACTGCACCATCTTCCCTCCACGCGTTCCGCAGGCCAAGACCTGAAGCTTCGTCGACCGAACGAACCGAACGAGTCAACCGGAGCGGAGGAGTTCCGAACGACCGAAGGCCGGCGGTTGGAAACCAAGACCTACCATGAAGACGGTGGTTTTGGGCAGGGAGGACTTCTTCCATGCGTGCTAGTACTTAGTTGGTTCAGACTTTCAAGATCTTTCAAGTGCCACCTCAGTGCTTCTGCGAGTTATTGCTGCATGGGGTGCTCCAGGAAAAACACCACGACTTGTGTCGTGTTACGTCGTTACCTGCAGTGTCTGCTGACACAAACAATGTTGCATGATGTTGCATGTAACAAACTTAGCCATCACAGCTGTGGTTCCTGGAGCTCCCTCCAATGCCCCGCCGAATTCACTCGACGAAGACACCGACGCGGTCGACCGAAGACGGCTGATTCCGTTCGTGACCCGAATCTGGTCAATCAAAGCGGGTGACTCTTCGTCCAAGTCCAGTCGATCCCAGAGGTCAACATCTTGACCCTGGAAGTCCAGTTCGACTATACTTTCCCTCAGTGAAGTAAAGGACATTCCCTTTCAGATCCCATTCTTAGACCATTCTTTGTAGAATCTTTGACTCTCAGGGTTGAAGATAGACAAAGCAACCGACTCCTCTGACTCAGTCGTGAGCCGAGACGCTCTAGCCTCTAGCTCAGTTGACCCGACATGACCCAGCCAGTGGGCCAACCAACTGATTTTTGGAGGCCTACAAGCCAACCCCCTACACCTCCAGTCGCACCTCCTCAGGTTCGGTATGACTGGACCCGAACCTGGCACCCGGGCCCCCAGTCCCACCTTCGAAACGAACGGTACGTCTGTCCGGAGGCCAAACGGGAACAGTTCCATCGACTCAACGACCAATCGCCGAATCGAATCAGCATGCGACCCCTCGCCGCCGCGAGCGCCGTCGCGAGCACCGTCGGCGGCGCCTCGGCCGACCCGTCCTGGATCCGACCCCGCCCTCGCCTGCTTCCGGGGGTTGTAATCCACGCTGGTGACCTTGTCCCCACTGAGGCTATTCCTCTCGTCCACACCTACCGCTTGCGCGGCGTCGGTAGCATATCACCTTTGACAACAACTGGGGCATTCGATTGCTTTGAAAGCCGAGTGTGAGATAACTATACAAGAATTGGCAACATCAATCCATTGGGCACCCGAAATAGAATCAAATGTGCATCTCACATGGAGAAACCACACAATGCCACTCAACACACTCATTGCCGCCCTCACGTTCACCGCTGCATCCTTCTTACGTACAGCAACAACCTCTTCCCCCCTCCCCTTCCCGGTATGGCATTCCATCAGAAACCCAACACGGAGAGACCCATCGATCGCTTCGACCCGACCCTGCAGGCTCAAGATGTAGTTCTCGTCGTCTGCCAGGTTCCTGCAGCTCTTCGGCGTGGGCGAACGGGACCCGACGACTCGGCGCGTCGAGTCGATGGGGCGGGGTTCGTGGTGGGGTGGGGAAGCGGGAACTCCGACCACTCGTAGGACTGGACGGAGGGGGTTTTGGCGTTGCATTTCTTGTTGGTGGGGTGAACTGGGGGTCTTCGTATGGCAATAGACATCAACCCAGCTCTCTTGCTCTTCTCCATTGTTTTCAGATTCTGTGTGGATCTGGTTTTGCTGCATCATGGAACAGCAGAACAGTATAAATATTGATAATGCCAAAGATCAAAGCACTGCTGTTCCCGGAATGAACAGAATCCTTTACCAAACACCATCAACCGATCCCTTCCAGAACAAAGTATGTAGTGACATGGTTCCGATCTACAGCCATGTCACACAACGCGCGGCCATCTTTGTTTCCTACAAATCCGGATTTACGTTTTTTTCAAATCAACAGGCATCCAAATAAGACCATGAACCTGTGAACTAAAACACAAATGTTTCTAATCTATGAGCCCTGTCAACTGGGGTGTGAACAGTGGGGGTGTGGTGATCTACAGCCCTGAACAGTGGACTCATTTCTTCCAATGTCCATTCTCCACATGTCTTTTGAGGTGGCAGCGAAAGGTCCTGTTTGGCTGCATGGGTCATATACTTGTGAGAAAAGCGGGAGGCACGATAGGATCGCTGCAGATGATCGGGTCCGCTGATCCGCGCGTGCAGATCCACAGAAGGGTTCTGGCCTGGCTCCACCATCCTCCAGCCTTCATGATCGTACTTGGACTGCTGTGCCCGGTCAGTCTTCAAGGCGTTCCCCGCGGCCGGGACATCCAGCCAGGGCTGACGCCCTGGTTCCGCCGATTGGCCATGCGAACCTGGCCCGGTTTCGCGACTTCCGAGCCTGGCCCCGGCAGGAGTGAGATCTCAGCAGCTCCCGGGCGTGTTGCGTTGGGAGTTGCAAAGCTGTCGATGACTGGACCTGTCGATGTTGTGCCCAGATAGCCAGAGTTGGATGTTTTCTGGCGCAGTGACGGGTGTGACAACAGCAGGGCAGCAGCGCAGCAATTCTCCCTTTACCATCTGCATTGTCAGGCTGTAGAATGCACCGCTCAGAGGCGGGATAAAACAACATGGAAAGCTTAGCTTTCACATGATGTTGACATGTTCTCAAGGCAATGAAGTGCAAAACTACCACACACCAGTCCACTGTGTCACCCACTCCAAGAGGAACTACTCGGCGTTGTCAGAGAAATGTTTTCCTCTTTCCTCTTTCCATTTGCTCCAACAGCACTATTTTCAAAGAGACTTGGATGCTTATGAAGACCGCAACTCACACATTCTCGCAGTGCTGGCCACAGAACATACCATGGGAAACCATACACTGTACACTTGCCTTGAAGCCTTCAGCTATAAGTGAAAGAAATTGGCAATTGGCATCGCAAATGAACTACTGGCAGCTGTTCATGATCATATCAACAACTGTCTCCACATCGAAGCTGCAGTTGCCTCCAATTTAAGCCCTGAACCAGGACATTGGCTGGTGAAACTGTGAGACGGAGCCAAACTGTCTAGTATCAGTACTGGTAAGTCTTTTGCGTGGTGGGCCATGGGCAGTCGCATTTCGAGAAGCTTGCATTGGCGGCGGTTTTTCAGACCACTGACGGACGGTGGTGTGGTGACGGTGCTGGTGACCTGGTGGAACGGTTGGTGACGGTGCTGTGGGGCCTAACTCCAAAAAGGACGTGCAAACACACCCGACAAAAGAACGTCAATCAACCACTGAGGATGTTTAGAAGCTTTGTAATGCCAAAGAACTTGCCTTTGCTGGCTTGGTTGAGGAGCTGGTTGGATTCGGCAGGCTTTCTGTGAACATGGCGAGATCGGATCGTTCCGTCGGTACAGCGGGTGTCGCTTGGAGGGCGCTCGGTGCAGCTGGGGTCGCTGGAGGCAAAGCCGGGGCATCTGGCGGAGCCGATCGCGCCATGTGAGTGGAGAGTGTCGGGTGAGCTGCGAAGTAGTGGCGTTGGGGCGTGGTGAGGCGGCCTGAAGGTGAGGTGTCGACATTGAGGAATACGACCGTCGAGCCGGCCATGGTGCATCGAGTGGGCCCATTAGAATCCCAACTGGGTGCACTGGAGAATTCTTCTTCTACGCCGTCCATCATCTGCAGTTTGGAAGCTTTCCAGGAGGGTCTCCTTTTCGCCCATACCTTGCACTCCTTCCTTCCTCATGGTTGCTGTCAAACCTTGCACGGCTTGATGTAGGCATCTGATCCTCACCTGCTGGGGTCCATGCGGAGCCAGGCCACGCGTGGGCCACGTCTGGTTTCGTCCGAACGCTTGGCCAAGGATGGTCTGTGCCCTCGCATGAGTGAAGAGAATCAGCCTCCAATAGCTAGTTCTCCAACAAGGGTTCAGGGGTATGAATGATGACTTGGAGCAAAACGGATCCATGCAGCATGGCTAAAGGCCATTTCATGCAAAAAATACTCCCTTATTCCTGCTGCTTTTGAGGACTGAAAACAACCACATGTGGTGATGGGGCGCGGGGTTTTCTCCTTCCTTTCTTCGCTCCCCAACGTCCCGGCCATCGCTTCGCACCGCACCGAACCGTCGAACGACGATACCGGCGCTCCAGATGCGCAAGATGCTCTCGTGGCTGCACGTGGCCTCGGTCGGGGCAGTCAGACGCGGCTGTCAGACGCGACCTCCGTCCGTGGGAACAGAACATACGTGGGATCATCCTGGACCTGGGTGTCCTGGCGTTCGACCACCCCACCCCACTACAGGTCTCCAAACAGGGCACCCGGACAGGAAGTGCCAGGTAGACCAAAAAAGAAAAGTATGGGGTAGAAGCAACACAACTGAAAACTCTCCAGGCTTTGTGCCCTATTTTTGTGGGGAATCTCAACGTCACGTGAACGATATCACTTCCTGAGACCCCAAAAAAACCAGAAACAAATGATTGCTCCAATATGGCAATTGAAATCCTTTACATAGGAAATGGTTGTTTGGGGAAACATCCATTTCTTTCCGGTTGTTTAGAGTTCCAGGATTAGGATCCACTCTGTTGACCATGTCTATTCTGTTGCGTGGATCACTGTGCGGGGTCAGTAGGTGACGGAGAAACTTTTGCCTACCGGACAAATCGAGCTTGTGCAAGGAAGATGCGCACAGAGAGAATGCGTGCACACACACAATTCTGGAGGGTTTGATGCAAGCGCTGTGCTTTTGCCGTTCTTTCTGCGCAAAACATTTTTTTCAAGTGAAGTCCCCAAAAGAACAAAGTCTGAGTCTTCACCAACTGAGATAAGCCTTCTCCCGGTCCGCCCCCCCAAAGTTTTATATCATGCTCGTGGAGTTCAGAACTTGCTCTTTTCCGACCTGCGAGAAACCACACTTGTCCAGGCACCCCAGCCCAACCACCACAAAAACAGCCAACCCCTCGAACTGCCCAAGCGATCGCGTCCGTCCGACCCGATCCGGAGGATGCGTTCCAACGCCGCCTGCGACGGACGGCCAAGGGCGGCCAGGGCGCCAGCAATCCGGGCCCAGCCCAACATCCCTGCAGCTTCTCAGGCGTTGGACCACAGGAGAGTTTCCTGGGCATCGCGACGAACGGAGCAAGAAGCGGGCATCGCTACTACGAACGGAGCGATCGGACGCTATGAACAATAGGGGCTCCTGGCATCGCTGGAGCATGGCATGGCTGGTACTTAAGAAGCTACGACCGAGATTCGATGCCTTCGGACCGAACTGGACTGAACAAGAGACTTCAACTCCCTCCACCAGAGACCCCGCGCGTTTGTGCGTGGTGGGTGGCACCCGGTGTGGGGCACGCGGTGAACCGAGGAGCAGCTTGGATTCGTTGGTGACCTTGCCATCCGCCGAGAGGGAGAATTGCACCAGGATCACGCTCTTGGTGACGAGCACCACCACGTCCTTTTCGCTGTAGTACTCCAAGAGCAGCCTGAGTTCGACTTGAAAACGTAGCGGAGATCCATGACGATCTTCACCTGACCTCTTCCCATCATAAAATCCTCTCTTGAGCATGCTTCTTCTCCCGACTTTCTCCCAGTTGCTCCCGGCTGCTGGGGGTTTTCGAGCTTGGTCAACAAATTCAGCGGGGGTGCAAGAGCCGAGTATTGGTCGTCGAAGGGGTTGTGAGTAGTCTTATCATAAATGATCTTTGGATTGACTAGAACTGAAGATCCTTGTCTGATCGCTCAAACTCTCCTTCAACCAATGGATCCCTTGCCTTTTCATTCGATGTGGAATTAAACCCCCTTTCCTCCATCACCAATCAAATCACCTGAAGCTGCCTGCTCCGCTGCGCTCGTCCACCATTTGGGAACCCGGACACCCTCACAACGCCAACGCCACCACCATCGCCCACACCGATCCAAAGGGACAAGGGCGATCCGATCTTGTAGCGCTCGGAGCAAAGGCCGAAGTCGTCGGCCAGGTAAATGATGCCCTGCTCGCCTCCCATCGTTCGTCGGTCGGTGGAGTGAGGGAGGCAGAGAGAGAGGGGAAGCGAGTTTGCGCCAGGTCCAGGGGAGCTCCAAAATGAACCAATTCGGTACACAGTTTAGGGCTCTGGGTTGCAAAAAAGAAGGGACAAACACAGACAAGGATACCCAGCGGCGGGTGGTGTGTTTTCCATGCGTTGGCGATCCTTTCAATCACGGGGTTTTCCCCATACGTCGTGCGGAAAAACACGGGAGATTCAGGTCCAGGGACCAACAGGCTCAGCCTGGGCCAAAGCTACGAACGGTGGCGATTCAGTGGGCGACCGTGTCAACTGATCTGCTATCCAAAGAGAGAGATTTTTGGACCTTAGCACCCATACCGACATTGGCAGAAAGAACCTGCCTCAACCAAGTCGACCTCGAGAGCGATGTCGCCACGCAACCGATGTCATCCCCCTTCCGCCCGAACGGATTCGGAGGACGTCGCTTCGGCATGACGTCGCTTCGCCTCCGAAGAAGAAGGGCGGGTTCTCCAAGTTGGGCTCCCCCGAGGGCGTGGTCGTGCGGAAGATCACCTGGCGCCGCGTGCTCCGCGGACGTCACGCGTTCTGCGGAGACCGGGGAACACTGCCGTGTGCGCTGGGCAGTTCGGGAAGAAGACCATCGATCTGCAAAAGGAGGGCGATAGAAGGCAGCAGTATGCAGCAGTGCTTTTCTGGTTAAACAAAAGGGCCAAAAGGGCAACGAACTCGGTGTGATATGAAAAGGTGATGGGAATCAATGGGATGATAGATATGGTGGAGAATGAGAAGGAAGTGTCACGCTCAATAGAGGCAGCCTTGGGAGGGTGACATGCCCTGCTTGGAAGCAGGAGGTGCCTCGTAACCCTGTATGAGATGGAGTAACATGTGGTAAACCCATTGCGTATGGAAGGAGTAACGAAATCAGTTTCTACCCAGAGCTCATGGAACTGCGATTCAATTTTTTCAAGTATAGAGATGAACGCCAGCAAAAGTGGTCTTTCTGCTTCTTCAAAGCCACTCGAATACACCCAACACCAACCAAATCGACAAATGGAGATGTGAAGCTACCGTTTTGAGGGTCCCACATGGCACTTGGTACTCGATAAGACCACAGTAACCAGGGGACACACACAAATCCCTTGCCGTCTGGTTTTTTCAACCAAACAGGATTGGACACCAGAGCTCGAGCTCGAGCTGCGCTGCTTCAAATACCATTAACAGAAAGGTTGGACCTAGTGTAGACACCGGTTCATGGTTCCGTGGGATTCAATCCATTAAATCAATCCTATCGGACATGTAGAACATCCTTCAAGTCACCCCCAGAGTGGACAGTGGAAACTAGGCATACACATCTATTCAAGCTATTCTCACAACGAAAATGGACGTTCTTGATCGCGGTTCCAAGAAGAACAGGCAAACTCACATAAATATTGCATGCAGCACATTCAGTGCCCAAATTCTCTGCATCTTCCACCCTCCATAGATGGGGTCCCGGAACCTTTCGGTGTTTTTACCTGGAGCCTTTTTGTGACCTCTATTTTGGACCACCAAACCATCCAAATTATGGCCAACCTTCCTTTAAAAAAACAATTGGTCATATCTGGGCTCTAGGTCGTGAAAAAAACACTCGCAACCTGAGCTCAACCTCGACCACCTCGACGTGGCGTTTGGCTTCGCCGAGGCTTCGTCGATCGAAGCGATCGAAGCATCCAGCACCTTGTCGTGTGCACCGGACTTGCGATAGTGACACATCCTCAACGGTGCGAGGCTGTCCCACGACATGCTGTCCGGTACTGTCGGTGCGTGAAGGGACCGGCCGGTGGTGCGAAGGGGTGGCCATTCTAGAAGTCCCTGGTCAAGGCTCGAAGACCAATTTGAGTGGGACAAAAACAGATCGGATTTCACTGGATTTCAAGTGGGTTTGACCATCCAAAGAGCGGGGGGTCCATGAATCATGATGAATCAAAATAGTCTCTTAAGTACAATACCAAAAAGGAAAGGAGTGGACAAGGAAGTACGACCCAGTACCAAGGAAGCTCCCTCGAAGCTATATCGCCTGCACCTTTCTTTCGCTTCCTCTCCCTCTTCTTGGAGTGCTTTGATTCGAGTCCAACGTCTCTGACCCATGACCGTCTCCATCGTTTTGGAACCCGTTTTCCCCTTCGTCGAGGCGCTGATTGCAGAGGCCTCGCTGGTCGGTCTTCCAAACGCCCACCACGCCCTGCATGTCCTAGGAGCTTCGGACCGACAGCGGAAGACCGGTCTTAAAGACCCACCTTTTCGGTGCTGTTGGGCGCCGTCTACGTCATCTGGGTCGTTTTGCCAGACATCTCAAGCTCTCCCTTTGTGTAGAGGAAATTTCAACGGGGATGTATAATAGAGACATCTAGGATCCTATGCCGGAGGATTCATCCGAGAAAAACCATCCAAGAGAAACACTCACACACTCACTTGGATACATGAGGGTCCAACGGACCATCCGGTGTGGCAATGCCAGCAGCAGCCCCGTCACACAGGGCACGCCTCCAAGTTCAAATCTGATCACCCCAAACCAAGAAGCAACTCTCTCCAGATCTCTCCAGTTCTCTCCACAATCGCGACTCGAACGGAGCCAGGAGGACGCTACGAATTCGGGGGCGCTCCTGGCCAAAAAACGACGAACGTCACAAGCAAGCAGGGCCTCGCGCACCGAACGTCACAACGAAGGGCATCACGGTGTCGCGAACGGAGCACCAGAAGAACGGAGCACCAAGTGTCGGTGGTGACGCAGCGTGTGCCCGCCGGATTGAAGACGATGCTCAGGATCCTCGGAGTCAGACGCTTCAGGTGGCTTCCGGCGACCGACCGGCGACGAATAAGGGTGGATGGTGTGACCCAAAGAATCCGAATGTGATGGAAAAGAACAGCGTAGATATTTTTGGAGTGATGCTCTTTCAACATCCCAAATCTCTGATTTTAATCTACGAAGCCAAGAATCATGGTATTTTTTTCGTAGAAATTCGACAAGTAGAGATGTTGCACAGTTGGAAGATCCAGGTATGGTACCCTCCATCCAACAAACATGGAAGTGGAGCATGGCCCCTTGGAAGACGGAATTCCTCTATGAACAGGCTGTATTCCACTTCCATGATTGTTTCAGGTAATGGTATATGTTGACCTTCAAACATTTGGCCCCATCACCCCAGATGTAGGCCATCCAGTCCCATGGATGGGAAAGGTTCTCCTGTTCTCGGATGTTCTCGGAGATGGATTAGAGAAAAGGGATGTGGGCCGTGGTGAAAATTCCTTGAAACCTAACTCCTCTTTTTGTAAATCCTTGGGCCAAGACGGGTTTACCTGTAGCTGTTCCAGCTCAGTTTAGCCAGTTTATACTATGGTTTCAGAATGTTTCAGAGTATAGATGGTACAACCCCCAAGATCTCCTTTATATGGGGGCCCATATGAAACCACCGCACTTGGGGATTGTGCCATCTACTCTGAACCCGCTGGACGTGCCATGGAACAATTCCTTGGCCAGTGCCCGTGCCTCGCACGAAGCTCAGCTTCACGAGGGCATCTGTGCATGGAAGAAGTGCAGTGATTGGTGGCTTCAACAGAAGAATCCACCAAGTTGAATCGCATGCTGATTCAACAGTGATTTAACTCAGATTGTAGGCTTCTGTGATCGTTTTGAGTTAAATCTGAATCTTTCACAGAAGCCCTTCCATCTCAGCATCACCCGTCAGAGGCGGCGCCTGGTTGGATGGACCATCATTACATGAGGGGGGTTGATTTCGTCAACTACCCGTCTCCTGTTTTGGGTGCTGGATATCAGTGAAACCATGTCGAAGACTCCGTTGCTCAACCTACACTGGCTCAAAACGAGGACTTACAGAAGCCAAGACCTGCCAGACATCGCCCCACCCTTGCCTATCTTTCTCCATTCACTCAGTCCAAACCTGCGAAACCGGACCAAAACCGTGGACCAAACGAACACCGCTTTTTCCCCCCGTCCTCGCAGGCTGTCCAATTCGTCCTTTCCTGCCTCCCAGGTGCCTCCCTGGTGCCTCCCAGGCTGTTCGCCCGCGTCGTCCTCTCCGGGCCGCGTCCTCTCGGTCTCCGAGGGGCGGCGACTCGCGGTGCACGTCCTGGTCGTTCCGCGCGTGGCAGGCGGGGCCCGCGAAGGTCACGGCGCCGTCCTCCCAGCCGGCGCAGATCACCTGCAGTCGTTCCGCGCGAGACGGGCGGTTTTTGGGCGGAACAAGCGGAACAAGGTCGCGCGAAGCGGTGGTGGGGAGCGTTTAGAGTGGGTGGTTGTGGTCCTTTTTTCGGCGTTCTTTGTTTTGGTTTTGGTTTTGGAGGTGGTTTTTCTGTGTGTAGGTGATGGTTTTCTTCCAGTTCCTGGCAAGAAAACCCGGGTTTGGGCATGATCACGAGCGGAGGGAAGATGGAAAGCCATCTCATTCCCTTGACCTTTGTCTTCATACGGGCACCCCGTCAAAGGCGGTTGTTTTCTACACGTGAATCTGCGTGGAAAACGGGTCGTCCCGTTTTCGGAAGAAGAGCTCGGTTTGCTGCTGGTTGGTGGGTTCAACTCACCAGAAACACTGTTTGTGAGTGGGATCAGTCACCTTAGGAATCCAGTCGTACCTCCTCAGAAGGTACTTGGACCCTCAAAACCTACATAAGAGTGTCTCCAATCACCTCCTACATAAGAGTGTCATTTGGTCTTAAAACAGTTTGCACATTAAAATATCAGAAACCACCACTCAGGTGGGTGTTAAACCTCTAACTTTCAGTGAGTGCCTCATCAAAAGAAAGACTCCGGATAAGGGCTGTGGTTATCGGTAGCCTCGCTCCAAAGAATCCCACTTAGTATGATGATTGTTGATCAACCCCAAAAAACATCATCCATCAACAGGGAGAAGTCGAACAGTTCAAATCAGAATGGCGGGAGTTTGATGAATCCCAGACACGACCCATGAAACTGCCATATTTACCTACATTGACCCCTCTGGCACCACCACCCCTAGCCGCACCACTCGGCATACATGGAGCGTCTGGGAATCAACACCAAACCCTGTCTTCAACGGACCTGGTCCATTGGGCCCACAGCTTCACCTGGGGACCGCGAAGCGACGCGCTCCACGCGCTCCACGCGGTCGCCATCCACTCCTCTTCAGTCCGTCCAGCCTTGGAGGTGGGATGCCACGCCAGCGCGGTGCAGGGCACGGCGCGCTCCTGCGCGAAGTCTGCCAGCTCCTCTCCCTGAACGAAACAGAAAAGCGGAAAGCGCAGCCGTTCGCGCAGCGGTTCCGTTCACGCGCCGCGGTGTTTCGGAAGGATCGGGCCGAATCGGGTTCGCAGCTTTTGGAGTCTGAAGCTGAGCTGAATCCGGATCCGTGCCGAGTCTCGAGATGAAGGTGTGAACGTGAGTGACGTCTCAACTCGGTCGAAGTGACCTAATACAAGGGAAATGGCTGTTGGTTCTTTGAGAACACGTTCTCTTTTGGGAAGCCTTTTTTGCTTCAAGAGGCAACTTTACTCAGGTCTTCATCTTCAGCCTTACCAAAAATGGTCACAACCGCCAGTTACCATCAACATGAGCCCTAATTAGGGCTCCAGCCATATCCTCACAAGGTATGACTGGACCCTCCTGGCACCCACCCCAGTCCCACCTTCTTAGAAGGTACGACTGGAGCCCTAGGGGAGTGCTTCCGAAAGAAGAAACCATCCGAGATTGGTGGTGTCTTTCTGGCCCTCTTTCAAGTGGTCACCTCCCAAAGGCCGCTGAAAAATAACATCTTACTGGAACAAAACACCCATCTGCAGCACATAACACGTTTAACATTTATGTTCATGGCCTTTACATCAGCTATATCAAGGTTTGTATCTCTGCCATCTCTGCAACAAAATCAGTCCAAAGAAAAGCAGGCTGAGCCTCACCTAAACCCTAAACCAAACATGCAGTTCGGTCCACGACTAAAGCCTGCAATTCTGGTGATGCTTTCGTCGAGATGAGTCGGACGGACGGCACGAACGAAAGAAAACCAGCTCTTCCTCTATACAAAAAGGATTCCCCAAAGACACCAGGTAGATATTTACATCCATTGATCCCTCTTCAATCAACCATTTTTGGATAGGCTGTGTCTGCGATCCTCTTCCGTCACCATTTTTTAATGAATTCCTTCAGCAAACAGGCACCACATAGATGACTGGTTGTCCACAGGTCCACCTGTAGTAAGGCTTAAACCTTTAATAGTGGTTTTGTACCTTTAAGCAATCCCATCAAGCCAAAGCGCTTGATGGACCCCGAATCCTCTGGAGACCCTCATCCGGAGAGGTGAGGAATAACCCCTCAACCCCCTATGCTTTGGAGCGGCTTCGCTCGGTCGGTCGCGCCTCTCGGAAGATGCGTAAGACGCAGCCGTCGGCCACCGCCAAAAGTGGCATCTCCTCACCAGATGAAGTTGGGAGAGAACTGCATTGACCGGATGTTCTAAGAATTCTTAAAAAGAAACTATTAGAAACAAGTGCCACGCTACTAGTAACAAGTGCCTTACTAGTAGTAACAAGAAGAATTTAATTAGAACAACGAGCCCTTCAACTGACCTCACCAGACTTCAAAGACGAGAACCAAGCCGCCTCCGAGCCCTTCACATGCTCTGTTTGCTTTTGCCTTTGTCTCGCTTCGCAGAAGGGCGGCGCGCGCCTCGCCGGTACTCCAAGCGATGCATCGCACGGCCGTGTAGTCCGACAGTGGCAGGTCATGGTCGAAGTAGATGGACGACATGGCGCAGAAAGCACGGTGCGGCTCGGAGAGTCTTCTGTCTTTCAACGATTTGTTTCTCCCTCGGTTGGAGTCTGTTGGAGTGTGTTGGGGGCTTTCGAAACCAATCGGGGAGTTTTGGAGCCATCTGTTTTTTAGGTCCGGTATGTTTTAGCCATGTCTTGGTGGGCGTTCCGCTGAAAGCGCTATATGTTTCCTGTGTCGTTTCACTTGGGCTGAAGAAAAGACATCTTAAGTTGAACTTGGTGGTCTCTGGAGTGGCTGAGAGTCTTTGGCTCAGAGTGTTTGAGGGTTTGTGCTGCAAGGGAAAAGACCTTCTTTTGCAGATCCAAATCTCAGTTAGTCAGTCAAGACCTGCTAAAATGGCTTATAACTTATACACCACACCAATGAGTGGCTGAAATTGGCTCGGGCATCTTCTTTCCTTTTGTGCCTCTGGTTTCAAACCTCGGCCCGAACAGGTGGAGCAGCGGGTTTTCAGCGACATCCGGTCGGACCACCTCACCACCGGCGGGAAATCCCCGGTGTTCGAACGGAGCACCAGACCGGTCGACCACCGGGTTAGGGACCGGTGAAGCGAGCTTCCTGTGGGGAGACCGATCCAAGGTGATCCACCTTGTCCTGGGTAAGACAAGAAGAACTCGATGTTTGGTGAAGCCAAGCATAACGCGGACCAGGAAGCGGGGGTGTTTCGAAACCAAATCGCGAGGAAGCCACATCTGCCGCACATCTCGGGGTTGGGAGTGTCACACAGCTACCGACTTCTTTTGAGGTGACCTGGCAAGTGCATGTTTAGACCATCTGGAACCGGGCATTTTTTACACACTGCAAGATGCTGTCGGTAGAGAAGGACACCACCATACTAGTACCATACAAAGTCTACGCAGCGTGCAAGTTGAGTCTGTTCAACAGAAGGTGTGTCATGGTTTAAAGTTTAAAGTACTTTCTTAAGGTCATGACAATTCAAGATTGCATGGCAAACCAACAAAACAGCTCTTATTTTCTAGTATACCCACCAGTCCCACCACCCCTTTTAGCTGCGCTGCAGCTATGCCCGCTCGTTGTGGTCCTACGGTTGCCATGAACCACTGAACGTGTGTTTTCTTCGGGAAACAACGTCTGGCTCTTCCAGGCTGCTTTCGAGAGATGTCGGGACGAGTTTTCGTCGATCCAGGCGACATAAAAAGACCACCTACAGTCAATCGAGCCGTGTGTCGACTTTCGACTCTTGATGAATGAAACCCCCCATGTAAAGAGGTTTTTCAATTCTAATGGGGAGATATTCATCAAGAGTCGACATGATTTTTGGACAAGCCAGAGGCGAAGCGAACTCACTTTCTGGGGTCTGTGGCCCTCACCCGCCCGCACTTTCAGAGGTTTCAAAGGTGATCCCCGCTAGGAAACCCATTAGTCGGTTTCCACCCACAAACACTTTTGCAGGGATGCTGCATGCCGACATGAGAGGTTCTTCCAGAATCCTGACTCCCCAAAAGTCTGCTCGTTGAGACATCGAGATAAGATACGAAGAACGACTAGCTTCGCTTCACAACCCTCTCACAAACGAGGCAACGGGACACTTGCCTGGAACCCCAGTCCCAACCAGAAACAAATGGTTGGAACACTGGTTGGAACCGGCAAGATAGAGATCCTTTACATAGGACATGGCTAGGACTGGGGAAGAATCCTTCGAACTCTTTCTGGTTGGGAATGGGTTTCGAGGTGGGACTTTTTGTGTTTGAACATCACCTCGAGGAAGTTTAGCTATTCTCAAGACTCGGGTCGAACCCATTGTCCGATTGGAAACCAGTCCCATTGACTCTTGGAGAGAGTGCTCAGTTCACTGAACCTGACGGGTCCTTGAGTTCAAACCGGAGATGGGTTCCTGTGAAAATCCCCACATGTTTTAGGACTATGGCTTCCAAACGAGTTTCAACAAGCCATAAACTGGTACGTGAACTCTTCATGAGCATTATAGAGAAACTTGGACAAGCTGAGATCTTCAAACAAAGATGTTGTCTTAATTTGTTATAATAGTATATGCATATATAGTGTAATGGTTATATACCCATTAGAACTCTCTCGCTCTCTCTTTCTATACATTCTTTAACACCATCAATTAGATCAGTTCCAACATTCTTCCAGAGGTCCCACGTCAGTGGCCCCTAATATGGGGCTTCCGGCGTTCCGTACCGCCGCGGAGCTGTGGTTGTTTCCGGTTCCCCACCGACGACGCGACGGTGCCTTCGGTCTGCCGGCCGCTGGAGATGAAGCTTGGGAACCAATAGACCAAGCAGCCACTGAACGCCGGCCTCGTGGAACGAGAACCGCTCCGGGTCGAACCGCTCCGGGCGTCGAGAGATTGGTCCGTGGGGTCCGTGGTGAGACCGGTGGTGAGACCAGGCAAGGCAAGAGGCGGTCCACCTCACCTGGCGGTCAACCTGGATGGTGGTTCCGTCAGACGCGGAGTTGCCCGCAGGGTAAAGCTATAGGTGGTCTGCAAAGTCTATGAAGCTTTCGAAGTGGGTATCCTAGTAGCTTCTTGTTCCTAGTAGTATATAAGGCCAGGAGTCCCGTTCGTAGCGTCCGATCGCTCCGTTCGTAGCGATGCCCGAAAGGCTCCGTTCGGAGCTTCTTGTTCCTAGTGGTGCTGGAGTTCTTCTGGGGGTCATGGTCCTGCACGACCATGTGAGAAAACCGGCAAACCTGTTCTTTCACGGCCAGTCCACGGCAGGGATGAATGGAATAGAAAAAACGAAGCCCTAGGCCCCCAACAACCATTGTTTTGCTTATATAGGAACTTACACTACAACAACAGGTCAACCTTTCTTTTAAAGGTCCAACGGAAGGCTATGGAACTACGGAGAGTACCTTCTACAAAAGTTCAGCCTCGTAAAGGGCATTTGGAAGAACTCAATGAAATTCCCGTGATGATCATCGCCCATGTTGCTCTTTCATCCCCTGTACTTTGCATCATCTTCCTTGGACCAAGGGTATGCCTTTTCTGCCTCGACATTGGAAGGAACCGTGTCCATGAAAGAATAACATCGCGACCCACCACGACTGGCATCATCACCGGGACTGAGATCAGTCATCGAAATGACCGGCTGGCATCATTTGGGACTGGCATACCCAGACACTCCATGGGACTGCCATATATGCCGCCCCATTGACCCCCCAAACCACCCCGACTGATCGGCATATATGGCAGTCCCATGGAGTCTATGGCATAGAAGGGACCGACCCCTCAAATCAACCACGCCATCGCCAAACAGCCAGCCGTAAGTTTCCGTGCTTCTGGGGAGTCAGGACTGCCAGTCCCGGAGGGGACCAACCGAGAGAGCGCGGGGGCAGGCTCGTGCAGTAGGTTCCAGTGGACCCCAGTGGACAATTTGAGTCCTTGGAACCACTGGATCCATGATACTATAGTCTTTGGAAGCATTGGTTGCCCCTATAGTGGTAACTGGATCCGGAACTTGGAGTGTCGCAAAGAACGATCTTGGAGCAAACAGCCTGGAAAGACTCTGTTTAAGATAAGAGGAATGGAGATTTTGTGGACTGTCGAGTCTCAAAAACCAATTGGGGAGGAGTTCTGATGAAGCAGGCAGCAGAGTCAGCACCCGTAAGCCCTCTAGGTTTAGCCATGAGTGTTCTCATAGATGGCTGCCGGTTGCTCCATTTGGCCGGTTCTGGGTCGATGGAGTGATAAGAATCACCTTGGAAGCCAACAGTCGTAGAAGTGATCCATGCAAGTTCAAGAGTCTCAGTGAGAGAGCATATGATGTAGAACTTGGATTTGCGGAACCGGAAAAAAAACGAAACAAAAATCCTCAGAAGGGGATTTGCCCGTAGGGCCATAGGGACAATAAACAACTCCACTCCCTTAAGCAAACGCCAGAAGACTACTGGAGTAATTACTGCATATCTCCAAGTCCCTTGAGCTGTGGCATCTAATACGCTTCCAGCAGGATGGAGAGCCGCAACATGGTTTGGAGTGAATGAACTTAAACCATGGTGCCATTCTGTGTGGACGAAACGTGCCGGCACGTCCTCCAAACCCAAGAGTTTATGTTTGGCTGATCCAATGCGAGGGGGGGTTTGATTCATTGAAGCAGTCTAGACTCTTGAAATCCCCCAGACATGGATTGAATCACCTCCTCAGGCCGAGACGGGGCACTGGGGGGGGGTGGTGCAAAACATGATCAAACGTCCACCATTTCATCACATTCCGACTGGAACTTCGCTCCCACTGGTGAACGGGGCGACCGTTGAACAGTCGAACTGTGACTGCTGTGACTTCTGTGGGACACGAACTGCGTCTGTTTGTGGGAAGAAATGCTTGGATACCCAACAGAAAAGTCTACCCAGAGGCTCAGTGGCAGGACCCTCAGTTCGCGGTCCGGGTTTGGACCCTCACTTCGCCAGGGTTTGGGACCGAACTAATATGTAGCAGTTGGTTCGGGTCCAGAGTCGCCTCTGGGTCAGAACCCACCCGATCGTGCTCCACCCGATCGTTTTTGGGAGCGGTTCGGTAGTGGCAGGTGATCCACTTCTTTTCACTCACTGGTTTTCGGTAGGTGTGAAGTTTTGTCCATGACACTCTTCCAATTGGGGACCAGACAAAAGTAGGCGGTGAGAACCCGTCAGTACGACCTTCTTTGACTTGAACTCATACAATAACACTACTCAATCAGGTAAAGGATGAGGTTTTACCGGGTCAGATTGGACCTGTAAGGGAAGATTGTTCAATCTGACATGGCCGACTACCCAGTTTGTTCAGAGTTTCGTGGGGCAAACTTCTGCTAGCTGCGACGCTAGCTGGTTGGCATATTCTGGTCTGACAGTCTGAGGGTCATTCTTTGCACGTTCACGACTGGCATGTTCTTTCAAACATATCGGAATCAGGGTGGGTCAAAAAGTCGTGTCAACCTGCAGTTGTGACAAGAGTCTTCGGCAACCTTATGAGCCACACATGACCACAATGAGTTCCACGTCCAAATTTCACCCTTCACAATTCTCCGCCCATGGTAGTTCCATGGGAGAATGCTCTTCAGCCAACCTGAACTCTTTGTTGGATCATACCTAGGACCGGATCTTCCAAACGCCACTCAGCGCGGCGCTCGCCTCCGCTCTTGCGCAAACATCCGGGGATGGTCTGCCTCAGGTCGGAAGGTCCAAATCTGGAAGAGCCCCTCGTTTCTGGTTGGGACTGGGTCTATACCGGCACGACTCTCCATCGACAAGGCAGGCCACCAAACCGACGCCATGGTCCAGGAGTGGTCAAGTTGAACCAAATTCACTTGACTACTCTTTAACCGTTAGCGCCGCTAGCGCCCCTGTTTTCTGGGTGTTTATACATTTTGAGTTTCTGTGTCAGGTGAGGGTCGTCAGATTCTTGTTGGCTCCCGTGCCTCCTCCGCCTTCGCCTCCTGCAAGCCCCACAGCGAGCGCCAATTAGGCCAGCAGGCCAATAAACACACCATTCCTATCTGGCCCATCATTGTCATGGGAATGTTTCACGAAACCACCTCTGTCCCCTGTGGTGCTGAAGCAGCATGTTTCCTATTCCATCATTTGGGGCCCACGAGCTGGAGGCTGCATGCAGAACTTCGTGATCCAGGCATGGGAACTTCATGATACCATCGAGGCTGTCTGTGAAATATGGAGCCCGCGGCCATCGATGCGCCTATCAGCTCGGCTACTTGGAGATGCATGTCAGCGTGTTCTGCTCGATGCCGCCTGAGCATGGGCTCTCGCCCTCTCGTCTCTTGCTCGAACTGCTGATCGTGCACTGGTGCTGCCACGTCTAAGTGTGTAGGGGAAATCGCCTGCAATGATTTTCGAACATCCGCCTTCAAGAAATCTGCCCACTATGTGCAACTCATCTGCCGACCCACCCAGCAAACACTGACCTAGGGCCATCAAGGTGTTGCGTTGTCGCGGGAGCGACATTGTACACATCGCGGCGATGAGCACGCCATGGCCAACCCATTATCATCAATCACTGGCATATATGGTGTCGATCGAGTTGAACTCAAGAGTTCACGCAGGGCCTCTTTGACGAAGTTGTTCGCGACCACGCTACTTGTAACGATGGATCGCCCGAGCTTCGAGGTCTTGTAAGCGTCCCTTTTTCGGACTCAGTCTTTTCAAGCAGGCAGCATGGACAAATTGATTGTCACGTGCCGTGGCATCTCCAAGCTCATTGGTGCCAAAAATGATGTGTGGCACCATGTCGCTTTGCTGCCCACGTGTGCAGCATCTTGTCCACCTTTCCGACAGCAGGGTTCACCGTCCATTGCTCCGATTGCCTCCACCTTGTTGGCTGCCTGGAACATGTCACAGGCAAATGCCTTGTCACCAATCTTTCGCTTGGTGCGCTCCTCACTTGCGGCTTGATTCTGGACCTGCCTGGTCACTGCCTTGGGTTGCCCAAGTGCTTTGCCCCATGACTTGCTTATGCCTGTTGAGCTCCAGGTCCAATGCTGTTCCACAGTACCACAGTAGGCCAATGTCTTCGCACCTTCTTCAAGAACGCTCCAGTATACACATCGGAGTCGTTCCGATTGCGAAAGGCGAGAGCTTTCTCACTGACCTCCTTGTGTGCCAGCACCTTAGCCATGATGTCCAGCCCTTCCTTCATGATACAATCGAGGCTGTCTGTGAACGCAAAAATGCTGCCACAAGACGGCCCAAGAAGGACAGTCGGCTTGGCGCAGTCAGGCTTTTGCTGGCCCCCGCCCATGCTGCACCCCATTTCGAGCGCTAGACGGAGCCCCAGAAGAGCTGCAAAGTTGATTGCCAGAAAGATCATCAGATTGTATGACAGAAAGACCGCCAGAACCAGTGCCAAACAAACTGTAAAAATAAATGCTAGGAAGGGTGCCAGAAAATGCGCTGCTAGATAGAATGCCAGAAGATATGCCAAATAGAATTCCAGATATGGCAGTCAGCATGCCAGAAGATATGCCAGATAGAATAAGATATGCGGGTAGAATGTCCAGCCGCCTGAACCCGAAAACCGGGTTGATTCGCCAGTGGCGGTTGCAAGGCGCTGAAGAGCGACGGAAGTATGCTCAAGCAGCTAGAGGCTTCAATGCCCAAGCTAAAGCCTTGAGGGTGGCGCAGGATGCCCACAAAGAGACAGGCGAAGCCCTCAGGGGGGGGTTTTGGAGTTGTCGAGTGGTAGGGCATAGCGCCTGGTTGGCACATTGCCCGCCGCTCTGTTCATCGTTTCGGCTGCCAAACGCAAGAGCAAATCGAGTATCTGTGTTCAAGTTGGCATTGGCCAGCATCTTAACACACGGTTGCTCGTCGACCTTGTGTAAAGAGCCTTTGTGGTAGAAATGCACTTGGGTCAGGACCACACCCATGCTTTTGGACTCTGGCCGATTCACGGGCTGACCCATCAAATTGGCTTGCCGGGTTTGGGTGTCGCCCTTGTAAGTTGCTGGCGCGGACCAATTGAGCCGCACCAAGCACTGCACTTGTGATGGGCCCTCGATTTGATGCAGCCGAGCGATATGCTGAATGACTTGGTCAACCGTTTGGAGGTCGGCGTGGTCAAATTTTGTGTCCAACTGAAGAAGGCTCAATGCCAAGAAGGGCCGCGCTCCTCATCAAACACATCGTTAGCAATCTCACGCGCCCGGCTGTGACGCTGGGTAGCGTGTTGGAGTTTCTGAAGATGTAGTGCTGCCTCGTGGTCCACGCATTTTGTGCGCCACACCACGCGTGATACAAATTGGTATCGTGTTTGAGGGCGGTTAGCGCCACCTCAAAGGCTTGCTTTTCCAGCTGCCCAGCTGTGATAGTGGGGCCTTTGCCTAATGCCGCCTCAGCACTGTCCCGCTTTGCGATGGTTGCTGCATGCAAGTCTTTCAGCTTTGACAAAATGATCGGCTGCCAGGTTTTGCTTTTCTCGTTGATTCCAGTTTGCAGCTCCAGCTCGAAATTGATATCCCCGGAGGAAGGGCTCCAGAATTTGTTTATCGACTTCCTCTGCTTTCAAGTGCATTTTTACTGGTCGGTGATGCTAGACTCCTAGACACAAGGAGCTGACTCATGGCTAGGGCTTCTTCCAATCCTGTTTTATCCAACTTGCTTCGCAATGCGGGCAGCTTTCGCGCGTGCGCTGCACATAGCGAAGCACCATCTCCAGCCCATGGTCTGTGAGATAGAATGCCAGAATATATCTCATGGTGGTAATCACTCGAAGGATGGTAAAGTAACTTTTTTAGGACCGTGGGTGCAGAAAACCCGTGACCAGCCGGACCAGTGGGTCTCGTACATCGTTGTGACTCCCAAGCCAGGGTTCACCGAACGAACTCCACCTGTTCATATCGCACTTGCCTTCCCTTCGGAAAACAACACATTGACGTACGGGGTTTTCAGCAATAATCAAACATCGTGGACCCGTTTCTGACCCCGTCACATTCCCTTAAAAAAAACTATACTGTATAGGTCAACCCCTTTCCACCCCTTGGTCGTGAGCAACCTGTATAAGTCATAGTAGGCGATCGACTCAACTCCTGGAGAGGTGATGGCCTTTCCACCTCTGCACTGTTGGACCAAGCCACTAGATCCAACCATATCCAAGAACGAACCGATTTCGTGGTTCAAGGAAAACAAACAGAGACATATGGAGCTCAGTAAGTTAAAGACCAATCATCTCAAGTACAGGTCCGAGATCAATCATCTCAGTATTCACCCAACTGGCCGTCCATGGATTGCAAAACCTCTAGAGGCCTAGCAGGGCCTAGCAGGGTGAAATATCATCAGCCTGTTAAACTAGCCGTGTCAAGGTGTGTCTTTATTTGGGAGATTTCCAGCCAACAGTAGAACCCGGTAGAGACCAGTCTAAGGTGTGGTCCAGGTTTGTTTTTTCCCTACCAAATGGTTTTTTCCCGAGGATGGTCCCCTATTTCAATCTACACAAATCACACAACTTGGAATTTGCAGTCCAAGCAGCCCGCGAGAAAGACACACAAACATCTTCCCCCCATGCCAGGGGCTTCATCGCCACACCTATATGTACCATCTACTCTCTTTTGTCCGGCAAAAGCTCGTGCGCCCGACCCAGGGTCTATTCGAACACGTCCCATCGTCCGATCGAGACGCCATCAGCGCTTCGCGGCGGAGCTTCACGCAGTGGAGCACTGCCTGGACACGAAGAGAGGTGGACCCCGCGTTGGCACATGGGGCGGGGTAGTGACCTTCTCCCACGGATGGAGCCTCCAATGGGATAGTCGAGTAGCTCGGGTTCTTCAACCTCTGTGAATTCGGGATAGCGCGGACCGGAGCCGCGGTATGCACGGGCGCGAGAAGGGCACGGAGAAGGGAATCAATGGCGTCGAAGATTGGGGTCAAAGCCGGGCGGACTGACTGGTTTAACCACTGCAGCGTGAAGAGAATAGACCGCGTACCAGGTTTTGGGTCTGCGGGTTGTGACCCACATCCATTTATGGAGACCCTAGAAGTCCAAAGACTATATTTTGCCCCACTGAAGTAAAGCATATTCCTTTTCGGGTCACCTACAGACCATTCTTTTGATAGTCTTTGACTCCCAGGGCATATGGAAACAGAACACCAGGAAACAATCTCATGTGCTTGGCTTCCCAAAAAAGCACAAAGAAAGGTCTCCCACTGCATTGCATTCCGATGGTGTTACATGGAGCATGGAGAATTGACATCGACTGACCGTCCCAACAAGTTGGGCGAACGAGGAGCCGTCTGTGGAAGCAAACATTGTAACATGGGTGCAGGTATGTATCAAGAATCAGGCAAAACTGGCAGGTTATTCGGATATACAGGGAGGACCTCTCCAAATTGACCCCTGTGAATAAATAGTTTAAAAGACAGGGAGTCTTCATGTCCGGGGGAGACTTCATCAGACATTCTATTCCATGTCTTACTTTCCAAGATCCCCCATAGAACTCCCACTCACACACACAAAAAGAACCCCCACTCACACCATCCATCGATGTGAAGCGATTCCGCTGTGATCCTCTCCCATGTCCTGTTGGTGCACTCCATCGACCGCAGGACTATACTCCATGGACTTCCTCCAACACGGAAGTTCCGTCCTCTGTCCCCACTACTCGACCACCTGCTTCGTCGTTCATTTTTTGCTGATTCTCTTACCCATACACTCCATGGGACTGGAATATCTGCTTACATTGACCCCCCCTGGCACCACCCCTGGCCTGATCGGCATATATTATGGCATGAATGGAGCGTCTGGGTTAGGTAAGGGGTCAAGAACTCGTTGTGGACGGTCCGGACCGTCACAACGGGTCGTGTCTTCCTTTCCCCAAATAGTGCTCCGCACTCTTATAAGGGGTTCTTGCGGTAAGAGTTAAGGGCCGGGTTTAGATCAGGGTTCGCGCGTGTGGTTGCGGCATTTTGCGTGGGCCGGCTCGCACAAAAGTTTGCGCAGGCTCGCGTAAAGTGGGTGTCGCGGTTTTCGCGCTTCCGGGACAAAGCTCTCGTGCAGGTGCCGTGCTCGTTTTCGGACATGAAGTGCATTTTGCGTGGCAGGCGCAAGGAAATCGACATATTGGAGCCTCGAAAAGGTCATTTTACGTGGCAGGTGCAAGGAATCGGAGACTTTGCAAATTTCGTGGCAGGCGCAGTGTTTTGTGGACGTTGCAAAAACGTTGGCAGGCGTGTGTCATTCGCAGGACTGCGTTTCACGTGGCAGGCGCAGGGAATCCGCACCATGGATGCGATATTTTGAGGTGAAACGGCTGAATTCGTGAGAGGGGTCGCATTTTTGGAATTTGAACTTGAGGATGATTTTGCGTGGCCAGTGCAGCATTTCGTATGACCTGCAGGCATGATTTCGTGGCAGGCACAGCATTTCTGAAACGCATTTCACAATTTGCGAAAGCCTCGTGCAATTTGCTCATTTTGGATCTCCGATGTGCAGAGTTCGTGGCAGGCGCAGCACTTTGTGAATCTCGATGTGCAGATTTCGTGGCAGGCGCAGCACTTTGTGTATCTCGATGTGCAGATTGCGTGGCAAGCGCAGCACTTTGTGAATCTCGATGTGCAGAATTCGGGGCAGGCGCAGCACTTTGTGAATCTCAATGCGCAGATTTCGCGGCAGGCGCAGCACTTTGTGAATCTCGATGTGCAGATTTCGTGGCAGGCGCAGCACTTTGTGAAGCTCGATGTTCAGATTTCGTGGCAGGCGGAGCACTTTGTGAATCTAGATGCGCAGACGCAGCACTTTGTGAATCTCGATGCGCAGATTTCGTGGCAGGAGCCGTGCTGTGTGAATCTAGATGTGCAGATTTCGTGGCAGGCGCAGCACTTGCTGAGTCTGGAAGTGCAGATTTCGTGGCAGGTGCAGCACTTTGTGAATCTCGATGTGCCACTGGGGGAATCGCCGGAGGGCCAAAAATCACCTCTATTGCTTGTCAACATGACCATAGCCGCCATAGCCGATGGAAAAGCGGCGCTACATACTTTGGGCGTTGACTTGCTGCTTTCCTAAACGCTTTGGGAAAGATTCCGTTTATTATGTGTGCGCCGGGCACGTTAATTCCCTGACAGTGGGCTGGATGGAACCATGGCGCATCAGATTCGTGTGAGATAGCGTGGAAACCTAACATGTTGAAGTGCGGAAGATGATTTTGGTGCGTAGGCAAAGCGTTTTGTGAGGTCCTCAGTGTCTGTCGCTGTGAGGGTGGAATTCGCGTTGAGAGGGTGCATGTTTGAGGCGTTGGATGAAGCAGCTTTTGGAACCAGCGTCAGAGCTGGCTAACTTTCTAGTAGAACTGGGCCTTCTGCGCTGCTTGGGTAATACACATGTTGCGCAGGGAGCAGCTTCTTGGGAGCGTATCCCAGGTACGCCACAAGAATTTTCCACAAGAGTGAATGTCCCACAAGCGCTTCAAACAACAGTGCCCGACAAGAACCCCCCCGCGAGAGTGCCCCATAAGACAGAAGTGTGTCTCGCGAGAGTGGCTTAAGAAGACCGTTTCAGAAGAGTGTTCCACAAGATAGTCTCCCACAAGAGTCCGGAGTGGCCTATGGCGCTCTCCCACAATGATGTGACGTCGTGTTCGGACTCGCTGTAGACCACATCATTTTTCGCAACCAACATATCTTGCTGGAGAATGTGCTTCCTTCTCTTTTTGTACGCAGCCTCGCTCCAGTTTTCACCATCAAAGCCGCGTTTCTCACTGCCCTTGGATTTGCGCATTTCCACTTCTTCAGCCATTGTCTGTTTTTTCTGGCCAAAAGGCCCTTCCAGCCAGACACTGTAGATACATGAATCTTGTTGTCGCTTGGCCCTCACACCTGCGACAAGGTGTTTGCAGACAGCGATGCAATACACCATGGATCTTCTTCGCATAGATGATGTAGCTCTCATCATCTAGCAAGTGCAAGCCACCAAAAAGCATCTCTGTTGCAATGACTCGCTCTTCGTGATTCAGGAAAATCAGGTAAAGGCTTGTTCCGATTGTACGAGCCTCACCCCAACCATTTTTGTCTGCTTCTTTGAACACCATCAGAGCAGAGGTTTTCTCTTCACAGTCATTCAATTCATCGACTCTCTTTCTCCAATGGCCAATTCGCAGTCGCTGGTAAGCTCGTATAGGGGCTTTGACAAATCCTCTCGAATGCCTGACTCTCTCGTCAGCCTCTTTTCTGAGTCCTTCTTAGCCTGATCCATGATTTCATACTGCAACTCTTCGTACTTGTTCATGCACCAAGAATTTCGTAACATCACACTTGGCATTGGCAGCGCTTCTTTCACATGATCAGGCAAATCCAGCTTCAGCTGTATGTTTTCAAAGACCGACTGATCCATACCAAACAGCTGGGAAAGGTGACTCGCTGTCACTCTGCCTTCACCAGGCCCTCCAGCATACATATGCAATGAATCAGGTCTCGTGAGGCCCCAGAAAGCGCGCATCACACTGCCTCCATCTAGGCAATCCATTTTGCACCTACTAGTCCAAGTGACCTCCACTATCAGTGAACCCAAAACATAACTGATTCATCAATTTCATTTGCCCTATTTTGACTGATACTACACGAATCGCATGCTCCTGTTGTTTGTCACATCTCAGTGCAAGCATCGATTCGCACAGCTGTGAGCACATGACATGCATTTATCAATCACCAATGCTGCAAGCAAATCATGTCGATTACTCAATCTCAAGAGCATCACTCAAGAACATTTTTACTCGCCATTTCATATCTCATGCCATTTGCGTTCACATTGCTACAAAATCGCTCACTCATCATCCAATGCGTCGCCAATCTCTTCACTTTCCTTAGCCGGGGCTGCCTGCTCTGGTAAATCTCCCACTTTCTGCACTGCCAAGAGTTGATCTTCCACCGCCGGGATTGTGCCACCTGGCGGCCCAGCCTGTGGCTTCGCACTGATCTTGGGCACGGCACCATCCTTGCCGTCTCCTCTCTCTCCTGCAGCCATCTTGCGCTTTGATCCTATGGTCACGACAGCCGGCGGCTGATTGAGCTCTACAAATCGCTGCTCTTCTTGCCGGGTTGAGTCCATATACCCGAAGTTGTAGAGTACTGAGTCTCCCTTCCTCTCCGAAAAGAGGCGGCTCACTCTCGTAGTCATGGGCTTTATACCATATAGAAGGTCCGCACCTTCCACCAAAGCCCCATGCAGCAGGATGGCTCGCTTTGACAACCTACGGCTGCGCTCCATGTCATTGCCGCGAGGCATGTGAGATTTCGTAGCAGGCACAGCACTTTGTGAATCTCAATGTGCAGATTTCGTGGCAGGCGCAGTACTTTGTGAACCTCGATGTGAAGATTTCGCGGCAGGCGCGGTACTTTGTGAACTTCGAAATGCTCCTATGTACTCGCCTATGTGCTCTCAGATTTGTGCTTGTATGTGCTCTCACATTTGTGCTCTCAGATGTGTACTCTCATGTGCTCTCATATGTGCTCCCATATGCTCTCATATGTGTGCTCTCATTTGTGCTCGTGAATCTCGATGTGCAGATGTTCTTGAAGGGTTTTGAATTTCAATGAACTTGCCGTTTTGGAAGTACTCTAGCATTTTTGGCCCTACGTTGGTCGCACTCTCCTCCTTACAAACTCAAGCCTGGTCCCTCTGGTCTTTCACATGCTTCCGCATCTGCTGCTCTCATCTGTGCACTCTCACATTTGTGCTCTTGTATGTATCCTCTCATATTTGTGCTCTCATCTGTGTGCTCCTTCTTTCCTTCCACGTGATGCCTTGTTCCATCTGTTCCTCTTTACACTATTTGGGGTCCCTTGCCGGTGTAATTGTTTCGCTCCATCTGAACGAGTTGAAGACGTTGACGACCCAGACGTGTCTGACAGCTTGGAAACACGTGGAACTGCGTTTCCAAGAACATTGCTTCCAAACCGAACAAATTTTGGAGTGGACTTGAACAAATATGCCAGCTGCGGTGGTCCGATCATGTCCGAGAAGACCGGGTTTTCCCACGCGGCTCTCGTGTGGAACGTGCCTGCTCGACAGCCACTGAAAGGTATGAACCGTGGAACTCATCTGCCTTAGCCTCAGGTTGCAGAAACTCTTGAGGACAAACTACCCTATAGATTGGATAAGGTATTTGCAAAGGGATCCGGTTTTTTGAACAAGGATATTTGCAATGTGTTGCCCAAATTTGACCAACAACGACATTCCACAACAAATTGGGACCTTGTGACTGGTTGATGGAAAACAAACATCTAACATCTTACATTGTTTTTGTATTGGCCACGGCGTTGTTTGTGTGGGGCTCTGAACCTCACTTGTTTCGGCCGCAGCTGGGTACAAGCGGGAGGACAACGTGCATGCTGAAAAGGAAGCCGTCCAACTGCAAAACATAACAATTCCAAGCAACTTTCACGCAAACACGCGTACAATTTTACAATGTTGTGCGGTTGTATGTTGCGCACGCCCTTTCTTTTAGATGGTCGAAGAGTTCCAAAAGTATTGATGTGTGTGACGTAGCAACTTGTAGTCCTTGAAAACACCAGACCTGAACACAACACTGCCGTCGTCGAGCAAAAGATTTCAACACCGGGAGATCCGCAAGTCGCATGCAGTAGTCCATTAGGCGCCCTTTGGGTGGTCCTGGTAGGTCTTCGTGTACCTTCCTTACGGTGCCGATCACAAGGCAAACGCCGGTCTTTTCCTTAGCCATGGCATGGCAGCTATATGGATGATCGCAGGCACTGTCCCACAGAGTAGCTAGTACTCGACCATCCGGATCAAAACAACCGAGCTCCCAACTAAGCTCCCAGTTGAGCGGGCCGCATAGAATAATATTTGGCTAGCGCGCGAGAACGGTGCAAAGCCTGAAGTGAAGACATCCTCAAACCTCAGCCTGAAAGAAGGCTCTGGGCCATTTGTCAACATGGAGATTGGGGAAAATGGCGGGCCACAGGCTAAGTGAATAAATTCAGATGGCCAAAGCCAACTCCTTCATTTTCTGTGCCAAGAGTGGTCGACAGGCTCTTTTTACCTGTTGTGCCTGTTGCCTTTGGTTAGGAAAACTTGTTTGTATCTTCTGATAGCCTCCATCCAACAGACGGGAAGGGATCGAACTACAAAGGGGCCAATCAGCGTGATTCCTTGAGGGAAGGCAAGCATGAAAGGGCTAAGAAGATGCAGCTCTTTGGCGACTCCTTTGTAATTGTAAGCCGCCGCCAAGATTGTGATCTCAATGCTACTACTACTACTACTACTACTACTACTACTACTACGACTACGACTACGACTACGACTACGACGACGACGACGACTACTACTACTAACCACTTCAAAGTGACTTTGGAAGGAAAATTCACCTATTCACCAAAGCCCTCAGTGAGAGTTACGCATTGCCTGCTGGAGGCACGATGCATGACGAGCGACGACATGATCCTTGCTGAGGTTGAACCAACAGACCACTTGAACCAAGACTTCGGCTGGTCAGCGAAGGCCCCAAAAGAAGGTTTAAGGTGAACCACCTTTTCCGGGTAGGAGATATCTATCACATGTAGCCGTGAAGGGGTCCAAAAGCTTGTGCAATAGCCATGGTGCCCTTGCGTGATCAAATCTCGGCCTCAAGGCCTGGGAGAGGAGGCGTGGGAGCAACAGACTTAAATACCTGGGCCACCCAAAAAATAAAGATGAGTAGGGCGGTGGTCCATTGGGCACTCCTTTTCCGGTGCGTATACGTGGTGCTTCGGTGGGCGGCATGGGCTCCAGCCGATCGAGTGGCGAACTCACGAACGTCAAGAAGCATGAGGCACCGGCAGCGCCCTTCACTGATGAGCACCTTGCCCCCAAAAAACTAACGCAGTGATGAATCTCTGCACTCACCAGCTAGCTCCGGTCTGTCGCCTGCAGCCATGGATGATCGTAGGTGCTGTTCCAGGGTAGTAGCTAGTACTCAACTCTCCGGATCATGACAGCCATATAAAGCTGAATAGGACCCTTCAGACAGAAGGTAGTGGGTGATGACCTAGCCGCTTTTGTTCCAAAAGAGTGACGCAACCCTTGTTGAGATTCCCACTCCCGGACACCTGGCAGAAAGGTTTTTGGCTCCACATCACAGGAAATGGCATCAGTCAACCAATATCTTTCCGCAAAGCGAGCGAGCAACCACAGATTGAACCAATACTTTTGCTTGCTGCACCAACCTGCGAAGGGAAGCCGTTTCCCAAAAACCAGTTCGTTTTCAATGAGGAAATCACCCCCCAAAATGGCTTAAGGCGATCCACTTTTTCCGGGTCGGGGATATTCACCAAATTTAAAGCTTTGAAGGGATTCCATGCGCCCTTGCACTAGCCTATCGCACCCGATTCTCGCGATGAACTCTCTGCTTTAAGGCCTGGGAGAGGCAGCAGGTTGGAAAGACCACGGATCTTGCAAGCAACCTGGTGGGATGGCCTCCAAGCTACTAGCGATGACCTCCAACCTAATAACAAAGAATGCAAGCAAGGTTCTTTCCCAACGCCATCCCCAATCGTCGACCCATGCATTTCGCTGGTATTCGTCGTGGTTCCCTAGAAGTCCAAAGACGATATTTTACGCCACGGAAGTCAAGAAAGTTCCTCTTGGGAGCACCTCGACTAAAGACCCTTCTATAAATAGTCTTCGACTCCCAGGGTAGACTCAGTCTGACGGATTCACTGGATACCGTCCTTGAGGAAGGTCTGCGTCGATTTGTTCGGTGGCCGAGCTCGCTGTTCGGTTTGAGACACGTCACCCCAGGCGTGATTTCCCACGACCTGTCCGGGACTGCCGATGAGGCCAGGGGTCGTTTCAGGGGTCCATGGGGCGGCATACATGGCAGTCCCAGACAGGTCGTGTTTGGGGTTTAACAATAAGGGGCTTGAGACAGGCGTGGCATTATGTTCCATCTCACGGTCGACCGGGTCGTGGTCGACCGGTCAACCGAACGACAAAGGAGGGGTTCTCATCCAGCCCCATGTCAGCACAAGCCTGGGATGATTCTCGGATGGGCTCCCGGCCGGGTGGGTGGTTTGGGGGGGTCTAACAGTACACCGGTCACCTGAGGATATGGGCCACCAACAAAGGTTGAAGAACCCTATAGACTATCCCATAGGTACCCCAGTAGGTCCTGTAAGGTCACTTAACCTCTCTTGCCAGGAGCCCTAGGGATTACTAATCTCTCTCACGTGAGTCTCATAGCGTGCGCTGAGCCACCCAGAAGTCTACCAGGAGTCCGGGGGACACGCCGGCGCGGAACCGGGCAACCCTTATTGGTTCCTTTTGTTTCCGTTCTTTCCTTTATGGATTCATTTGGATTAATCATCCCCCATTTGAATTGAACAACCGAATTCATATTAGGTTGTGGGTTGATCAAGACTCTTACAGTGGTCCACGATGCAGAACTACCCAGACATCGTCTGTGCCGTGACTGCGCCGACAGTTCCACAGTGCATCGCTGCAACGGCTTCGGTTCCACAGTGCATCCCCCTGCGGAAGTCGAAAGCCCTGCAAGCCCTGGAAGTCGAAATCTAAGCCCAAGACTCCAGGAACCTCCAACAAGGGGTGTCCTGGCTGGACCTCCCCCCCCACTACCTATAGGCTTCCAGACAGGGCAACCCGACTGGAGGGTGGTAGACGTCCAAAGACTTCTAGAAGTGCTGGAAGCATCATGGTTCCATGGAAAATCCCACTCATCCCATCCTCATCACCATAATATCTCGCTCATCCCATCCTCACCATGATTCCACGGAGGAAGTGTATGTTTATAATCAAAAAACACCCATTGAAGCAGTAGAGGAGCTTCCTTTCGATCCCTTTTGGGATCACCTATTCAACATATTCTATACAAACACCTCCTGGACGATAACAGGAACACGCAAACCCTCCGAGAGGTGTTACCTATGGAACACCTCCGTTCCAAACCATCGTGTTTATATAATATATGATATATAAGTTGAGAGGTGCGTGGGCCTCTATGACTGGGAGGACCCACACACCCGAAACCAAACACCTCCATGGACGAGAATCAAAGCACCGGATTTTCGAACGAGACCTCGCTCCGTCGCCCCACCACTTTTCGACCTCGGACCGCCGGAACGACAGTCACGCCCAGTCGTTCAAAGTCACGTGGTGCACGTGGAGAACGACCCAAACCAAACTGTCACCGGGATCTCCGCCCAGAACACCAACCATCGTGGGTTGTCGCCACGGTGGCCGTCGTCTCAACAAGTGTTCCAACCACCGCGGAGTCGGCGTCAAGGAGCAATGTAGCCATGGACCACCGATTTCAAGGTGGAGAGCAACTTCGACCTGAAGGACAGAACAAACGACCGATCCAGGGAGGGGGTTTCAAGGACCCGTGGATCGATGCCACCCCCATCTTCACAGATCGATCGGAGCCATGGCTCCACGATCGGATCCGCACCAGGTCGGAGAAGGCGAAGAAGGAAGAAAAGCGCAGGGGCACGTGACATTGGAGAATGCCAAGTCCAGAGTTGAGCTGGTCCATGGTGGCTGACTTCTTCGAAAGAAAATGGCCAAGTACCACAGCCCCAAACTGCGGGCCACTGAAACTGTTGAGATCCACCCAACAAAAAATCCACCTCCATCACCTCCATCACCAGCTTTCAAAGACCATTCAAAAAAAGAGTAGCTCACCTATAGCTTTGTCATGCAAACACATCCTTAGCACCACAATCCTATAGGGGCTGGGATTCCATCGAACCTCTATAGACTCTAAAGCAATGGCTGGCGATTCGCAACAAGGCCACCTGCCCCTCACCCCGACGGGGGCACCCCCCATCTCCGGCCTCTTGTGGCGGCTCAAGCGTTCGAAGGTCAAGCGCTGATGTATGGAGTCCCAGGCGACCCTGGTGATGTTCAGCACAAAAAGCGAGTGGGAGGAGACGTGACGGGACGCCTGTGAACTGTTATATTTCTGTGAGGAGGTTCGGGAGGACAGGGTTTGGGAGGGTGTGTTGGTGTGTGTCGGTGGCTTTTTTTTGAAACGTGGTGGGGACGGGTGGAGTTGAAGCGACGCATCGAAGTCTCTCCAACAATTCGACGCGGTAATGCGTTGAATCCCCCGTTTTTTGGTTGTGGAGGATGATGTACTTAACGATCAAACATGCATTCGGTACAGATTGGGGAGTCAATTTCGGTTTTGAAGCTTCCAGTTGGCTGGCAAGAGGTAGCCTCGTCGATGTAAATCGATATACACACACGGATTCCTGAACTGACAGAGTCGCTCCTTTTCAGAGGTCGTAGGGGCATCTCTTCACACTTCTTTGACATAAGTCGTCACGTAGCCTGTAGTCGTTCACAACTTGCTGTTCCTGGGAGGGAGGGCCCACGCGTACTCCGGGCGTTTGAGGTGACATGTTCACATGACATTCATACTTGGATCCGGAGAGAGCTGCTCGCAGCTCTCTCATTTCCATCGAACAAAACACATCAACAACGCATGGCCGTGAAGCTTCACGGCCCCTCCAAGCCGCGGTGCCCCGCGGTGCCCCGCGGGCGCAGTGCGCAGTGCTCTTGGCGCACCAAATACATCGATTGAGACATCAAACCATGGGCGTGTAGCTCAAATAGGGAGATCTCCCACTTCGACCCCCCCGAAGATGGCAGTGCCCCAAACACACACCCATGGCCCATATACTGCCAATACGCCTTTGAGTGCTTCCTCCCGGCCAAAACGGATGAAACGGGCTGTTCAAAGACGTCTCATTCAGATCAGGCATCCTAGTTTCAGCATGAAGACAAGATCTCCAGGACACTGACAGCAAATTCAACTAAAGAGTAGTGAAACTGAGTAGCGTTTGTCGTCTGGGTTCGGTGTGTGTTCTTTGTGTCGGAGCCATTGGTCCAAGATGGCCAGGCGATTACGCTGGCTTCAAACCTCTACCAGCACCTTCAAAGGGGTCACCAATGGAAGCCCCTACACTACTAAGGGACCTCCAAACAGGACACCCCCAAAGAAGGTCCAGGTACGTTCAGTTGTGACTGAAGTCTGGTCGGAAGAGGCCAGCAACGCAGGCATTGGCTTCCTGGCGTGGAAGCCAATGCCTGGTCAGTCGAACTGAAGCGCTCGTTGGGCGCCGCCGCCGCGCCCAACACAGGGTGACTTACGCACTGACATATCATGCCCCAACATACCTAGAGGACCTACAGTAGAGCCCAAACATGGAAGCTTGGCTACAATTGGGTGGTCGGAAGAAGGCTCTATAAGTGCAAATATACAAGTAGATGCATACTTGTTTAGTCCAGGCAAGTGAGAGCTTTTGTGAGTCATGTTGGATGACACAAGGCATATCTTTCATTTTCCATCATTTTCCACTGCTTCTTTTGAGTGCCGCCCAACCAGGTTCCGCTGTCGGGCCTGGCCTGGCGATGTTGTCGCTGCAAATCAATCGCTCCACCCAATTCATGGCCTCGCGCTCTCCGGCTGCGCGTCGAGACGGCGCTGAAACGCCGGCTGCTTCGATGGCCACGCGTCTCGATACGACGAGGATTGGCACGTCGAGACGGTGCAAGGCCAGAAAGGGGGTGACTGCGTCTCTGCAGGACCCCGCGTGGCTTCCTTTCTCTTTGAAGCGAAGCAAGACGGCTAGAAGGAGTCGACGAGTGAACGAAATGGATTGAAATGGAAGAGTTCCACCACCGAAACTGTGTGTCGTTTCCTTTTATGATCGAGTTTTTGTTAAAGCCGTGGACTGGTCATGCGCGAAGGTTTGGTCTCAAAAACATGCCTCGGTTTTACAAGAATTCCGTCCCCGGATTTCCAAGAGCGTAGAATCTTCACTGATCTCTTGAGAAGTGTTGCCGATAAAGTTTGTTGGACGAACCAGCTCGTTGATCGCCTTGCAAGATCATTGGGCTTCATCTTAGTCTTAGTCCCAAGGCGAAACCAGTGTGTCTAGCCTGGAGTTCTACCCGGCTCTTCCCCTGTCTACCCCGCTCCAACTGCTTCCCCCAACACTCTGGACTGGCATAGTCAGAAAGACCCCTGAACTCAATGAAACAGCCGCTTCTTGGGAGTCTTCTTCGTCGGTTTCTTCGCTCCCACAGTGGTTCACCCGCGCGAGCAAAACGGGTGCTTTCTCTGCCGAAGCCTGTGGCATGGCCATGGCCTTCAACGTCCTTGGGGCGACCGGTTCTCTTATATGGCGACCGCCACAGCAGGGAGGCGGTGGTTCACAGACAGGGCTTTGCGGTGCTTCAACCCGTAGCAAATCTGAAACGTTCTCTTTTGTGGGGGGCTGAGTTTGTCAAACAGGAACACTGCAGATTCACTGCTACGATGGCAAACAAATGGGCCGACACGCGGGTGCCGGCCCCAGCACGGCATGGCGGTTCCCATCGGAGGTTCGACCAGTGGTCAGGTGGTCGACTCGTCAACTCACTCCATGTGGACCTGGATTCTTGGACCTTGCACCTTTTTGGAGCCGGAAAAACATCAAAAGACTTCCTCCCATGCCATACCACCATCCGGTGTCCTTTCTGAAGATCTCAGTGTAGGGTACTCCGGACACCCTGACCAGTAAGAATCAGTCGCACAAAACAATCCTCCTGTCATATACCGTCATATCCATCTCCCGCACCTCCCAAAAGAAGAGCCCCCCCTTTGTCCGTTGGGCGGAAAGAGAGGGCTCCGGACCAAAATACGCTTCTCCTCGGACACTGTGTTCACTGTGTTCACTACTGTGTTCACATTTGTTCCTTCCTTGCGCCAGCCAGTTCCCCTCCAAGAAGTTGGAGAACACTCCGGCGACTTCCTCTGCATCACCTGGACCTCCCAAGGCCACGGAGAAGTGCGTCGGTCGGTCCGAGGCGCAAGGGTTGATAGACCAAGGCGACGAAGAAGGAGCGCAGCGCATAGCCCGTCTGAGCGCAGGGCGCCCATTCGAAAAATGAGGGGCGAAAGAACGTCTTCAAAGGAGGAGGAGGCTTCGTCTCCAAAGAAGGAGCTTTTGCAGGAACTGAGTGTCATGGAGTTGGGTGCTGTTCATCTCTTTTTTGGAGGGTGCCCCCCGGAGTAGGGATGCCCGGAATTCGGACGACCACCACCGTTCTCTGCCAAGGCTGCACAAAGACAGCCCCTTATCCGACTGAAGGTCCCTTATCCGACTCAGTCGGATAAGGGACGTCTCGCATGAATGCGGATAAGTCTCTTTGTTCCTCCAAAATCCGACTGAAGGGACCAAACTCGCCGAAAGGTCAAGGCTCCAACAGCCATCCCAGGCGGTGCTTTTTTCAACGAAACAAGACGGCCTGCAGAGATTTTCCGCCCGACGCCGGAGTCCGCGTTTGGGTCCAAAGGTGGCTCTCGAGACTAAGTTCATCTAATTTCTAAATTTTCTCATAGCAATGGCCTCCAACCTAGAAGCGATGGACTTGCGATGGCCTCCTTAATAGCGATGATCCTCAAAGACTACATTCATGCAGCCGGTGACCGGCTCCCTGCAATCACTTCTTACTTAATCTGACTTCTGACGTCAGTAGTTGGCAGTCATTCATGCAGCAAAATGTAAGTCTGACTTCTGACTATACTGAATGAAAGGAAATGAATTGACTGATCAATGGATCTTTCTCCCAGCTGCAGTTTCGAGTTGGCAGCGTTAAAAGGACTTCCGGGAGGTCACTGGATGGGACAAAAACCCACTCAGACACCAACCAGTTGCTGGGTGCGAGTTCTGTTTTCTTGTTCTTTGCAAAGCTCTCTCTCTTGGAGGGCTGCTGGGTGGCCCAGTCCGCCCAGTCGGCCCGACGTCCATCTTCCCACGTTGCGGCTCCGGGGGGGTTGGACGCACCAGCTCCGGGCGTCCCCACAAAAACCAAATGGGCAAGGATGACCACGACTTCAGCCATGGCCTCGGGCGCTTGGGAGCTTCGACGTGTTCTATGTGCGATTCAGTTGCATGTTCTCCCGTGTTGGTAGGAAGGATCCCCAGGGACCAAAAAAGAGGGAAGGATCCGTGTTAAGAGGGATGTGGATCCCATTCAGGACTTACCGACGACCTCAAAGGGTCCAAAACCCACGCAGTTCTTGGTGAACTATAGATCCATTTCGCTGAAGTGGTCATGATGCCTGGCGTGGCACAACTAGTCTGCTACTTCCACAACTGCTGCACTTCCACTCGTGCCCATCGGGGGCAAGAATACCTTTCACCAAAGGGTGGCCTAACATACCCCCAAGACACCCTTACATATCCCCCAATACAACAGCCCAACATATGTATGTGTGGTATGTATGCCCAGGAATTTGTGGCAGGTGTCCCGGGGTCCACTGACCTACACTGCATGCCTGCGCGGGTTTCCGAGTCCGGTGGAGGTTTTCCGAGTCGGTGTCCGGGCAGTCGGTGTGTGGGCAACTGGGCGGGCGGCAGGCTGACTGCGTCTCCAAAAAGGTGGGGCTAAAGGTGTAGGCCTATCCTCTTTTCGTATGTTTCCTACCATTCAAGATCCATCATTTCCTACCATTCTTGTATGTTTGGGAAGGTTGGATTCGACAAAAAGTCCGATCCATCCTTCCTCCATCCTCCATCCTTCCCTTCGAGCTGGGGTGCCGTCAGCAGACCATTGCCGAACCTCAGTGACAGCCAAATGCCACCGGTGCCAAGGTTGGCTGAGGAGGGTTGGCTGGAGATGAGAAGGACGGCGCAAAGGGGCTCCAGCCAACCAGGAGCTCCCTGATGTTCCTGTACAGCCAACCAAATCTTTTCAAAACTGTCCTGGTTCTGCCTGGTTTTGAAGGATGGCGCAAAGTTCCATGTCCAAATCTGCTCATTTCCAGTAGCTCCCTAGTGTTCCTGCTCAGACTGCAAAGCCAGTGTTCCACCTGCATGAGTGCTGCTGTTGCATGAGTGGTGTGCCTCCATCTTTTCAAGGCCCCAGTGGAAGGTGTCCAGTGTTTGAGGTTGAAAAGGCATGACAGTTCTGTTGCGTAAGAATCCCGTGTGTGGCTGTTCCTTTGATGGCCAACCCAGGTTTTTTGCCCACCGATCATGAACAGAATAGACGACCTGGGAGGTCAACCTATAGTATGGGGGGTTGGCGGCTCTGGGCAGTCTTGACGGTCCCATTCATGAGGATTCAAAGCTCTGCCAAACAACTTTTGAAGGCCCGCTTCTCTCGGTTGTCATGCCTTCAACGTTCTGCCTCCGGCATCTGCTCATGCTGTGGTTCCTCTTCAATGAGTGCATTCTCAGGCTGTCTGTGCTCAAGTCACAACTTCTTATCGCAAGTCACATGCCGAAGACGGTCACATGCCTTCGCCATAGCTCCTGTCCTCTCAGCCGACCGTCCCTTGCCACACCCCCCCCCATGCCGGGTGGCCATATGAGGATGATCTGAGAGACCAGGATACAGTAAAGACCTGAAGCGGAAAAACAAGAAAGCGCAAATGTTGCAACCCTCTGTGTGGTGGGGAGGTTTCTTTGTGGAAACCCGGTAGGTCGTATCATGAAAGTGGCCACATGCAGGTAGATTTGGACAAGTCAATCCCGTCTGTAAGATGCCGTTGGTGTAGATAGGAGTCTTGCAATCCCCTACTGGGACATCGAATTGGGTTGTGTAGCATGGTCAAAGGCCGGTTGAAGATGTTGATTTTCTGTTGACGGAAGAACCGGTGCATGTCCTAGCACGGGTTACGCCATTGGGAGTGGCACTGTGTCATGTCCGTGAGTGGGTGTATTTGTGGGCGCAGCAATTTCTGGATAGACCGGTGGCCCGCTACCAGACGGTTTCGTCTCCAATCAAACACTGTTTTGGGTATAGTCTCTCCCAGCAAAAAATCCAGTTACCACTATAGCTGGTAACGTTCCAGTTCGACTCAAACCATAGACTATAAGGACTTTGACACTACACCACCAGCTCAACCATTCTTTTCATCGAACTGAAGGCGAACACCGACTCACAGCGACTCACAGCGACTCACACCGTCCACCGGTCCGGTCGGTCGAACGGAACTGGCCCCGTCCCCGGCGTCCACGTGCTCTACGACGGAACGTCGCGTCGTGCTCCCGGACGCGACGCTAGCTCAGTGGTTCCCAGGGCAACCACGAGTACTAAGGAACCAGGGATTCGGAACCGGGCAGTGAGGTTTGAGTGTCGAACTGGAACCACTGGTTACCAGCTATAATGGTTTGCCTGGAAGGTTTGGGTAGCGTTGGGGTTCCGAGTGGATGGGTGTGGATGGAGCATGGAGGAGCGGGGGTTCTGTCCAATTGCCCAAACAGCTGGACCATTTGGCTAGATTTGTTGAACACAACAGCAAGGGTAGAGGTGCTCTTGCGACCCAAATCAAACCCTAATGAAAGAGATGAGGATGTTCAAACGTCTAGGACATAGTAGACCGCGTTGCGTAGATGCCTGAATGAGGAGCCTGAAGGACTCTTCTGGGACATAGTAGAGCGTATTTCCGCGACGTTCTTTTCACCACAGCCGCTGGTTTCATTGTCCACTCGCCAGGGAAGAGGGCTCCAACTGTAACCAACGGTCCGGAGCCCGCCCGCTTCGCCCAGGTTCCGGGGCGGTGAGACGTCTCCCATTCGGAGAAGGCCGGGCCGCTGGGACCTTCCTCTTCCGGCGTTAAGGGACCGCTGGTTTCATCTTCGCGTCTCTCTTGCGGTGCTTCGAAAGAAGACTCCGAAAACAGCGGGAGGGTCTACCCACTGGGAGTGTCTGAAGCTCTTTGCAAGATGTTGCAACCACTTATATCTCTGATATAGCCCAAACACTGCCAAGGGACTGCCATATTTGCCGATCAATTGGGGTCGTTTTCAGGGATCAATGTAGGTGACATGGAGTGTTTGGGGTAGGGCAACAAAAACACGTGCAAACACTTCGATGTGGATCTCTCAACTGCCTGTGCTTGTCACGACTCCCTTCGGCGCGTAGCGATCCGTGACGCCCGGGCTCCGGAAGAAGCGGATCTGGGTCGACCCAAAACGCCGTGCTTGGTTCGTCAGAGAAGGAACATCAATCAGGGGGACCTGAGGGAAAAACTCAGGGTGTCAGGTAGTGCCAGGACTAGGACCAGCCGATCTCGAAGTGGAGTCTCTGTCTGTGACCTGACTAATTAATACCCTATAAGAATCTGTATGGGCGCTCCATGGCAGGGGTCCGGACCCGAACCAAAGCCTATGTGTTGCTTCGGGCAAGTCGACCTCATGCTAGAGTCTCAAGTAAGGTCACGAACTGATCAGTTTGGATCCATCTAATAATCATTTGGATCCATCACCCAGACACTCCACGGGACTGCCACATATATATGCCGATCAGTTGGGATCGTGCCAGGGGGGGTCTTTCTGGGGTGGCAGTCCTATGGCAGTCCCAGACAAGTCGTGTTTGGGATTTGGATCGATTCATCCTCCAAATGCGCTGCCGTGTGGTGCGGGTCCTTTGGGGCCTTTCCTTCTTCGGCCTCCAAGAGGTAGATAGATCCATTCACCACCCAACTGCCATGGGAGTATAGGTTCACCAAGATCTCTGAAGCCTCTGACACCCAACCGCCATGCTTCACCCTAGTTTAACTCTCCAAGTACGGCCGCTCGCTACCTAAGACAAGAGCTGCCCTTGTAGTGTGACTGTTCCCAGGTTGGAGGCAGGCTGCATTTCCAAACGAAACCAACCATGAAGCCTCCCCCAACAAATACTTGTCTATTGAGTGTATTGATACAACAATGGTCTGCATATATAGATACAACACACCGAAGATATTCCAAACTACCACTATCATTAGCAAGGATAATTGAATCCAACGGATCCTGAACGCGCACGAAGGCACTGGGCCCATCTCATGTGATATTTACACCAGCAGCAACGAGTTGATGCAGCCGTCAATGTCCTTGGAACCACTCCCGGCTGGCGGACGAGTTCATCATCTCGACCCCAGCTGCCAGGGCGCTATTTAGACCGGACATGCGTGGAGGAGCTAGACACGCCGGGTCTTCCTTTTTCACATTTCGGGTCTTACACTGTTTTGGCCAGCATTTTCCACGGTTTTCGCCACCCTTTTTGGGGCTGTTGGTCTTGGTCTAAGCGATTTGGATTTGGCCCTGCAGGCAAAAGAATTGCTTGCGGACGGACGGGCCAAACAGACGGACTCTTCGTGAGGGAGGTGAAAGATCACCCGGGCCTCTCAAACCGCATGTTTCGATTCCTTCCATGCCTTCCCCCTAGCCTTCAGTTCGACCATTCAAAGAACGGTTGAGCTGGTGGTGTAGTGTAAAAATCCTTAATAAAAACAATGGTTCTTTGGTAAAGATCATTAAAACTAATGGTTGTTTGAATCCTAGCCTTCCGGTGTTTTGCGGGTCTGTTTTCTTTTGAACGGCCCTCAGACCCGTGGAACGCGGGGTGTCGGTGTCGGTGTCGCTGTCGCGGCGAAAGGGACCAGTCTACCGGGGCACCCGGCGGATGGGTCTCGCTCTTCTAGGCTTCAACGTGTTCATACTGCTCCTTATGCCTTCATACTGTTCATACTGTTCATTTTTGCTCTGTTTTATCATATACAAAAGATATCAAGTTACATATTGAATTATATACAAACATCGTTGATCAACCATGATATTTCTTTCTCATCTCTCAACATAAAACATAGACTAAAACCATGGCCATCCATGGCCTATGCCTTAGCATCCGGGGACTTTTGTGACGAAAAACCCTGGAACCCACACACCCGTCACATGGCTGTGGGCCAAAAACCAGATCCCCTTTCACCAGGGTAGATTCACCTCCGACTCCTTCGGTTCTTCATCTCTGTCCCATGGTCCGGTCCACCCGTGAAGCCGAACGCCCGGTGCCCGAACCCACACACGGGCCGACGCGCCCGAGGCGCTGGGTTATTGGTCACCTGCGCGTACTTCGCGAAGATCACCTTCCCCGTCTGCGTCACCAAACCTGGTCTTTGGCTCCGGCGTTGGTGGTGCTCGGGGGGTCGGGCGGAGCAAGCGGGTCAGAGCTCGGGGAAGGTGGTGGGACGTGTTTAGACTGCCTTCGAACTTGGGATCTTTTTGGATTTCAAGAGCAGGTCAGGAAGTCTCAGGAGGTCTCAGGCAGTCGGAGAGTAGGTTTTGGAGAGATAGTCCATTCAATATCACAAGACTCTATTCATCCTAGACTTTGAGGCCTCCCCAAGACTCCTCCTTTCCGGATCACAAGGCAACTTCGGAGTGGGTATAGTATAGTATAGGTTAGTCATGAATTAGACAGAGCAGCAGAACCGGATTAAGCTGCACTTACGGTGTTAGCCAGGTATTTTGATCGACCTACCTCATTGACGCCCTCCGAGGCTAAGGCGGGCCGAGGCCATCAAGCTCGAAAGGAACGGTGGCCGGTGGTATCATCTCTCCACCAGGTTCTGACCTTCTCAATTTCCCAACGCAAACAGGTTATAACAGTCAAACCTCTTCAAATGTCAATCTAGAACCCCCCTCCTAAATCTTCTGAACTTGAACTCACTTACCCTGAGAACCCGACCCCCAGGGTAGCCCCTTCTTTTCCATTCATCCCATCCAAAACCTCTTCGCCTCAGCCGAAGAAATCCACCGGACCGTCCCGTCCCGATCCGGCCGATCCGTTTCTCTCGTACCAGAAACCCAGTTCGCTCACGTTCACCTCGATGATGGTGCCTCGTTCGCTCGTAGCCGCCGCGCACGTGCGATGCGGGCCCCAACCATCGAGCTACGCGAGGCCCCAACGTGGCACGGAGTTGGGTGAGAGGTGTTATATATGTTGGGGTCTAAACGTTGGGTTCTTGAACAGGAAGTCATGGACTTGAAGTGAGATGTCGCTTCATGCAAGCTGATTCTTCTGGCTCTTTTGAGTGTGTGTTTGGGTTGACCAACGAGCTCCTGAAAGAACACATTCTCGATGCCTCAAAAACCAGCTTCCAGGTCCAGCCAGCAACTCAAGAACACATTGTAACACTTTCTACCACAACAGCCAGGCATCTTCTCATTGCTTCAACAAACTCCTATGTCTAGCTTGTGAATGCCCATCAAATGCTTCACCGACTCCCGGACGATTGGTGCTCAAAATGCGGGATCAGGGTGCTCTCCCAAACGCTACACTCGAAAGAATCCACGGAATCCACCGTGAAGTGGGTGGTTCACGGACCCACCTGGTTTTTGGGTCGATTGAAACTGGTGATCCCAGTCTTCGGAATAAACCGTTTCCCATCCCATCGGACTCATATCTTCTTTCAAGTAAGTGTACCTGGGCCAGGCTTGCCAGGCTCCCAACACCCCGGGACCGTGATGATCACGGACCTTTGTCTCTACTCCAACCCAATCTCCCACCCTTTCAGACTTTAGACGTGGCCGCCGAATAGATAGTGGCACGGTTTAGCCGCCAAGACATTGTGAGTACGCATGGGAGACTACTTTTCTATCTTTTTGGGGGTCCCTCAAAAAAGTGACCACGTGCAAGTCTCTCAACCCTTCTTGCGGAGCAAGCCACCTTTGGTGATGACGCCCAGGTTCGTGTAGAGCGCCGACTGGGGGTTCTTCTTCACACTCACCTCAGCGGCGCAGTCGCCCAGAAAACGCCCGGAAAATGGCAGTGCAAGTGTCCTTCTCCAGAACACTCGGTCACTTGAAACCACTGAACAACAAATAACAACTCGTGTACCAGGATGATGATGATGATGATGATGATGATGATGATGATGATGATGATGATGATGATGATG
>CAXAMN010023284.1:597757-614419 GCA_963970005.1 Durusdinium trenchii | reverse complement strand
TGATGATGATGATGATGATGATGATGATGATGATGATGATGATGATGTTGGTGATGATGATGTTGATGATGATGATGTTGATGATGATTCTGTATTATTTTTGAAACATCAGTCAGCTGATGCTTTTTTTCTCCACTGGATCTCCTGAACCATCTGAACTCTCGTTCCGGTGGTCTGTCGGATACTTAGCACAAACACCGGACCAATTGCGGCACCATGCAGGGTCTGTCCAGGTCTGCCCCGTTCGGCCGCGAAATGTGAGATCGGTTGTCCCGTTTGGCCGTCCGAAGACGCGTGGCACGCCTCCGGGAAGCCTCCGGGAAGGGTGGAAGCCAGGTGTTTTGGTGATGGCCTGGTCATCTCGGCTTCACAAACAAAACAGGTGTTTTCGTGCTTAATTTCCTGCAAGACAGGTGTTTGGGTGGAAGCCAGGTGTTTTTGTTTGGTTCCAAGGAACAATCTCTAGATTGAAGGTCATCTTCAGCTCTGGATGCGTCACATGAGCCTTCTTGAACCTGTCAACGGCACGGCCCGCCCGGGCACGAACAGTGCCGTTCTGGGCACACTCGTGGTCACGATTGGAAGGTCGTGTGGGTCAGGTGTGTAGTGACTCAAAATGGTCTGACTAGCTACATGGTGAACACATGTGGTGAACACTGTCCAAATGGTCTGACTAGCTCCATGTCTGACTAGCTACCCTAGTCCAAGGTGAACGCTTGATACCCACGTCCAAGACCTTTTTTGGAAGGAAAGACATGGACAGACCGTCACTTTTATGGTCTACTCTGAGGTCATGAGACGTCTTTCAACGCGCTCCAAGCTTGAAAAGAAAACATGGAATCTGAGGAATCTGCAACTAAGTATATAGGACCTTAAAAAGGACTCTGGGATGTCTGATGGCTTGGAATCTCTTGGAATTGAATTGAAACTTCCGACCGCCTCAGCCGTTTCCCTAAAGGATAACCTTTTTCGGTAGTGGAGAAATCATGAGAAATTTATCCCCCCAAAAAGTCTAAAGGTTGGTTTTATCAAATATAGCTGTAACAGTCATGCAGTAAACAAATTTTACCAGTGGGACCTCCCTTTGAGGCACTTTTTTTTGGTTCTCTTTACCATCGGACTCTGCAACCCTTCCAAAGCTCTGGAAGACAGGACAGGTGGAATTTCCAAGCACCCAGACGCTCCGTTCACAGCCCGACTGGTCCCTCAACACCTCAAGGGATGGCTTCGACCCCAAAGCCCCCTGACCCGTCCGGATTCGGGTCCGACCCCTCCGGTGCGCATTCGGGGCCGAATGGGTCGCGTGTCTGGGGCATAACCTTCGTTTGGCCGAAGAAAACGACTCGGCTCGGGGGCTCGAACTCGACGCCCAAATAGAATGACACGACTCGACGCTGCTGCTGCTTCCACCGGGGTCCACCCCCAAACAAACTGGGATTGATTTGCTGCCAGGGTTTGCCGGACAAATCGATGGACATATTCACCTCAAAGGATCTTCTTTGCAATTTGAACAGGTGACCTTGGACGCATCAGTTTTCTGTTTTGTAGTGGTCGACCGAGGCCCATTTGGTAGTGGAAATTGGCACGAGGATCCAAAAGGATGATTCACCCAGGAACTGGGAAAGTAAAAACAGGCCTCATACGCAAGACCAAAACAGGCACACCGTGTCGACTTGAGTTCGCAAACACGTTTCAGGAGTTACGGACTGGCTCTTCGGTTCACCCACGCCAGCTGCCAAATTCGGACCATCCCTCCAATCCTGGAAGCAAGCTGATTGGAGGACCCCCAGTCGAGTCGAGGAACATGGTCTTCCAGGGGCCGAACTGTTCGTCGTGTAACACCACTCGCCGGACTCGTGCCCGGACTGTGGCCGCCACAGTCGTGAACGACCGACATGAAGTGCTTCCCGGGTCGATCCCGGGCCTTTTGAGGACGTGACCCGCTTCGGTCACGAACAAACACCCGCGCCGAACGTCGGTGCTTCCCAGTTCTGCGCCAGTTCCGCGCGAGTTCCGCGCGCGCGTGAACCACCGCGCCCAATGCCGCCGTCGCCCGCCTCAGCGCTGAGGGACGGATATATCTTTCCTGAGGGCCGGTCGGAAGGTGAAGCCCCAGGTCACCAGGTCGGAGGACGGCTGACCATGGAAAATGAAGAGACCCTAGGGCTCCGAACGCCCCATATCCTCAGGTTCGGTGGTATTCGACCCCCCTGGCACCCCTCTGGCACCCCTCTGGCACCCCCCTGGCACCCACCACCTTCGAAATGGAGGTGGGCCAGGAGCCCTAGGGAGAACAAACTATACTAGCCTCCGAAACTTTCCCTCAAAAGGTCGGTATTGGAACTGTCAGGATCGTGGGCCCCGTTTGAACGCCTGGCTCGAGGCCGCCTTAGGCCTTCTTCCCTTTCGTCGATGAAACAGCAAAAGTCGAAGGTTCCTCCCCCCTGGAAGATCAGGAACTGGTCTTGGGTGAATCCAAGTTCTGCTTTCACATCAGGGGCAGTCTACACATGTCTACACATGTCTGAAAGCATCATGGAAGCAGAACATAGCAGAACAACGTCTACAGTAGGCCCCAGTGCCTCATCACATCCTCTACAAACGTGTGGGGGCTCAGGGGTCCATGAAGACGTCTGAGGGAGGGTATCAAAAAACACAGGGACCTGGACCCTCCCAAATACCTTCGAAAATGGGACGTGGTACGACATGGTGACATGACCCTTACAAGAAACAGGTAGATCTGCACCCATTTTCCGAAGTACGAACTGAGACTTGAGGAAGATGGAATACCCAGCAGTCACAAGATGGGGTGCGATCCATGGAGGAAGTCAGGGTGCCCTTGTCACATCCACTTACTGGATGGGACGTTTCACACCACCCCTTTGAGACTCCAGGAAGATCAGCCGACATGTTTGTTTCACCATTTAGCATCGCATCTTCTGGGGCGTAACAGGCCGGGCATTCGATGGGAGCTATAGAAAACAGCTGGTCTTTCGATGGTGGATTGGTTGACCTGGGATTTCTCCCACCAACATGTACTCAATACCCAGACACTCCATGAAAACCCCTCAAATCAATTGAACACAGCCACTTAAATGGTCCGTAAGATATGCCAGCCCTAACAAATGAGTCGTGTCGGTTGTTTAGCTCAACTGCTTCTCCCGCCACCCCGCTGAACACCATGAAACCGAGAAGCGAACTTGGGCGGCTTCCGTGTGAAGTTGTCCCCCACAAAGGAGACCTCGCGAGACCGCGGCCGCCCGGCCGAGCTGGGGGGGTCTTTAGAGAGACCGTCCCTTCTCCGTTTTCGCCGTCCCATGGTGCAACGCCTGCCTGGTTTCAGATCCTGAGCACCCCAAAACCGCACTGAAGGACAGGCGCCAAACCGGCAGGAGACCAGAGAGCTTTTGTCTCCATGGACTTCTCCATCGACGCCGCGACGCTCAAGACCACGGTGCTGGACCCGAGACCACGGGTCCCTCGAGCTTAACCCCTTCGGCACCGGCAGGCGGGCCTTGTTGACGATGCGCTTCCACGCCTGGCAGCGCATCGAGTTGGGAGGCGGTGTTCGGTACCGGTGTTGCCCACCGGTAGAGGGAAGAGGGCACGTCGACCAAGTCCCTGGAGTGGTCTGAACCGGTGATTTTGACTGACTGAGCAAAGTCTGGGTCTGTTTTTTTTGCCTGGCGCAGAAAACCTCAAACAATTGGCGGGGGGGATGCTGTGGGTCATGGCACAAGGATAACCTTGCGATTGACCTACCTGGAAGGTCAAGTATACATGGTGTAAGGAGCTCCAGGGTTTGACCCATCGAACGCTCACAGGACTTGACGCGCAGTTGAACTCACTGACTGCCCCCAGGTTGGCCGGACACAGAGTCATGTACAGTAGCTTGACACGAAGAACTGCATGCAGAACCCCTCATTGATCTGCAAGGGAGAGGCATCTGCAACATTTGGGAATTCCATGGAATTCATGAAGAAAGAGCTTTTGGAAATTCCCCAAGAAAGCTCAGAAATCTGATGGGTATAGCTCTGGTGTCATCTCTCAACCAAACCGGAAGTGCGGACCTTTGCCCAAGCCATCTCTGTTTGGTTCAAAAGCATAAGAGATCTGACGATGTGACTTTTTGTCCAGAATGGGGCCCTTGGTTCTGGTCATTGCTCCCTCAACATCTAGGGATTGCTTCGACCCCAAGCCCCTCCACTCTAGGTATGAGGGTCCGACCCCTGAAGCTCCAGGGTCGCATCTGGGCGGCCATGGTTTGAAGTCGATGAGTCGTTGGGCGGCACATCTTCAACCACCGACCCGGGTGCTCCGCACAGCTCCGCGCAGCTCCGAGCGCTGGAGCCACCCCCAGTGCTGTGTCGGATCCGACGTCTGCCTTCTTCTTTCGTTTGCCACTGCGGAGGATCTTAAACATCTCGTCCTCGGTCATCGCCTCAAAAGAGGTGGATGCGTGTTGTGGGAGAAAGTTGGACCCAAACAGGGCTTGATGCATCTTAATGCTATTCTTTGAAAGATTTTACTGCTTGCGCAAAACCAGGAAACGTCCGGTCTCAGAAACCTCATTGGGTCGTGTTTTTTGGCATGATCAACTCCAAGTCAAAAAGTACAAAAATAAGATCTTATTAAGCAAAACCAGGGTTGGAACCTGTAGATACCTGTAACTAGATACCTGTAGATACCTGAGCCGATCCAAGCGCCCCCCGAATCTCCAAAGACATGCGCCTCTGGCCGCACCGATGACGTCTATGACGACTGACCCGCACTCGATTTTCGGAACTGAATCGACAGGTACCGCAAGAATGCATTAAAATACTCATTTAAAAGGTCCTAGTAGCGTCAATTGTTACTAGTAAGGCACTTAGTTACTAGTAGCGATGCACTTGTTCCTAGTAGCTTATTGTTTCATTGTGCAGAATCGACAGCAACAAAACACATCGATTTGACCTCACCCAACTGGATTTTCGGTGCATGTTCGTGGCATCAAGAAGTCCAAAGAGTCCCATCGTTGGGGTTCCCGACCTCTTTGGTGACAAAAAATGTTCCCCTGCAGCTTGAATCTTCAAGAATATCTTCCAGGCTCATGCAATCCACAGCGAAAAGCATTTACATTTAAAATCTCTCAAGAGTCTCAAGTCGAAAGCATCCGCAAAAGTCCGGCTGACCCCTGAAAGCATCCTCCGGCTTGGAGCGAGCAGGTGCCAACCCCTGGTACGAAACCGGATCATCCATGAATCTCAACGGGTGAGATAAGAAGTTCGCCCAAAACCGACGAAGGAGATGAAGAGCGTTCTCTGTTTTTTTTCGTCATGCTTTTTTTCCCTCCAGCCCCCCCCTTTCAGAGCACTTCGCAGAACCCATGTGCCTTGACTTTTGGGATGGGCACTTGCCACTTCCCCGCCTTCTCCTGCGGATCGGATCTCCGCAGGGGCACGAAGCGGCCCTCGAAGAGGGGGAGAAGAACGGTGTGACTCTCAACGGCCCATTGGAAGTCGATCACTTTGTGCGTGTTTTGGAGAGCCTACCTGTGGGTCTTCATGGGTGACAAAATCACACCATCATTCCATCTGTTAGAGTGGTCTTAAGAACATGCATGAAAGGGACTTATGAAGTTCAGAATATGCTACATGATTTTGTGTCACCAAGACATACCAAGACCCGACCCTATAGAACATTCATGAAACTTCCATCGGAGGTGTTGGTTTCGCCCCCCAGAGGGGTCTCTCCACAAAAGCGGCTGTCACTCGGGCGCATGGATCGCGTGGCATCGGTGTATCGATGGCCTTCCGCTTTTGCTTGATCATATTCGACAGGACCTGCCGTCGCCGTCCAGAATCGACTCGGACGCCGTCGCCGTCCGTTTTCTCGTGACGGGTTGGTTCTCGTGACGTCCGTCCGCGACCGAGGGGCGCGTTAACATGACGGCGTCAATTCCGGATGAACGGTTGCGGAACCCCGAAGGACAAGAACATACCCGGAGGGTTACGGTCTGGGTGTCCTGTCCTCGGTCTGGAGATCCCTAAGTAGTGTATAAGTGTATACGGTAGTGTGGAAGGGGTCACTCCTTGGATGGTCCTGGTATCAGTCACGTTTGGACCGAGTGCAGTCATTACCTACAGTGATGATCATGGTGAGCCTCCCCCTTCGGTCAACTGCCGGGGTTTGCTTTTGAGAAAATGATCCGCATGAGCCACAAGCCACTCGCTCAACCGGAAAAGCCGTGCTTTGGAACCTCTCCGCGTCCGCAACACATAGGCCATAGGGTTTTGTTTCGGGTCTGTTTTCCCTCTGCGAAGAGGTCCGAACGAATTCTTAGGGCTTAACAGACCCTACAAGTCCAAAGACCCAGTCAAACCTGGTCCTTTACCTCATTGAGTAGTGTTTTTGTATCACCAACTCCGTAAAATGAGGTCTTTGACCTGTAGGAAAGGAGAAGGCCTCTGGCTCAGTCTCTACTCATCCTGCTGCTCAGCTGCTCTCACGCTTTAGGCGCCATCACTATAGGTAGTTCACTGGTGCGATCACTTGTTTAGGGTGGCTGGATCCTTTGAGGAGTCTCTACGTCATCTTTGGAATTTTTGATCATTTAGGAATCATTTCTCAGACATGACTCATGGAACTGCCATCCAGGACGGACTGCCGCCCCAGAAAGATCCCCTTGGCACCAGCCCTGGCAGTCCGTTTTGCAGTCCCACTGGCAGTCCCAGACAGGTCGTGGGGTTTTGGATCATTCCCTGCAAGTCACCCGGGTCAAACACGATGAGACGTCGCGGACGAGACCATCGTCACACCGAGACCACGTTGCGGAGAATGCCGCGGACGGATGCCGCGGACGCGCCTTGGTCCGTCTCACCTGTTCTCGGTCGAGAAGGTAGGCTGGCACGGCGCCTGGCTTCACCTCATCAAATCAGAAACCGAGTGGACAGGAGATCAGCCAATCTGCTTGGATTCTTCCAAGGTTTTCAACCAACTCGCCCAGCTGGTCGTTGCCAGCGACTTCCGAAAGTCAGAGAACTTCGTTGCTCTTACGCAGAGCGTCTCGTGAGCAGCGATCCACGCACCGAGCGTCGAGCAAACCCCCGAGCGGGAGCGAGCTCGACCGGGTTCGATGCACCGAGTGGCTTCTTCGGCGTCCTTGGCCTTCGCATCCTTCTCTTGGTGTGCCTCGATGGATCCCGAAATCCACCGGATCAACAAGAGAAGAGGGCGAACCGGACGACGTGTACTGCGGCACATGGTGCAAAGTACTCAATGTTTTGACAGTTTCGGGGTGAAGTCAACTCCGAAGAAAAGTTGATATTCTGTTAACATCTGCTAACTATATATACGAACAACATTTGTTTTCTTGTGGGATGTCCTCCTGATCCTGTTGAATGGACGGATATCCTGATGCTATACCTGGATCTTCCAGCATATGCAACATTTCTGCCTATAACTCATATCCTTTTTTCGATGAAACATGCAAAATGCACCTGCCCAGTTGGGAAGATCCGGCGGCCACCCGACCAGTCGCCACCCGACCAGTCGACACATGAAAAACATCACATCAACCATATAAGTGAAACATGCATGTACTCAGTACCAAAAAAAAGCCTCACTATTTTTTTTGCTTGTGTCTTTATAAGGTTATGTCACGTCATGTCCCGTTTAGAGAACGAACGAACCGTTCTTGGGACCTCCGGGCAGACACCCACCCGGTGATGGGTCTTGGGACGTCCAGACTACCAGGAGTTCCAAACGGAGGAAGTCGGGCGAACGTCACATCCACTCAGCTGAATGAGACTATAGTCAGCACCCAACTCCGACCTGACCCCTGGTACTACCCCTGACTCCCTCACTTTCCACCTCGCAAGTCCAGGAGTAAAGGTGATCCACTGACAGGAGGTCTCACCCTTCGGGGATGGTGCCGTCTCAAGCCATTTCCACCTACAAGAAGAGTGGATCCAGCGCTTTCCAACACTTTCTGTTGGGCCAGTTTATAGAATGAGAATATGGACTCCGACTTGCTGAAGAAAGAACTGGTTGGGCACCACCCAGTTCATGCAAGTTCCACTGTTTCTTGATCCTGGTGGCACCTGGGGGCCTTTCTTTGGAGTGCTGGGGGTGTCGAACTGTTCCAAACCACCAGGGACGTGCGTCCGTTCTTCAACACATTGACGTGCCTTGATGGTCTTCTTCATGGTGGCCTTCTCAGAATACCTGCGCGTCATCAACGAAGCACACACACCCAGACACATTCTCGCTCTACTTCGCTTCTGCTTCACCTGTCCCTTTCAACGCAGCGCGAGGGTTGTCTAAGGTTGTTCCCCCGACGAAGATGCCTGTGGCCAGCTGGGAGTTCCCCAGCTCTTCATCAAGAGATAATCCAAACACAGTTTGGCCTGCTTGTGTAGCATTACCACCTTCCACCTTCGTGAGCTCTTAAGGATTCATGTCATCACCATCTCATGGCCCTGAGAAGCCGCCTGAGCCACCCTGGCCTCTCCTCACCGGATCTATAGATCCCATCACCCCGACCCCCCACAGAAGCGGTTTGGCACGAAGGAGTCGTCGGCTGCCCTGATGAGCTCCGGCGGCCGGGCGCCTCTTTTTGGTGAAGAGCTTGGCTTTGATGCCCCGAAGCTTGCGCGCAGTCTTGGCAATCTTCCTGGGCGTCGTATCCAGAAAGTGTTTGCTTTGCTACGACGTATATCATCGTCACAATATCGATGTTTCGGGTGAAAGCGAGCGCTTTCACTCCATTTGCATTCTCCCCTTTCGGCTGCAGACACGTGCATGGAACTTGCAGCGGTTTTCTGGGTCTCGTTTGAAGGGTCCAAAACCACCTGTCAACTCCTGCAGCCAAGCTTCACTCAACACCTCGCAGTTCGGGTGGTTGGATGAACATGATGAACAATACATCAGGCCGGGGCGAAACATATCCACCACCCAGGCTCGGTGGTGCTGGACTCTGCTAGTTTCTTTCAGGCTCTTAGACGTCTCCTCCGCCCGAGTCCTGCGTCCAAACCCGCTGGCCCATCTCCCCAATCTCCGACCCGACCCTTGCCAGCGAGTCTCTTGGGCTCTCGCGCCTTCTTCTTTCGCATGCGCTCCTGCGACCCCACACCACGGTGCCCGAACGAGGCTTCCGGTCCGATGGGTAACGGGTCCAGGGTCCGTCTCGCCCTGGTCCACTGGTCCAAGGAGAACATGGATCGTCCATTCAGCCTCCAAAACAACACCCTGCTCCAAATCAAGTCTCAAATGGTGACATCCACCAAAAACCCTTCAACTTTGAGACAAGGTCCAAGGATGGGTTCCACCACTGTCGCACCAATCTTCAAGGAAACCAAGTCTGCTTGGCAACTTGCCCGAGATCTCAAGGCATCACTGGACTTTGGCCTTCCCCTCCTACTTCGCCCTCTGCAACGCTCTTCCCACGCCCTCATGGATCTCCAACCCCCCGCCGTCGGCGCGTTTGCGTCGCGCGCGGAGGTCGAGGGACTGACCGGTGGCACGTGACCGCGCCTCATGATCGAAGCGCCGGCCAAAGCGTTTGATGGACTCTTTGATGTATTCATTCCTCGGCCGATGGTGCCAAGCTGTCGCACGGGAAGTGGTTGGGTTGTGGGTCAAAGGCACTATAGACGGAACGCTTAACCTACCTGGGAGGTCTTTCGCTACATGCTGGGCTGGTCGGGCTCCAAAGACCCATCTATGTCGGGAGTCAAGCGATCTGTCGGAGTGAGTCAAGCGGTGGTTCCCATGTTTTTTTGCACCGACATAATGGAAGAAGCCCATGTTTCTGGACGGGGCCACCTGGAAACGCCTGGATGGCCACCTTGCCTACACAATGGACCCCTGGGCTTCTCGGATGGTCCAGGTCTCCGTCTGAGCCCGGACTTGTCTTGGGACATGTCTTCAAAAGCTCAACAAACACACGACGAACTTAAAAGAAAAACAAGCAAAACAAAACAAAACAATAATTAGGATATTATGGAATCATATGCCCTATATAGTCTGTATATTCTTGCACTCTTCACTGTCATTCTACAGGATCTTCTGCCCACTTGAGGAGCTTGGGCTGCTCCATTTGAAGCCCTGATCCAGCCCGGGTGGAAGTTCCTTTTGGGACTTCGATTTCACAATACTTCACACCTGTTTTTCCTGAACCACCGCACCCCTTGGAGCGGAGCAATGACTTACCACAACCGATCCAAGCGAAATCGCTCGTACAGGACGTTCTTAAAGGGGACTCTTCGCTCTGAGCATCCTGACTTGAAGGAAAAGACGACTAGTCAGGAACCTAATAGCGATGTCCTCCACTTATCTCCCGAAAGAAACGCCATGAAACACTCTTCCAAAAACCTTCAATCCGAGCATCTGTGGCATCGCGAATCGCGGGCGACCGCGCGGGCGACCAGACCCGCGCGGGAGCGCAGGGAACCGGTCGGCCGCGTCTTACCGAGCCCAAGAGTGGCTAGAGGAAAGAACAGCGGACCAGGTTTAGACTAGCCTTGCCACGACTGATGGAAACTGGACTATGACCCCCGATCAGTTAGTGGTTTCTGGGGGAATCTGCATACGTTCCATACATGGAGTGGGACATTAGCTAATAACTCCTGGTCACTTTGGACATGATGGGCCCCTCTAATTGAGGGTCACTGTTGGTGCTTGATGGGTACTGCCAAGGACCAAAAATTAAATAATGAAGCTTCAAGTCCTTCGGAACATGTCAGAGCTTGTTCGAACATTCATGGTGTCTAAAAATACGCAAAACAACCTATAGAAACCTCATGGATGTTGTGTTTTTTGGATCACCGTCCAATCAAAATGAGGTCAAACATCACATGGGACGCTGGGGGATCCACTTCTGGCATGCCCCGTTTCCGACCCGCCAGCGAAGGGGCCAGTCGCCAGCGACGAGGAGGTCAGCCCGGTATACAACACAAGCAGGTGGAGGATGTCAACACAAACTTCCCGGATAGTGGCTGAAAGCACCGCATTCGCACCGCATTTCATGGGCTTGATGCTTTCCTGACTCACAGCCATGAAACCAGGGTGCGTGACATGAATGCTCTAGCTCACTTGAGGCCGCCTGACTATGAAAGTTTGGCATCTGTTGGCCACCTAAGGTGATCGTGGATTCCGCTGGCTACATGACCTAATGTAGACCCTTGCTCGAAAAAACTCTCCCGAGTTTAAGAGGCTTTACATGGTTCTACAATCGCAATGGAAAAGGATGGAACAGTTTTTTGATTCATCACGAGTCTACCTTCAGTTGCCACCAAGCAACACCAGCTTCCCGTTTTAAGTGCCAAGGCTCATTTATGATGGGGATGGTCCTTCCCTCATCGACCCCCACAAAAGTCACTAGGAACAAGTGCTTAGAATGTTTGGACATATAATTGTTAGACCCTTTGTCTCAAAGCGTCCCAAATCTGAACTGCTTGCCCCCCAAACCTGCTGGAAACACCACTCCCTCTGTCTCCAATCTCGCCCAAAGCTCACCCAACCCTCCGTTCCGAACACGGAGAACCAGGCAGAACACGCGGTGAAAAACCCAACGACACCCAACGACGCACGTCGCCACTCTCGCACCGGGCGTCCCCCACTGACGATGAAACAGGTCTCCAACTTCACCAAGACTCGCCCATCCAAGGAGCCTGGTGGAGAGAGGTCGGAAGGAGGGTCTTGGAAGTCGAAGAGGACGGGTCGCATGTGACTTTTGCTTATCAGCCAAGTTGTCCGTTATCAGTTATCAGTCAGTCAGTCCTTTTCAATGCTTTCTATTTGAGTTACAGTAACTTTCTTACGTACTATATAGTGAGTCTGCTTCTCAGTCAAATCAAGGTCTGCTTGAAGCAGTGCGGTCTGCGCCCCTCCCTTGACCCGGGACGAAGAGCCGGGGGGTCGTGTGGTGACCCGATCTGTGGGTGGGTCCATATTCCAGACACGACCGCCATCTGGGACTGCCAGGACGGACTGCCGCACCAGACAGACCCCTGGCACCACCCCAACCCTACCCCAGACACGACCTGTCTGGGACTGCCATATACCTAGATCTTCCAACTGTGCAGAATTTCTGCCTTTTGGCTGGGTTTTATGCATGAGAAGGCAGAAATTCTGCACAGTTGGAAGATCATGGAAGATCCAGGTATATGCCGCCCCATTGACCCCTGGCACCACCCTTGGCCGTTTTGAAGGCAGTCCTTCCTATGCCAGTCCCAGACAGGTCGTGTCTGGGCATTAGCACGAAAGGGTCTCATCCCGGCCCATGAAGGTCGGCGAGTCGGCGAGTCGGTGGTCTTTTGGGAATGCCAGTGGTGTCGCGGAACGATGACGGACACTGCCCAGCACTTCTCAAAGCCGAGCTGCTGAAGGGCTTCAGCAAGACTAAGCTCTGCAGATGCAGAAAAGCGATGCTCGCAAAGACGAAGATCCTGCCACTGCGGATAGCGCCGGACGCGGCATCGGCGGGGTGGACGGACCGGTGGTTTCGGGGATCGGATCGGGGCGCGAAGATCGAAGGACGCTGACCGTGTCGAAGTGGCGCCAGCAGGCACATCCTCTCACGGGGTGCGGGTTCCGAACGGAAGGAGCTCCGGTGCCCCGAACGTCACGTCACATCACCCGAGCCACACCACCCAGGCCCTCTGTGACTCCTGGAGCGTACTTCGAATCGCCCCAAATCATGGGCCTCAGCACCTCGCCGGACGAATCGACGGACGGATCTGCGATGTCCTGAGCACCTCGTTGGGAATGGCCGTGCAGGCCATGAACCTCGGGTACTGCTTTCGGCCGCGTCGATGGGGGGACTGGAGATGCTTAAAATGCTGGAGGCTGGAGGCATGTGGAGGGTTTTTGGGGGGCGTGGGGTTGTGGTGAACTGTTGAATCTTATTGAAGACTCTTGTTGAGAGACTCTATTTTGCCTTTTTCCTACAATCACCCCATGGTTCGTTGCACCTAACCACAACCCCTTAGCAAGGTAGTTATACCGCTCCTGAACTTCCAATAACTCCATGGACTATCCCACCTGGAAGTCATCATTCACCATCGAACTCAGTTCGTGGTCAAATGCATCAACCTGGACCCGACTGACCCAGTACTTGAGAAAATGGGAGTCTGACCCGAACAAAAAACCAGGTGCTTAGGCCTAGGCTTGTACCCATTTTCTGAAGTACGAACAGGTCGACTCCAGGAAGCGACTCTCAGGGATACTCCACTTCACCTGGCGCACCATGGCGGCCGTGGACGACCTGCCGGACGGTCTTCCAAAGCCTCGTCCAGACTTGACTAAGGAGTCTGCGCGCCGCCCCTAAGGTGATCCAAAGTCCGGTATAGTGGGTACACTTCATCTTAGGCACTGCAGGAGACATCCTTCTATAAAACATACAACTCCACCATCCCCAAATCTTCAGTTTGGCCGATCTTGTCCATCTGTCGCTACTTGTCACCACCTGTCACGACAGATGAATTTCAACGTCCTTACCGTGAAACACCGCTTCAGTCGAGCTGGAAGCCAAGTTACTTACAAAACAGATCGAATTTTATCGTAGAGGTACTTACCTAAGGTATATACTCTTTTAATATGTTGCCGATCTACTGCGGGTACTTAGCACTTCTATTTCTCAAATATAGCGGTCGGTTGGTTGGATCTTAGTGCATGCTCCTTTCTGCTCGTTTGGCACGCCACACGCGCCGGGTCCATCTCTTGATGCCCCGCGTTGGACGCTCGCCCCGCTCGCCCGAGGCGCAGGAAGCGCTTCACGAAGAAGGTGATTTCGTAGAACCTCCGGCCGTGGAAGATCGTGGCCACAGGAGTGATTGGAGAATTGGGAGAAACAACCAGCTGTTCATTCACCTGGACCCTCCTGTCGGGGTGTCCTGGCTGGACTACCCCACACTACCTATAGGCTTCCAAACAGGGCACCCCTTGGAGGGTCCTGGCAGGTTCACTGTTTTTAGGTTCTTTGTTTAAAATGTGTATGGTTTCCTTTCCATCTGTGAGCCATGAACCACCTGAATCGCGGGGGTGTCACTCATTTTGCCCAAAAAAACATGATGTTGGAGCAGGTGATCCCACTTTTCGTGGATAGGCTGTGGAAACTGTGTGAAGTTGGGGAGGAAGGGGGCAAGTATAACTGTTCATGGACCCCAAAGCCGAGAAAAAACCTCAAGCGTGAACACCAGGTTGATGGTTTTGAATAGGGTGGACATGGCATACTTCAAACATCTTCAAACCTCCGTTTTTCTGTTTCTCTCATCTCACGTTCTTTCGTCTTGGCAGCTGCCAAGGGGCCAATACTCCGGCTCGAAGTCATTGTAAAGCATTCCTCAGGAGGGAGACTCAAGGATTTGGGGTGAAACATCCAAAAGTAACTGCAGGCGCTTTGGGATGAACTCCTCCATACAATGAGTGATGGACCAACATCTCTGGACCTCTTGGTCATGGCGAGGGGAGACAGCTGCCAGAATCTCTTTCCATTCTGAACCAACAAGGGGGGCCGACCCCAACCATAGATTTTGTCCACTCCTCACATGGGGTCCACCTAGAACTTCCTATATGTGAGTGTCCCTCTCCCCCAGATTGGCTTGGGATATGGGGATCATCCCATTTTGCGTGGCTGAATATTGTGGTCTCACATGAGACATGCAGCATGTAAACATTAAGCCACCGGTGGCCTCTCGATTTCATTGGAGCAATTGTCGCAATTGTTTTATCGGAATTGATCGGAATTGGAATGTTAACTCTGGCAGTTTGTCTGGCAATGCACACAACCCCCCCAAACAACGCCCAATCATAGATCGTCAACAATCTGTCGCGATGCAACCCTGGATCGTTATTACTTCGGCACGGTCGATTGGAGCCTCCGAAGAGGCCCCGCGACCAAACTTGGTCGCTAGAGTGTTTTTTTCCCCCAGCAGTGTGGACATACTAGGGGTTCTTACGGTAGTGGTTAAGCACCGGTGTCCAATCGAGGTGTTGCACCGGGGCGGTGAATCGCTAACTCGCTCCTTCGACGCGCTCTGGGCTTCGTGACAGGTGCAGTGAATCGTGACTTTTCTACATGTCGCAGGTTTTCAGAAATCGTGGCAAGTGCAGTACTTTGTGGACCTTGAAGTGCAGATTTATACGTGGTAGGCACAGCACTTTGTGAACCTCGAAGTGCAGATTTTGTGGCAGTCGCAACGCTTTATGAACCTCGAAGTGCACATTTCGTGGCAGGCACAGCAACTCGAAGTGCAGATTTCGTAGTAGGCACAGCACTTTGTGAACCTCGCGAAGTGCAGATTTCATGGCAGGCGCAGCATTTGGTGAACCTCGAAAGGTGAACCTCCAAAGTGCTCTCAGATGGTCACTCTCACTCTCACCCACACTCACACCTCTATGGACCCCAATGCATTCAGACCTCTCTAGGCCTGTATGAAATCCTCTAGACCTCTAGGTCTCTGCTATGCCCAGAGACCTACCGCTAGATCTCGGCCTCCTGACCTAGAACTCTAGACCTCTAAATCTAGAACTCTAGATCTGTCTGAGTCTCAAGACCTCTAGACGTCTAGATCTCCTAGACCTCAAGATCTCTAGAAACCCAGAGAGGATTCACATCTTTGGATCTCAAGACCTCTCTGGATCTCAAAAGCTCGAGGCCTCTGGATCTCCAGTCTGGATGTTTAGACATTTAGATCTTTCTGGACCCTCTAGATAAATTTGGATCTCAAAACCTAAAGCAAGGACAACGACTTGCCCGAGCACTTCTGCTCCGCGTCCGCCGCTCCCGCTTTGATTGCTTTCGAGAATGAAGGAGAACGCCCACAATCTTTTGTGGAACTAAAATAGACATGGAAGCGAAAGTGCAGCTACGTAGCCATGAAATTGGAGATCCTCTCCACGGTTCGACGCAATGTTCGAAGTCCACCAGTGAAGGATACGGTACGACGCCCCACACCAACGCAGCTGCATCGGTGCCATCCCGTGTGACGATATGGGCGGTCGCTGGGTCCCGAGCTGGTGGGTCCCGAAGCGAAAAAGGACGAGGTCCTTCTCCAGTCACATGAGGTCAACCTGACCTGATGTGGACTATAGTAGCAGTGTGACTGTGGTGGTGGTGCTAGTAGCAGTGTGACGGTGGTCGGTGGTGGTGCCAGTAGGAGTGTGACGGTGGTGGTGGTGGTGGTGGTGGCATTGGTTTCTTCACACGTCCCAGCGTCCAAAGACGTACTGCACGATGGGATCCTTCAGCTGCTGCCTCTGGCGAGCGAGCGCTTGCACCGGTGCAGGCGCCAGCGAACCGGGTGGTTGGGAAGTCGTTGGTGTTTGGGGGTTGATCATGATCATGTGCAGTCTCATGTGCAGTTCTTTTTAGAGGATCCCCCAACATGTCACGGAGAAACTGGCATACCATCACATCTGGTGACGTGTTCAAATGGGAGCCAGTCTCAAAATGCATCAACTCTGCTCCTGTCCTTGAGTGTACCTGGCTTTGGATGCGAAGATCATGGCAGGTTCGCAGGTGTTTGGATGTTTTTTGTTGGTATCCCTTAAACACCTGCTAACCGAACTCCAACCCAGAGTTAGGATAGGTGTTGTGGTTAGGATAGCTGCTCCCAGCTGCTAAGCAGAGTTCGTTTCATGTTTCATCCAACCCGAATCACCAGTTTTTTAAACTATTGG
>CAXAMN010023284.1:503668-597747 GCA_963970005.1 Durusdinium trenchii | reverse complement strand
GCCAGGTGGCGCAGCACCTGGGGCGGATGCGATGTGCGGCTGTTTCAGGGACTCCATTCCTATTCCCCTGTGGCCAGGCGACAAAGCCCATCCTTTCACCGCTCGGACACGGACAAAACCGGACACTCATTGGTTCTCGGACACGTCCACGTCATGAAGGCTACAAGTCAAAACACTCCCGGGCTGCAAGACTGGTGGTCAGCATTTGGGTGGTGAACTAGGTGGTGAAGGGACGTGGAGTCTCAGAACGTACTTCAGAAAATGGGTACAAGTATATACCTGTTTTTATAGGTTCATGTCCCATTTTCTAAGGTACTTTGGAGGGTCCAGGTACAGGTCATATTTACTTGCATGGATCGTTTGGCTTTGGTATTTAACGGTCCTCCAGAAGATCGGGGCCATCTGACGTAATGGAGAAATCATGTGTCCCGGTCGTATTTGGGTCTCCATGCACATCTTCAACAGGAGCAGGTAGCCCGTGAAGAGGTGGCGAAAAAAGAAAATTGATTCAATGCTTCGAGTCCTCAACACCCATAAACCTGTTTTGAATGATCTTGGAAGGCTACAGGCAGCAGCTCCATGCAGCAACCTTAAGCAGTTCCATAGAGAGTGGAAAGGAGGTGTCGGTGCCCCGAAAATCCCTCCACGAGCGATGGGATGAGACACAGCACCCCAACTTGGACTCCTGGCTACTCCACCAGACCGAGACCGCCGCCAAGGCACATCAATGTGTTCGAAGCTGCAACAGCTCATGAAAATGATCAAGGTCGGGCAGTACCTCCACAGCAGGCGAAAGGAAAGACTTGATAATCCCTAGGGCTCCTGGCCCACCTCCGTTGAGAAGGTGGTTGGGCTGGGTTTTTGGGGTCTAACCACCGAACCATATATTATAAATGTTTTACAATTCAGTCAGCCTTATGATTCAGTCATGTCCACATGTCCAGCCTGACTGGTGACCTCCCGAAGAATCCGGGCCCAAAACAAGACGGGACAGGGCGGCCCTTGGACGTTCGACCTTTCTTTAAATCAAGGATCCTGGCCTTACCAATATGCCCTAGGCCCTATGGGGCTCCTGGCCAATCTCCGTTTCGAAGATGGGCCAGGGGTGGATGCCAGGGGCGTCTAACCACCTCTTGAGATGGATGTTGGAGGGAGCCCAAGGGGATCATCGAATTCGATCAACGGCCTTTGCTTCGGGTCCAGAGCATCTCTGCCGAAACCGAGCGAAGCTCGGGCCCGTTCGTGTCGGATTGCCCGAGGCACAGGACGTAAAGTGCGGCCACATTCCACCTGGCGCAGTCCGGGGAAGGCGCCAGGTGATGGAGACGGGTTTCTCCTATAAATGGGTGTAATGGTTTCTTGTTGGATACCAATCCGAATCCTATTTCGTGATTGGGTCTGGTGTCAACTTATAAACACCCTAAGAATCCCGCCTCGAAGCAACACATACCCAGACACTCCATGGGACTGCCATATATATGCCGATCAGTTGGGGTGGTTTTGGGGGTCAATGGGGCGGCATATATAGGCAGTCCCATGGAGTGTCTGGGATAGGGTTTGGTTCGGACCCGTTTTTCGTTTTGGTGTCCGGTCCAACCCCTGCCAGGTCGGGTCCGGGCCCATTCTGGCAGTTCTTTCGACCCATTTAGTGAAGCCTGAACCCCTAGACTTCCGTTCGACCATTAAAGCAAATGGTTAATCTCGTTTTTGGTAGTGTTAAGTTGATTCGATTTCTAGCCAAACAAAAAGCTAGACCAGCTGGGACCTGGCCAGCCAGGAAGCCGGTAAGCCCCGGCAACCAAGACCTCACCGCCGTATATCGCCGGTCGTATGGTCGATTGGTCTAGACGGATCAATCGGAGAACAAAGACCAGTTCATGTAACCAAGGGCTTCCAGGCAAACCATGGTAAGCTGGGAGTAGGAGGTGGTTCCAGTTCGACTAAAAGCCATAGACCTATAGAATCTCTGGTTCCTTGTATAGTGGTAACTGGGATCCACTTGATGTGACTTGATTCTCCATGTGCCTCCTGATTTGGTGGCGATGATGTATACTACATAGATGTTTACTTGGGTAGATGTTTCTATGGACATGTGGTGCATTAGTCTTTCTAATTACACTATTATTCCATGCCAGCTTAGATTAAACAACATCAAATGCATCGACCTTTGGAGGGCCTCAGGATTCTTAGGGATCTGACACGCTAAGAGTCATTGTAATGTTGTAACACATTTGCTTCAGTGGGATCTGTTCTTTAGTAACAAGAAGCTACGAAGGGGGGCTCCTGGCCGTACTATATACCTAGATCTTCAGTCCGGCACTTTTACAGGGTCCGGCGCCGGACTTCCGACTCCGGTGTTTTTCTGGATTTGGTCCGGCAGTTTTTCCAAGTGACTTTATGTGGATTCTCAAGGCTTTGCATTCTTTGTGGTCCTTTGAAGGTACACCCACTACTGATGCAATGATTTTGCTTGCAAAGTGTGCTCGTTTGCCTGTTCCGCTGTTTTTTTCATTCCACCGGCTTCAGCATGGTTCACACTGGATCGATCAGATCCGTTTAGGTGATCTTTTAAATGACATCGGATGAAATCGGTACAGTGCGATGCACGTGTTGAAAGACCCAAGTGGGTGTACCTAAGCTGAAAGAACATATAGGCAAACATGTAGTCCCATTGTTTCAGGATGTCGGGGCGCTGGGATATAGTTCTAGCTGCGCAGGTTTGCAGAGCCTGCCGGACAAGTTTTGGGCTGTGGACCATGTGTTGTTCAGAATCTCAATGTTTTGCAGAGAGTTGCAAAAAAATTGTGCGTCGTAACTCCGGCGAAATTTCCCGTAACTCCGGCTTTTTTTTGGACTCAGTCTTCTGAAGGTTTGAATTTTGAACAGTTTGTCAAAGAAGAGTTTCGACAGGAACCATGAGTTCTGCTACTTTATTGACGGGGCCGTCCTGAGGCAAGCTTTAAAAAACATTTAAAAACAGAAGAATCATGCAGAGCAACCCACTTTGTTTAAAAAAACACACAAAAACACTTTAGAGACACGGTTGCAGAGAAATCATAGGGGCTCCTTGCCACATACTCATTGGTTTCTTCTTGGAAGTCTCTGCTTGGGCATACGTTTGCGAATATTTTGTGATGGTTCTGCTCTTAGGCCATGCGGAAGATGGGCGAGGGCAATGGGAACGGGAAGGCTCCAGTGTTGGGTTGTGGAATGAGTGTGTTCCAGAAAAATCTACTCGTGGCACAAAGGCAGTTTGCTTGTGTATGATCCAACCTTTTATCATCTGTTTTTCACAATCTTGGATCCGGATGTTTTTTCAGGTCTCCGGCATCTTTTTTTGCGGAATCCGGCGGCAAATTTTGCCGGATTGAGGTCCGGCACTTTTTCCCGCCCAAAGGAGGATCCAGGTATACTAGCATTCTTACTACTAGTAAGGCCCCACGCGGCTCGAAGAACCATCCATCACATCCAGATCCTCCCAAAGGTCACCTGAGCCGTGTTGGCCCAGCACCTCCCCCGGGGCACGCCGCGTCGCCGCGAGCTCGCCCGCCTCGTGGCCCCTTGGAGCGTTTCATGGAGCAGCTGTCGGATGGGAATGCGTTTGCCTCCGGCAATCCCAGGGCAGGGGAGAGTGACGATAGGACTCTATAGTGGCTTAGTGGGCTACCTATGGGATAGTCTTATATAGGGTTCTTCAAACTCTCTTGGTCTGTTTAGGGAGCCCCCCCCCCAAGAGCAATATTCTAGCCGAGCCACTGGCCGACCTTCTTATTTCACCCGCTTTTGGTGAGAATGTATCCCACGAGTACCCGGCCCCGACCTCTTCTTTGCGTGCTCTGCATGGTGATCTGAATACCTCAGAAGCCATGTTGATCGAAGGAAATCGGACGTTGAACGCGCCCTTTCCGGGTGAGGACGAGAAAGGTCCGCGCCGGGCGTATGCGTCCGGCGTGCGCAAAGGAAAGCATCCGATCTTGAGGCACTGAGTGAATTGGTCGGTACCCAGGTGGATAGCGCTTGGAATTGGTCGGAAAGGGTCATCTGGGAATTGGCACCTGTGAACGGAAAAAAAAAGCATTCAAGAGGAGTCAAAGATCTTCTTGGTGCAGGATTTGGAGAAAGATCTTGAATGAGTGCAAGAAGATCGTGAATGATGATCCTCACTCCACCGCTTCGAGTCCATCAATGGAAGATGTTCCGGTTCATCTTTTTTTTCTTCATGAGCAAATTCCGCCGAATCCTCTGTTCAGTCCGTTTATGTTCATTTTTTTCTTCAGATGATCCCCTGAACTCCTGAGTAGGTCTTACGATACCCGACACAATCATGGAAATGGACAAAAAAACACCCATGGTCATCAGTGTGCGGGGCTATGCGATCTCAGCTGCATGATGAGCTGCTAGACTTCAGCTCACCCCACGCATCACACTCATCTTCTCAGCATTGAAACGCTATCTTCTTAGTACGGAGGTTTTATGGAAAAGATCGGCCCTATCCTTCAAAGACCCGTGTAAAAAAAAGGTTGACCTGTTTTAACTAGATTCCATCGGAGATTCCATCCTATTCAGGTGCTGGTTCATTGTATTCAGGGCTGGGGACACTATATTTCTTCGGACACTTGTTCAGTAGTCGTCTCAAAACGATCTCTCCCTAGGGCTCCTGGTCCATATCCTCCGGTTCGGTGGTCTTCGACCCCCAAAAACACCCACACCCCTGGCCCACCGAACCGAAGACGGTTCGGTGGGCCAGGAGCCCTAGCTAGGGTATATGGTTCTTCGAGTCTGGAAGAACCCCCTCCAGCGGCTGTGAGGAGGGCGGTTTAAGGGAAGCCGAGTGAAAGCGAAACCGTCTCAACCAGGCACCGGAACTCGGGATGGTCTTGCGAGGCGGTCCAAACCACGTAAATACCCTGATTCAGTCAATATGCCGGAACAAGCATTTTGAGATGAACCACGTACCTATGAATCAATTGATATGCCCGAACAAACATGTTGTTTCTGGTTGGGACTGGAAACCTTTGTTTCCAGTTACACATGTTTTCAACCAACCTCTTCGTCTCTTCTGGCCTCCAGAGCGAAACAAAGCTGACCGATGAGTGGTCTGAAGTAGCGCGGGCGGAGCACAACCCGTTTCGGCCACCGAATCTCTTTCAAGTGGCCAGAGTAAATGATGAAGAACACCTCAGTTTCGCAACGACTTCGAGATGTCCCGCCTCCAAAACCCCCAAGGAATCCATGGGACTTGGACAATTTGATTTGCCCACATGGACCAGGTCAGCATCCGTGATGATACTGCGCTGGACTTTTCTTGTGAACCCAGCACATCCCCTGGCTTCCACGTGGGGGGGGTTCACAAGAAAAGAAATCCATCGGATACTCCCAAATCCCCTGGGCTCTTTAAGAAGACCATCTTCCCAGCGTTCCCAAAGAAGGCGACGTCCGAGCTCGTCCATGTGAGTGACGGACGACGGGATGCCTGACCTCCATCCAGTCCCATGGATCGAGAGGTGAGGAGAGGCTTCAAGGGCGGAGACATGGACGCGGCGGCGGAGAGCGTTTAGGGGCTCCGTTCGGCGTGAAGCAGGCTGAATCCCCAGCTCAATCCTGAAGAAGGATGTGTTTTGCAGTGATTTTAGACTAAAGCACCGGGTCAACCTTTAATTGAATGGTCCGAAGGCTAAGCTATAGCAAAGACTAGGACACCACGTGGCCTAGCTATAGCGGAAGGAATGCTCAGTCTCCATGGAAAATGCTCAGTCTCCATGGAAAATCAAAGTAGGTGAGTGCTACAACAAATAAATAGCCATTAATAGTTCATTCCAATCGATCCTCCTTTGACTTTAGTCACAGACCTTGCCAAGGGCAGGGAGTCTGAGCCTCAAAACCAATCTTTTCAGGTGTAATTATGTCTTTGCAAACTCTGGCTGTTCGGTGTAGTGTTCAAGTGAAGCAAATGTCTATTCATGACAGGCATGGCACTTCCAACACTGCAAGTTCATCCAGATGCTCGCCTCACACCCCTGTAAGTTCTGTCAGTCATGTGATCACCCCCCCGGAACGAACGAAAAAACACTCCGATCACCGCGCCGCGGCCCAAGCGTGGCGAAAAAGCCTCCGCGGCGCCGTGGTGAGCGTGACGAGCACCGGCATCAGCGCCACACCGGTCACGAAGACAAAGGTCTGGACCGAAGGCGAGAACGAGGTGTGGCGCCCCTGGTTTTCCTGGGGTGAGTGTGCGTAGGATCTTCCAGTGGTGCAGGAGTTCTGCCTTTTTCTAATGAAACTATAGCCAAGGAACTGTGGAATGGTTGCATAGTTGGACGATCCACCTGGAAACCCAGTCCCAATCAGAAAGAGTTCTGGATGTTTCCACAAACAACCACTTGCTGTGTAAAAGGATCTCTGTCTTGACATATTGGAACATCCATTTGCTTCTGGTTGTTTGGGGCTCCGGGATAGACTCTTGATGAACAGAGCATATCTTATGGATCTGTGTGTATAGGTGTATTTAATTACATGCATGCAAATGGTATTAAATTATGAATCAACAGATCTACAACAATGATCTACATGATTCTCACCAAGGGGATTCACCCTAAGGGAAACCATGTTCATCCAATTTCTGCCAACACGCCCTGTGTGGGTCAGTCGGCCGAGTCGGCTGCTGGGCGTTGTCATGGCGAATTTGTGTCCTTACGTCGACATGGCCGAGGGTGTGACTTGGTCAACGCGACTTTCTCTTTGAGGTTTGCTTGGCTTTGGCATACAAACATCCGCCCCATAGGCTCAGAGGGAAAATCACCATCGCCCCGGTAAGCCAAACGATACTCAGACGAACGGCCATGACCTGAACTGAGCCTGCTACATGTTGAAGGATCCCAAACCCGGACCGCGAAGTGAGCGAAGTGAGGGTCCTTTCTGAGCCTCTGGGATATACCTCGACCATTGGGGGCCTGCCATTGCAGGCGAAGAGCTTTCATGCCACCTCGTGTCCATGACTTTCAGTCGATGCGTGGCAAAGGCATCAAACGGTGGCGCAGCAAACGTGGCGCCCCGATTAGGCGTGCTGAAGCCTCCGACTGGTAGTTGCCGGCAAAGAGGCAGTCGGGGCCTAGCGCTGACGCTTCCACAAGGTTGAACCAAAAGCAACACACAAACTGCCGCAGGGTGTTTGGCGCAGGATTGTATACACCTGGTGCAGCTGGTGCCCTTTAAAAGGGACATCCCACCCAATGTCGATCAATGAATAGTACCCTAGGGCTCCTGGCCTATCTCCTCAGGTTCAGTGGTTAGCCCCCCCTGGCACCCACCCCTGGCCCATCTTCGAAGACGGAGGTGGGCCAGGAGCCCACCGGGGTATATCCCACACCCTCCGGAGGGATCGGTCCCGAATCCGCACATCGACCGGCAGACGTTCTCACCCCTCTCGAGAACTGAGAACACCGCCGTGGTCGGGCTGTTTCGCCCTCGGCTGCGGACAGCAACAGAGGTTGAAGAATATAGATTATCCCATAAAGGTTGAAGAACCCTATAGATTATCCTTATAGGACCCTATAGTTAGATTATCCTACTGAAGAACCCTTCAACAGAGCTTCTTCTGAACCCAACTACCATCCGGGTCCGGTCCCGGTCGTGACCATCGACCGAGGAGCGGTGCGGCACGAGGGAAGCGAACTCGGTCGATGGAGGGACCGACACGTTGATCGACCTCGAACGTCCTCGGACGCACAGACTTCGTGGCATCTCTTGTCTCGGACTTCATGAAATACACACAGATCGAGTGACACATGTTCGATGTGTCCTTCAGCAACCAACACCTGTGTATCTTCATGGTTCACAGGCCACAGGACTGTAACAGGTGAGTTTCTAAGGCAGCTGTTGTCATGAAGGACAGCTGGCCAGGAGGCTCCTGGCATATGTTCACGCAGCGATGCCAGGGACCTCACCTCCAAGTACCTCGGACGGTGTCCTTCGGACAGAGCTCTCCTCGCTCCACTCCACACGACCTGTCTGGGACTGCCAGGACGGTCTGCCGCCCCAGACAGACCCCCCCTGAAACCACCCCAGACAGGTCATCTGGGACTCATCCGGTGTCTTCCTTCGTTTTCGGTGAGCATAACCTGTGCAAGGATGGTCAGTGCAACGATGGTCAGAAAGAGAGGAACAACGAAAACATGGTTGGTGGTTTCAACGAAAACAAGCAACAACTATGGACCGCCCGGTGAGTGAGTTCCTGGCGTAAAGGGCTTCTTTACCGCCCTCTACTGAGGGCTCAGTGACATGTACCATAGACCATCCATATCACCAATGACCTACATTGATTGTACACTTGGGGGGCATCCCCTATGATCTTATTCATATCAATACCTATACCTTGGGTCTATCCTATTACCTGTAACAGTGGATGATGATGGCTAGTAAAGGCAAACACATAGCAAAAACAAACCCATGGATTCAAGTTCTGCTTTGACTTGGAGCCAGTCTTAGAGTCTTACTAGTAGCTCCAGGTCATTGGTTGTTCAACTGAACTATTCCATTTGTGGCCCACCATTGATTTAATAGCCTGAATCCCGAAAAGCCAGAGCTTTACTAGCCACGGGAGTGACCACGCCGCACCGCCGCGCGGCGGAAAAAAAGGTGCGCACCTAGGATGGAGTGGAAGGGGTAGAGAACCACATCCGAGATCAGCTGCAAGGATCCCGAGATCAGGTAGAGCTGTCCCACCTTGGCATGACCCCATAGCCTTTGAGCGAGCCGGGGGCCCATTTAGCATGGCCATGCGGTGTAGAATTGCGGGCTGAAGAACTAAAGGGCTGACCGCTGACTGAAGCGAGCCCATCTGAAGGAGGCTTGAAGCTCTTCTTCGTTTTCATGACCCGTGAAGGTCTTAGTCTTGGCCATTTGGAATTCTAATTTTCACAGGTGAATCTACCAGCACCTCCAACAGGTCTACCAGCACCTCCAACCGAACAACCCTCCAAAGGAGACCTGTTGGAAGGTGCTGGTACATGTTCCACACGAACACTTTTTGCACTTCGAAACTTTCAAAGACATCACCCCTAGGCTTCCAACAAGCATTAATTTAATAGGCTTTACCCAATCAACTAAGGATTTTACAATACAAAAACCAGGTCGTTCCCATTGTTTTAATGGTCTTTGACTCCCAGGGTCACCCTAGGGCACCCAACGGCCCAGGATTCCTGACCGGTGACCGGTGTACTGTTCGACCCCCCCAAACCACCCACCCGGTCTTCGACGGTCTGGCTCTCTAAAAGTTCCATCATAGTCGATCTCTCAGTGTTCCCGGGGTCGACGTGTGTTGCGCATCTATGCCCCCCACCCCCACACGTGACGTGACCCCACGAAAGCACGAACGGAAACATCGACTCAGTCGCCGAACGGACGTGCGGTCCCAGAAGGGAAACCAAAGAAGAATCCTTCTCGTTGCCCAATCCCTCCAGGAGAGGTTGAGAGACCTTATAGGACCCTGTAGTGGTACATATGGGATGGGCTATGGGGCTGTTCAACCTCTCTAGGCTCACCGGAGAAGTTCAAAACCCTCACCCTTTCTCCGCCATGCGCCCCAACCAACCCGCCTCCCATTTCACCAGACCGCGGCGACCGCGGCCATCAACACCACCCACTCCACGCCGGGTCCGATCCATCCGAGGCGCATGGGTCGCGGCGCTACAGAGCTGCCAATAGTTGATGACACGCTTCCAGATCATCCCGGTCACCGTAGACTTGGCGGATGTGGCGGGTAGGAAAAAAAACGCGAGAGTCTCGCGGCGGGATTTGGAGAGAAGGATTGATGGGCATGGAGCTGGTAGGAACTGGCAGTATGCGCTGGTAGCCGTGTGGAACATGTTTCTTGCTGTTTCCTTCTTTGACACATGGTCCCCCCCCAAAAGGTGTGTGAAATGCAACCGTGAAGATGAACGAACTCGATGCAAAGCCTGCTCTTTTCGCATCTCCCAAACGATCCGGAGACTTTGTTCATGGCATTGGCTTGGGGGTGGTTGATTTCAGGTGTCGATTCCGTATACCTGAAGTGCAGCTCCAGGACTGTCTATCATATACCGAATACTCCAGGACATATACCTGAAGTGTCTATTCCGTGCAGCTCCAGGACTTTGAGCTCGCGATTCGAAAGACTCGCTCGACGCAGGAGGCATCCAATGCTCCGCCCAAAAAACAGGCTCAGGATCGAAAGGGGATTGCCCAAAGACTCCCATGGGAGTTGGAATCCATGCCTATAGTGACCCCAAACTCGTTTTCAACGAACCAAAGAAGAAATATGATAAAACAGCTCAGCTCCCAACAACAGCTCGTCTCTTCCGCCCATTAAAAGGCGGTGGGGGTGTTTTGGCTGCGAAAAGAGGAGGTTTGGGGTAGAACGCAAAGAAACAGCTGACAGTGTCGGAGAAAGACCGGAAAGCAATTCTATGATGTTCTATGTTGGGATACTTCATTGAGAGGAAATGTATATCGAGAATCGAGTTTATGTTGTTTGCATTCATCCTCCACATGCCAAACCCGCTCCTTTCCGCCACGGCGCCGACGCCGTGACGGCGACCAAGAAGTAGAGCACCGACAAGTACATGAGCAGCACAACCTCGGTCCAACACCATGGGGTTCTGCTGAGCCGAGCTCAGCGTGCTGAGCTCGTCCCGTGCTGTTCGTGGTGTTCGCTCGCTTCCAAACAGCTCGTGGCCTCTTTGGAGTCCCTGTTTGTGACCTATTACCCGACCTCAAACCAGGGGAGCAAAAGGTCACTTGGAAGAATCAGGGTTACGAATGTGTTTTTGTTTATAGACCTACAAATATATAGATCGATAGAAAAGCAAATCGCCACTAAGAATGTATTGGAAACTGTGCCACTATCATCCACTATCTATTTGGGATTATTTGGGGGCCACTAATTATAACACCCGAACAACGAGGTCAGATCCTGACCTGTACGAGGGACTGATCGTTGGTTCCTTCTTCATTCCAGTGGCCCTTTCTTGAAGCCTCCTTTTTCAGGGCCATAATCTTTAACAGGAGTCAAGTTTCCTTTTCTCTCGTTCCTGGGTAGTTTCTTTCCATCTCACACGACGAAACATTAATCAATGATGACTCATATGACCAACACACGACAAATTCGACTGACATATTGACCGATCAGTTGGGATGGTGCCAGAGGGGTGGTTTGGTACCTGCCTAGAGAGCCTGCTATTGTGACCTCTATTCTATTTTCGACCACCCACCCCCCAAAATGGCCGTTAACACTTCCTATCAAAACAAAGGTCACACAGACATGGCCTTGCCAGACATGACAGCCATGTCCATGGACGGTCATATATGGCCGTGCGTCAAAACCGGAGGGGGGGGCTCTCTGGTTGACCGCAAATGAACAGGATCGAGGCCAGGCCCGGAGCGCTCCGGTCCGGGCTCCGCGTGTTCCGAACGCGTCGGACATCGGCTAGCACAGCTGATCTCCAGCGCTTGTCCAAGGAGCTACAAGGAGTCCTCCAGGCCAACAGCTCGCACATTGGAACTGCCCACGGATGAAGCCCACGTTGGTGGTGCCTTCCAAGACCGGACACGCCCAACGCCGGACGGGGGGACGTAAGTGGCCGAGGGTTTGGGTGTTTGAAGGTGAGGGGAGAGGATGTTGTTGGTGGCGAAGGCTTGACAATGAAGGAAACAGCGACAATAGAACGTGGTCTTGGCGCGTTCTGTAGAACGTCCGTAGCCTTTTTTTTCCTCAACTGGTGCCCATCTCTCCATCAGGTGATCCATGCCTCCCAAATCATCTCCCAGACACTCCATGTATATGCCTGCATTGACCCGTGAACCACCCCAATGTAGGTAAATATGACAGTCCCATTAGTTGTGCCTGGGCCTTGACTTTTGCGAAGAAGTGTGCGGCTTGGCTTGTTTTATTCCCGAATGCGTAGCGAAGGCTTCTCGTTTAACTCTGGGGGTCTGGGGGTAGAGCCTTGTTCGCGACCCGTTGTCGCAACCGTTTGCAACCGTTCGCGGTAGGGCGCTAAGGCGCTGCCATTGGGGGAAGGTTTTGGAGGGGGGTTTGGATGGAAGCATGACGTGTCAGATTCGTGTGAAATAGCAAGCAAACGTGTGGAGACGTAAGATGTTGAAGTTTGTCTGGCTTCCCGCATGACTTTTGGAGGAAGTCTCGTACGAAATATGCTCGTTTTGGAAACTTGGACATACGGACTTGCACAGGACCCTGTGTTTTAGCAGCGACCCTGTGATTAAGGAATCTGGTGTTTCGGGGGTCTTTTTTGGAAAGCGTGATGGACACACAACCGCGCGGAGCACCGGTGAGGTAGTTCTGCTCAGATTCATAAGAGGCCCAAAACAAAGGGAAGGGCTGTAATTAAGGCTTTTCAAGTCACAAATCAATGCTAGAATCTGAGTTTCAGAACCAACATTTTAAAATCTGAGCAGCTAGTTGATGGTCCTCAAAAACACAGTTGGATAGTCTACACACTGTGAATCTACCATGGGTTTCCCTGAAATGGACTTTTGCGGCAACAATACAACTTGCAGGATCCTACAATTTTGCGGGCTTCATTCTTCAATTCACGAAACCAAATCCTTAATCGCAGGGTCAGATTCCTTAATTACAACATGCGTGAATGAAGCTAGTTTTCCATGATTTTCAGCAGAATCTGGGGGACATCTTTTTCCCAAAACCTTAATTACAACATGTATGTTGTAATTAAGGAATCAACCCTGCGATTAAGGAATCTGACCCTGCGATTAAGGAATGTGTTCATGTGACCGGTGACCGAGCAGGTTTGCTTAACGGCTGCCGTCGTTACTGCCATTGTTGCCCTGTCATGCCATTCCCAGATCATATTGAAGTGACAGACCAGAGTCCTTTTTTCAGGGGTTGCATTCACATGCAGGCCAGGATTGGGACAGTGAAATGATGGAGATGTGTAATATATATATAAATATGCACAAACAACCTTTTGAGTACAAACCTGAACTAATAGTTCAAGAGCACAAACAACTGTTTGGGCGTCCCAAGGCCCATGTGTGAAGTTGGGGATTGGAGCAGGGTAAAACCTTGCCTGAAAACAACCTGTGAGGCCGCGAAATAAGGTTTTTGCGTGTGCGACGTCCCCTCAGTTTCCTTTTTCCAACGGTCTTTTCCAATTGTCCTTCAAAAACCAGGTTCCTCAATTTTGGGAGATGATCAGTCAGATGTAGCATTTAAAGAAGGCTTAATCGCAGACAACTTTCTTAATTACAGGCTTCAACCCTATCCTGTGCAAGTCCACACTTGGACATGTGACTTTTGGAGGGAGTCTCGTACGAAACGCTCGTCTTGGAGACGTGACGGTTGACTTTTGGAGACTTTAGTAGTAGTGCCCCACAAGAGTGGTCCCCTACAAGAGTGTCTCACAAGAGCGTCAGTCCTACAAGAGTGCGCCACAAGAGCGTCTCACAACAGAGTCTGTCCTAAGTGCCCCACAAGTGTCCACAAGAGTGTCCCACAAGAGTGTTCCACAAGACTGTTCCATAAGAGTGCCCGACAAGAGTTTCCTACAAGAGTGTCCCACAAAAATGTCCTACACAAGAGTATCCCGCAAGAGTGTCCTGCAAGAACTTCACACAAGAAGGCGTTCTACACGAGTCACAAGAGTGTCCCGCAAGAGTGCCCCAAAAGAGTGTCCGCCAAGAGCGTCCTACAAGAGTGTCCGACAAGAGTGTCCTACAAGAGTGTCCGGTTTCTTCCTGAGAGCTTCCTGCACCTTGCAATGGCAAGTTGTGGTTTTCATCCAAACTGCTCACGCTCTCCGTGGTTGGCAGGTTCTAAACATCCTAAACAGGATTCTACAAACTGCAGTCTGTTGACCTCCAAAGACATCAACAAAGATTTCTCTCACCGCCAAGACGATGCTGTGGAATTCAGTGCCTCGTTGAGTTGCATAATGCAACCGTGAGTGGCATAGCAGCATATTTCAATTTGGATTTGCAATTTCAAGCCCAATCGTAATCGGACTGCATTGCCTTTGCAATGAAATGCGCAACTTGAAGTCCTTCGACGACTGGCTGCTGACTGGCCTGTGCATCTGGAGCATCTGGAGCAGCATCTTGAGATCCTTCCTGATGCCGATCTGGTGCTGCAATGGCCTGCTCCTCACCATCTGTTCCACTGCCAGCCATCGCTCGGAATCAGCCACGGAGAGAATCGGCGTCCAAGGCCCACGTCAGCAACGCCATGCTCAGAACCATGCGGCTGCCATTGGGGCAAGTATAGACCGAGACCAATCCCTCGCCATGAGCTTCGTTGGAATTCCCAATCCCAACGTCGAACCACCTTGTCTTTGCAACATGCAAAGTCCTTCAGCACAATCTTCTTGGCGTTCATCATCCACCTTCCCTGTCTCAAATGCTCGAAGCTTGCGTCTGATGGAACAAGTCACTGCACACAAGAGTGTCCGACAGGAGTGTCCCACAAGAGTGAGTGTCATACAAGCTGTCCCACAAGAGTGCATGAGTGTCCCGCAAAGGTTTCCCAAAAGAATGTGTCCTACAAGAGTGTCCCACAAGAGTGTCTCCTACAAGAGTTGCAACAATTGTTTGGGTGTTCGTTTTCGGGTACGTGTTTGCATTCGGGTTCGTGGGTTCCATCTTGTTTTTGTGAGCGGGAGGGAGGGTGCAAATATGATTTGGACTCTCCAATGGAACACCCAGCCCACGACTCGTGGCTCTCCACTGAACTGTTGAAGGAGGTATTGTTGGCCTTTGAGTGGTGAAATCATCCATCCATCCAAAAGGTCTTTGCCAGCAGTCACAAGTACGGGGTGCGATCGAACGTCACATCCACGGCCGGGACGAGCCACACTCCCCAACTCCATGTGACTGCTGGTCAGGTCATGTATAGTAGATTAAGAATAGATGGCACATACCCCAATGTCGGTGGTGAAAATATGGACCTGCATCTGTTGTCCGGACATCATGGGGGGAAACGTGCCATCTACTCCCCTAGGGCTCCAGTCGTACCTGCTCAAGTACGGTATGACTGGACCCGACTGGCTGGCACCCGGGCCCCGGTCGTCCCACCGAACCTTAGGTTCGGTATGACTGGAGCTCTAGGGTTCTGATGACCCACACCACCGGGTCGATGGAAAAAACGTCCCCTTCACCGGGTCCAGTCGATGGACACCGGGTCGAGACCGAGTCTCGACTGGTCGAGACCGCCAGGTCTCGACGTTCCTTTCAGGGGTGCTGTGCCTCAATGAGCAGGTGGCTTAAGCCATTTTTTCCGCTCTCGCTGGACATGAAACACTCTTAAGACAGGGCTCCAGTCGTACCTCTTCAGAAGCTAGTTGGACTTTCTAAATCCACCCCAGTCCCACCTTCTCAGAAGGTACGACTGGAGCTCTAGGTATACGTGCGTGCGCTTGGCCGCGGGCGCCAAGCATCGCGCGCGCGTGCCGCGCCTGGCAAGCAACTCATGCACAAAGCACCCGTGTTGCTCCCCTGCGGCGGGATGGAGAGCTGCTCCGCTCGGCGCTATAGTGCGAATGGTTGGAGGTTTGGTGAAGGATCGTGGGAGTTGTCTCTTATCCTAGAGGCGACCCGTTCGGCCCCGAACTGAGCCTGCTACATGTTGGTGAAGGATCCCAAACCCGGACCGCGAACTGAAGGTCAAAACCCGGACCGCGAACTGAGGGTCCTTTCTGAGCCTCTGGGATGTAATTAAATCCAACATGTGTTACCCCATATTTCCCTATACAATGGTCACTTTGACCTCTTTTCGCTGGAGTGAGTTGACCATACCTCGTGATATGCTGACTTGCATGGGTTTTTGGTGGGGTTGATCACACCCAAACACTGCATGGGACAAATGCCTACATTGACCCCTCCACCAAGGGGGGTTCCACAGGTCCTGAGTCCCAGGTCCTGGGCGACGCCGTTCTTGTGTGTCTGTGTGCCGTTCTTGTCCCACGCGCAACACACACACAAGAAAAAGAAAGGAAAGGATACTAGACCTTGTCTATACTATAGTAAGTATATCCTCTGTGCCCAGAATTTGGAAGGAACCACCTGGAAAAACCGGGAAAAACCTTCCCTCCTCGCATCGGTGTTTCTTCGAAGACGAGGCAAACAAAGACTTCCAACAGAGGTTGAAGAACCCTATAGACTATCCCATAGGTAATCCAATAGGTCCTATAAGGTCACTTAACCTCTCTTGGCTCCAACCCGTTTGGTGGTGGTTTCATCGCATGGCTTGGGGGCCGAAGGCACCTGGCATTGGTTGTTGCCGAGGCAAAGGTTTGGCAAGCACGGCACGAAGAAGAGCTGCGCTGGCGTGTCAAACCTCAGCGCATTTCGGAGCAGCCGGACCTCTTGGAAGAACTGCTGAGCAATTTGAGGCATCACAGCTCGTCGAAAGCACTACGGTCTTGGCACCAATCTCGGGGACCACCAGCTTGTGATTTTCTGCGGCGGTTTCAAGGATTGAAAGCCAAGTGCTTCCACCTCGCTCCATCCCCAAACACTCCATGGGACTGGCATCGTCCCTTCTACCGAGCGGTTGGGTGGGTTGATTGAAAGGGTCTACTGTCCCATCCAGTTCCATTCAGTGGCGTGCCTGGGAGTCTGGAAAAGAAAACAGGCTCACCAGGTTTTACTTGGTCCATCCGAACGGCTGACTTCGTCTGAAAACGGTTGACCCCTCCAACAGGCTGAGCCTGTTGGGTGTGTTCCCCGCCCCAAACGGAGCCGGCAGGTGACCAATAAAGGTTCAGAACGTTTGGTACCATGATCCTGTCAAGGATTCCTGTTCTAAAGGTGATCCTGAATTTAACAGGCGACCAATAAAGGTTCATTTCCATTGTCATTGACTGTTCTATCTACCATCTGCTGACAGGACAAGTCGAGCAGCACAAGAAGCACTACTGAAAGGAGTGAGAAAAACACAACAACCCAACCGGTTAAATGTCCCAGTCGTTCCCTTTTGCAGTTGATCTACTTTTTATCGGCCGTTAAGACCTAAAGGTGGACATGACAGTTGCTGATTTCTGTTCACTGTTAAGACTGTTCCAGGCAAGCTTTCACTCCACGTGCCCAGCAAGCTCGCTTATGATTCTGCGATCCACTCAATTCACTCGGCTTAGATGTTTGGGGATTCTTGGACTCCCCTCTATAGGGATCCAGTCGTACCGAACCTCATGTTCGGTACGACTGGACCCTCCTGGCACCTACCAGTGTCTCCGTCCTCACCTAACCTGAGAAAGGGAGATCGGCCTGACCCCATCCAACCCGGCCCCACGCCATCGTTCGCGAACGCCGCGGTCTCACCTGTAAAAGTCCGGCAAGGGCCCTGGGACTGCTGTGCCTGCCGTTCTCGCTGGAGCAAAGTACCAGGCGCAACGTGTATTGCTCAAAACTAGAGAGACGGCCTTTTTACTATTGTACTATACATATATCTGTACATTATACTGCCTGGAAAGGCGTATGAACACATTTTTTTTGTGCGAAGGCCGTATTTGGACAGAATTTATCGTATGGACATTTTAATTAACGAATTAGCGTATTTAGCCGTATGGACAGAAAAACAATACCGTACAAAAGCGTACCCATATGAAACCCAAACTTTATCAACATTTTATCGACAAAAAAGCAAACAATTATATTGATAAAACCCAATCAAACCCAATATTCGAAGGAATTCCAGAAAATTTGTCCATTTGACAAAAAAGGCCGGATGCACGGATTTTTTGTGCGAAGGTGTTTGAACAAAAAACAATGCACATTTGGATTCCCTGGTGTTTTATTGTTCTTCAGTTGTTCAAGCATGATAGTTCAGTATTTTGCATGAACGAAAATAACTCCTCCTTGTGGTCCAAGTGAACTTTATAGACTGTACTGGCTGACAGTGTGGATAGGAAATTGCAAGAATGTTTGGGATCGTTGATTGATGTGACTCCATACAAAGTGTCAATCCAACTTGGTGACTTGCCAACTTGGCACCTGGGCTCTGCTAACAAGGGCAGAATCACAAAACTTTTCTCAAATGGGGAAGCAGAGCTTCTTGTTGCTGGAAATCCAATCACAGAGGTTTGATGGGACTGGAACCCAAAGAGGTCTTTGATATGTCAGGACCTTCCAACTTCGGTAGTTCTTGGACACCGGTTGAAATCACCTCTTTTATGAGGCTATTTACACCCGGACACCTCAAAGGGTGAGTCCATTACTTGGAAACCCCGTGTAAAACACCAATGAATTTCTATACCCTAAGAATCCGGGCCCACTTCAGCCACACTTTGGGGGCTTTGCTTCGGGTCCGTTCTCCCCCTGCGTCTTCGGTGTCGCGTCCGAGGCTTCCAGGCGGACGTGACGTGACCGACCTGAATCGGTGCAATCCGCTCCGGAGGGGCACAGACTGCAGGAGGATCCCGCCGTCCGCGCGAAGCTTCCAATGGCACACTCCTGTCGCCGGCGGTCGGTGTCGTCGGATGGGCGGACCACCCTGACCCGACCAGTTCGAAGGTCCCCTTTGAGGCAAACTCACCGTTTCTTCGGGTGCCATGGCGCTGCGGAAGGGGTCGGGTGTGGTCGACCCTAAGAAGAGCTACCCGGGTGTGGTCGGTCGTCACAGAGCTCGGGGCGCCGGTTCCGAACGGAGGAAGTCCGGGCGCCCATCCTCATCGATTCACCGGACGAGACTCAATTCCACCCAACTCCACTTCTGGCGTTTAGAGATGCTTTCCCGGGAGAGGAGAACGGAGAACACATGGGTGCAAGCCGAACTTAACCTTAGAAAAACTACAAATGGACACATCAAAAAAAATAAACCGGCCAGAGACCCCAAACAGTGTCCCTAGGGATCCTTCTCAGAAGGTACGACTGGACCCTCGGAAACTACATAGCATCCAATCACCTTCTGAGAAGGTACGACTGGATCCCTAGCGGTGTGTTTGAGGTGTAGAGTCTAGAGGTGTAGCACCAAAAGTCTAGAGAACTCGACGCATTGGGGTCCAGAGAGGTGATGGTGGTAGCGGTGGTGGAGGGGGGCCATGCCACAAAGTCACTTAAAGGTACGCAAAGCAAAGGAACTAGCAAACGACTGCAGCTGCCACAAAATTTGCATTTAAAGGTCCACAGAGCACTGCGCCTGCACTTCAAGCTCTGCAAAATACTGCACCTGCCACGACGTCTGTACTTCAAAGTTCACAAAGTACTCCGCCTGCCACCAAATCCGCAACATCAAGGTTCATAAAGTACTACCCCTCCCACAAAATCCACATGTCAAAGTCCGCAAAGTGCGTGCTCCTGTCATGAAATCTGCACTTCAAGCTCACAAAGCATTGCGCCAGCCACAAAATCCAGACATCAAGATTTACATCACGCAGCCCCATGGCAGCAGGAAACGCATCTTTCGCTCGAGACTTCCTCCAATTTCTGAAAACGAGCCACGTGCTCAAAAGTCACCACTCACTCACTGCACCTGCCACGAAATCAGAGCACGCCGAAGACCACCATGTCCAAAGTACTGCGCCACATCTGCGCTCCAAAGTTCACAAAGTACATGATCGAGACAACGATCCGCACTTCACCAAGCTTCAGCAACGGAAGGGCTGCGTTCACAAGAGGGTCAAATTCCAGCTGATACCGAAACAACCTTTCTGCCTGCTTGTGACTAGTACACACCGGTGACCCTCCGGTACAAGGTGGGGCAAAATGCATGGCCATCTGAAAATCTCGAAAACTTCTTCAAGCTGAAATTATCTTGCACGAGCTTGTTCTACTTTGTCGCTTTTCATCAGTTCGACAAACTTATCCATTTCTTCCGTCACAGGCAAGCGATTCTGCTGACAAGCGAAGATTTGCTTAACCAGCTTTTCTTTGGATGTCTTGTTGGTGGGGCTTTTACACCTACCATAAGGTTAACCCCTCAGTGTGGACACACTGTTTGGCACACTGTTTGGGGAATCGATCTTACTGGGGGGTACTGTGCTTCCGTCTGCTTCATGATGCAAGCAGTGCTTGCAGCAAAGCTTCTCCGGTCCTGAGAACAACCCTATCACCGCGAAAGAAATCCTGCCCTCCATCCTAATAGCTATTTGTTCCTAATAGCTTCTTGTTACTACTGGTAAGGCCCTTGCTCCTAGTAGCGATGCATGAGGAAACACTTCAGATACAGAGATGTTATTTGTTTGGACTTTGGTCATGAATCCGGCGGCTGTTCTAAGTTAAACTGAGAGATTCACTCTGCGACAAACCGTTTCTGTTGCTCGCAGCGAGCGCGTGCCTGGACCGTCGTCCGTCGCCCGCGCGAATTCGAAAAGCCATCAACTGTACACTCACACATGCTGCCTACCGCCGCGAGTTGCAGCTGCAGCGGCTCTCAGTACTGGCGGTGGTAATACTCCAACACCAGAGTGCTCGTCGGGCCGCGGTCTAGCATGTCGTACCTCAAGACGAAGGGGGGCACCAACCCGTCGTCTTCGTTTGAGAAGAGGAACTCCGCGACCCTGTCGCTACCACCTGCCCCGGTGACGTTCTCACAGTGTGTGTACCGCCCGATGTCGTAACTGTTGGAATGAGTCCAAACGAAGGCGCCGTCCAAGTGGGGCATCACCCACTCTTCCACTTCGAAACTGGGCAGAACGTGAGTCCCCCACTTCGCTGCTCAAGAATCAAACCGCACGCGCAAGCTTACATCTAAGAAAAGTATCGCAGCTCCTTGCGCAGCCACGCGAGGACCGCGCTCAGGGGTTGTTCCACCTCCTCGAACATCTGAGCAGCCTTGCCTGTGGGACCTGACGGCCGCCAAGTCATCACACCCGCTAGCCCACCTACCAGAGCTGCAATCCTGGCCACTTTGGACCCTAAACTATCAGAGGAAGCTTCCACCACCGGTTTCATCCCCATTGCCGCGAAGAAATGCTGCCATCGAGCCGCCACTCCAATCGGCTTCGTCAGGAAGTCGGCCACCAGATGTTGACCTGGAATATGAATCACCTTCCAAGCGCCCCATTTGACCCGCTCTCGTAGTGCATGAGCTCGAAGGCGAAGGTGGCGTGTTCTCCAAGGTCCATCTGGCGCTTCCAGGATTCGAAGACCAGCTTGGTTGTCCCCCCCAAGCGGCATTCTGTTCCCGTCTCATCTCCAGTCCCTTCCAAGACGTTGGTCAATGCCGCCAAGGAGTCCCCCATAGTCATAGCTTCCGTGTAACCCAGCAACTCAGCCTCCGCACTCGACAACGTACAGAACGCTTGCTGCCTGGATTCCCATTGGACTGGCTCTCCCCCATAGGTTCCAATCACGCCCTGACACCCTCTTCCAGAAGGAGGTCCAAACGATGCGTCTGAGAGGACGTCCACCCTCATCGTGGGATGGTAACGCCCGTCGCGGTGGCGACCTTCAGGTACGGGATGAGGCCTAAAGTTTGCCGCTGGTCGATGCCGTGGATCAAACAGACAATCTTGTCGTCCTCCGCTCGTCCATCGGTCGTGGTGGTGGTGCTCGATGGCCACACAGAGAGGGGCCGCCATAGTTACGGGACTTATAACTTGAGATACGAGACTTATAGAAGTTAAGTTATAACTAAAGTTACGGAAGTTATTAACTTCTGTAACTAGTTTGAGCGTCAGGAATGATTAAAAATTGCGAATCAGGTATGAATATGCAAAAAACTTGTAAAAGCTAAGTTTTTGTCTAAAACCATATGAAATGGCTATTAGCCTGATTTTTAAATTTCTTATTGTTTTTTGATGCCAGACAGGACTCCTTCAAAATGTGTATATGGGCCGCCAAACAAACAAACCAGAACGAGGCGGAATGCCGCCAAACAAACAACAAACAGGCGGAATGCCGCAAAATAAGAGGCAGTGATCTGTGATTTGAAGCTCACCTCTTTTTGCGCTACTCCAGGCACGCAACTCGGTCCTCTTCGAGGAGCCACCATGAAGGGTTGGAGATATTTTCAAGAATTATATTTCCAAGGAGGGTCTCCGCTGGCACCACCTGCGTCTGAGTGGCCTCCATGCTAACTAGACGGACCTATAGGACAAAGAGCACTTGTTAGGCCAACAGCTGCCAAACATGAAATGGAAACGGACCAACATACCGGATACCGCCAAACAAAGCACCGGATACCACCGGATACCATCCGGATACCACCCGGATACCGCCCGGATACCACCCGGATACCACCGGACAACCGCCAACAAAACAAAACACAACCAGGCGGAATGCAGCCAAAAAAACAAGAAGCGGAACGCCGCCAACAAAACAACATACAAGGCGGAATGCCCTCCAAACCCACCCCAGTCCCACCTTCTGAGAAGATCCTTGGATCCCCAGGGTAGGAAGTTTCATGAACGTTTCTCTACAAAATGGGTGCTTGGTGGTCCAAGCTTACAAGCAGGTGGTCCGAGGTGGAGTGGTATGAGCGGTGCATCGTTGCTTTTTGGTCGTTGGATTCGACTGGGACTGTCTCAACACATCCAGGCGGCCGCTCGGGCTGGTTGATGCTGCTTTTGCAAGTCTTGTCTCCAAAAGCTCTAAACAGGTAACAGGCCGGGTGGTACCAAAACATCACCCAGTGCCAGGCCTTTAAAGAACATATGAAACAACAAACACATCCCCTAACACCAGGTGCTTTTCAAAATGGTTTCCGGAAACCAGCAGTTCATGTTAAGCAAGGAAACCAATCCCCAAAAAAAGACACTCCAAAAAAACAGGTCACTCCTTCCAGAACCTGTGAGGAAACACTCTTTCAACGAACTTCCTCATAAGTTCTGGGGAGTGCAACACATACCTGGAGCTTCAAAGGGGTGTCCAATAGAGATCCCTAGGTAGTGTAGGGGCTTCCATTGGTGACCCCTTTGAAGGTGCTGGTAGGTTATCCCCTGAAATCTGTAGCCATCCCCCAACATCCCCCACAGCCATACCACTTTGGAGAACGCTAAAGGTTTCACTTTTCGGAATCCACGGGAGCACACACTGGGTGAATAGTTTCAACTCGAAAGACCAAAAAGGTGAGTCCTTGCCTCAATCATCCCAAGTATAGTCTAACCTTTTTCCCCAAAATCCAAAATCGACCGAACTCCTCCACCGGGACGAAAGCCCGTTCCAAAACCGCGTGTGTCGCGGCCTCACACCATTCGCCCAATGGGGCGTTGGTCCAGCCAGCGGGACATGCCAAGCAGTCGCTACCTGAGGTCTCACAGGAGCGATCAGCCCTACGGCGCCGGTGGTGGCTCTTGTTTTTGTGTATTCTTTGTGGCGTGGCTTGGAAGCCATACCCTAGGCCTCCAGTCGTACCTCCTCAGGTTCGGTAGGTCTGGACCCGACTCCCACCCCCAGTCCCACCGAACCTCAGGTTCGGTACAACTGGAGGCCTAGGGATATGAAGCCATTACCAACAAAAAACACATTGGTTTATACCCAGAGGCGACCCGTTCGGCCCCGAACTGAGCCTGCTACATGTTGGTGAAGGATCCCAAACCCGAAGTGAGGGTCCAAACCCAGACCGCGAAGTGAGGGTCCTGCCACTGAGCCTCTGGGTACTTGTGTTTTCCTCATTTTTTTCGGCTAAAGGGTCGATTTTTGTTCGGTGATACCGAGGTGAACATGATCAGTCTTGGCGCCAAGTCCGCCAAGTCCGGAATCGATAGACCGTCCGAGGTCTTCGGCCAAACACCACAGAAGTTTGGGCTCTCCAAAATAAGGACCCGCTTTTTTAAACGAGGTCCTGCTGTAAATGAGCTCATTTGGAAAGGGAATTCTTCCATTCAGTGTCCCCAGACACGACCTGTGACTGCGACTGCCGGACTGCCTTCAAAACGGCCAGGGGTGGTTGACCGGACCGAGTCCAAGTTCCTCCAAAGCGAAACGGAAGCGGCGTCTGAGACCGAAACGGACCGACCAAAAACACCTACCAGGACCTTCCTGTCGAGGTGTCTATACAAAGCCTCTTAGAGGTCAAGGAGTGCCCAAAAACCACCGGGCTTGGAAGGTCCTGGTAGATGTTGTTTAAAACAGGGATTCCACGGATCTGTTCTTTTGAAACACAGGTACCGTGTAGTCAGGACTCTCGAAACCTATACACATTGAGTCTCCTTGCTCACTTTCTCCAAAGGGTGGCAGTGCAGGATCCACAGGGACTCAGAACATTCACTCGTTCGCATCCACCCTTCCATACCAATCCCCTCCCCTCCCTGACCCTCTTCCCCTTCCAAGCGCCAACATCCACTAGCCCTATAGGTCTCCGGCACGGGCGCCTTCCCGCCGCCTTCCTCGCCCAAGTGGCTGTTGTCGGCGGTGTAGGGGTTGAAGATGGTCCCGGCACTGCACTCGTTCACCCGCAGCGACTTCTGGTCCCAGCCCGGCAGCCATGCCTAGACAGGAGGCAGAGGCATCGGCCATCGGCACCACTAGGAGGGGAGGCAACCCTCCGTGTAATAACGTGTATCATGCATAGGTTTATGGATGGTCTATGGTGAATTTGGCACATTAAACTTTGACCCCCAAGACGGAGAAGGTACGACTGGAGCCTCCAAACCTACACAATAGTGTCTCCGTCCTCACCTAACCTGAGAAGGTACGACTGGATCCATAGGGCATCATTGAAATAGCCCTGAAGAACAGTAGATGGGGCTGTGTCAGAACCAATGAGCGATGCATGGGGTCGGGTGGTGTCATACGAGACACCACGGACGGTCCCGGCTTAACAAAAAGTTACCATGGCTCATGTCGATGGGGTCAATGTGGGTCAATGTATGTGACCATGGAACTGACCCACATTGACCCCATGGTAACATGAACCATTGATGTAATCCATGATGGGTCTGAGTAATGAGTAATACATGCTACTTACTGTATGTTACATTGACCCCATGGATGAGATGTAACATCCCCGTCCAGTCCCATATACGGCAGAGGCCGCCGTGGTCATCTCTCCATTCTATCCCCTACAAGTCCAGTCCGGCCGGTCCAACCTTGGTCCGAACGAAACCTCATGGAGCACACCGGTATAAAACCTGTGCGCACCACCCACCTACCGTCTGGTCCGAACGGCTTCCTCCTCTCCTTATAGGTCAGCAACGGACTTCAGACTGGAGTTGGTGAATAGAAAAAACCACCCTATAAACCACATACCAGGAGTCACCGAGCTCAGGGTGTCGGTTCCGAACGGAGGAAGTCCGGGCCGATCGGGGTGCCCATCTGTGCCCAGGACTCCATTCACTAGTGATGGGACTCCATACCCTCCCTTTGTGACTTCTGGTACTCTCCCGCCAACTAACATGGAACCCGAGAATTCACCGGTGGTTTCGACCATTTCCCTCTACAACCCAATGGTTTTGGGGTTCCATGTTAATCTGCAGGGGGGTATAGTGAAAAAGAGTGGATGCCACAAGTTACCCCAAGTGAGGTGGTTTGTATGGACCCACATCCAAAAGACATCTTGGGGTGCCAGTGCCATCGAACCTCTGAAAGAGACGAAGCATCTTTCGATGTGTTTCCACTTCCAAACACCGTCACCAACAATGCCAATGCAGTGAGTGGAAACAATAGGCACACAAGAACCACCCCCAGCTGGAATCCATACAACCCAAAAGCTGAGCACGAACCAACCTTTTGGTGTACCAACAGACGGCATGACCGCATGACCCATTTTCCTCTCGAACAACAGAACATCAAATGGATGACCTGTCGCTTCCAATGGGGTATCCAATGGAGATCTATCAGCTAGTAGCTATTATGGGGTTGTCCAGCCAGGTGACCTAGTAAGGAAGCAGCTGGTATACCTGGACCCAACTGACCCAGTACCTGAGAAAATGGGACATGAAGCTAGAACAACAGGTAGATCTGTACCCATTTTCTGAGGTACGAACTGAGACTCCGGGTATCTTTCATTTACCCAAACATACACCTGGGGTGCCGAAAGTTGTGCTTCTGGACTTCTAAAACGGGACACACCCTTTCCACCTGAGGTCTCCGAGAGTGCAACATGTCGGACACCGAAGTGGCGGTCCTGAACGCGGGACCTGGACCAGTCCGGTGGGTGGGTTTCGACCACTTTTCACCACCAGGTGCTGAAACCCCCCCCGAACCGGCGCCGCTCTGCTCTTTCCGAACCCCCTCACACCGGTCTCAGACTCTCAACACGGACCCGGAACGGACCCGATTCCCCTCTGTGCACCACACCGCCGTGCATGGCGCGTGGCACAGGCGCCAAGGCTCAAGACTGCTCAAGTTCTCACTGTCCAGGAGCACCGGCTCGATTCCCTCATCCTCATGTCTCGTCTCGAAGGGCATGGGCACGACGATGCTTCGATGCCGGGTTTCACACCGTCTGAAGGGCACTGCAAGGGATTTCCTTTTTCTTCCAAAGTGCCTGGGAGGATCATCCCTTCTGCTGAAGTGGATTCATTTTTTCAAGGAAAGTGGGGCCCAGCCATTTGAGTGGGGTTTCATCTCCAAAAGATGTCCTGGTTTATGCAATCCAGGCATTACAACCCACACATCACCACACGCCGATTCGGAGACTCCGATAAAAAGCTCGACAGCCTATGGAGCACATGTGAATTCGTGGGTGGCAAGCAACAGTTCTTCGTGCCCCCAATGCTAAAGGCTAAATGGCGAACCAAATTCTTGTCTATTCTGATATTTTGCATTGGACCCCTATCGGTTTTCCAAGGTTGAGATCAATTCAGAAACACTCGAGGCACCTCACTACAGTCAGATGCTCGTGTGGAAACAACTCTTCACATGTGTTCACTCCGTTTCCGTTCCAGGGAGTGTCGCGAAAGAAGACATGCTTTAGGACATGCTTCGACCCGCAGTTCAGGACTTGTCTGGCAAAAGAATTGATACCATTATAGTGGATTGAGAGGTTCGATGGCACTGGCACCCCAAGATGTCTTGATCCATATAAACCACCGAACTTGGGGTAACTTGTGCCATCTACTCTGATGGCCCACTGTACCGATGATTGTTGGGTGCATCATGGAGCACCTTAAATAACCTGCCGCCCTGAGAGGGTTGGACTTCATGTTGATGGACACCCTGGTGTGGGTTTGGTTTTTCAGTTCTAACTGCAGGCCTTCACAACTGCAGCGCCCGTCACTAGCGCACCAACGACTTTCGTCCCAACAAACACACCTGTAAACCAGGGCCTGGAGTCAAACTCCGCATGACACGTTGAACCCAAACTGTGGCGTGAGCCGAAACATGTCAAACACCCACATGCCTAGTGCAATGCCAAATTCCTTCCAGGTGATGTTCACCTACCATAGTCGGCCTTGGGGTAGGTGATCTACCTGCATTGGAGTGTCCTTTCAACGGGTCTCAAAGACCTAAACTGGTCCTTGATGCTTCTCTGTGGCTCACCCCACATCTTGATAGACCCTAGGGCTCCAACATGCTCCAACCATATCCTCAAAAGGTGGTTAGACCCCCAAAACCCACCCCTGGCCCACCTTGGAAACGGAGGTGGGCCAGGAGCCCTAGGGAGAACAAAGAAACCCAACATCCAGGAGTGGAGGCTCTCGGTGCCGAATAGAGTCGGCTAGAGGTGCCCTTGGGACGGGACGAGCCAAACCACCCAGGCCCTCCATGTGACTTCTGGATGACATATCAGCGGTCGCCGGCATTCTTGCGGAGTCACCCGGATGGACAACCCTAAAGTCCTTGGTCTTCTTTTGATTGGAAACGCTAGGTGCAGTCGGAAGGTCCATACTTTCTTGAAGGTTGCCACGCCTGAAACAGTTGACGGCGATATCAAGAACCCACCAAATAGGCCCAGTACACACAAACATGGAGACAAACACTCGTATACAGGGCATAAGCAAACCTTCAGAAACCCATGGTTTTGTGGGTGAACTGCCCGTTCGGGATCCAGTCGTACCTTCTCCTCAGGTTCGGTACCTTCCTGGACCCTCGGAAGCGTCGCAGTGTCTCACAGTCCTCACCAATCCTGAGGTTCGGTATACGGTATACCGCCAAGAGAGGTTAAGTGACCTTATAGGACCTACTGGGGGTACCTATGGGCCGGGATAGTCTATAGGGTTCTTCAACCTCTGTTGGTACGACAACGGATCCCGAACGGGCTGGGAAGTGACTCGTCATCCGTCCCATCTGTCCCATCTGCCATGGCGCTGAAGCACTCACCTGAACGGTGCCAGCCATCCTCGCGGGCGGGAAGCTGCACGGATGGAGGATCATCCGGGGGGGAAGCAACAACAGTGAAGCAACCCAGCCCGTTCGGGATCCAGTCGTATCGAACCTCAGGATAATAGGTGAGGACGGAGACTATTTATGTAAGCTTGGAGGGCCCAGTCGTACCTTCTGAGAAGGTGGCAGTGGATCCCTAGGGCAGGCTTCGTGCTTGGACGATCGGTGGTTAGTTTGGCCACAACACCGTGCATGTTGAGACCAGGCGAGTTCGGCCGAGTTCGACGCTAGAAGATTCATAGATCTGAACTACGGCCAGTTCACATATATGGGAGTTTGTGTTGTTATACATTATAGGTGGTTGAACTCTCCACTAAACCATCCATCTTTCAGGGCTTTGTTTGTAGTTCATCTGACTGTTTGTCAGTTTCCTTAAACACATGAGCCACCAAGTGGAGACGAGCACGCATTGAAGTGAACGAACATCAAGGCAAAGTGATCTGCAGTTGAATTGAACAAAAGCACATGTACCAACTGACCGACTAAGAATAGTGAATATTTCAACTTCGAGCAGAAACTGAAACATTGAATACCTAGATTCTTCCAATTGCACAAAAGTTACGATCATTAATTTACTATAATTTAGTAATCCAGCATAATCCCGCCACTTTTGCATGGTTGGAAGATGGGTAAATATAGGTATAACGATGGATGCATTGTTCCAAGAGCCGCCGCAGCAGGCACAGCGTATCCAAGTTCCGTAGCCATAGCTCACGCAAGGGACTGGTACGACCAACTCGCAACCTCCCCAAAGCAAAAAATAAGACAAGCTCGATTACAGGTCATCTTCCTTGGAGGTCAAAGGCCACGCCACCATGGTATTCTCAAAGGGCATGCGGATGACACCAACGATGATGACAATGACAAGATTGGTCTGTTTTCGTGCTTTCTTCAGCGGATGACACGCCACCAAGCTTGTTGGCTTTGTCCTGCTCGGCCCTTTCATCCTCTGAGATGTCATCTGGGATGGTGCCCCAAGGCAGCAATCTCGTAGCTGCCTTGTACTTTCTTTGATCATTTGGTCCGCTTCATAGTTCAAGAAGCACAGGCCAATGCTTCCAACGTCAGATTTGCCGAGAAGCACAGACGGCTTCGATTTTGACTGCTTGTAGGCAATGCAGTCTCCAGTGTCAAGCCTCTTCTGGCAAAATCACATCAAATGTTCCAAGCCATCCCCGCAGTACGCCAATCAATCTTCCTAGCCATGATGGGGCACCCTCCTATTTTGCCTTTGGCCCAAACGGTCTGCCACCTTCAATCTTCCCAAGTATCTCGTGGTGAAACCGCTTGCACTCTGACGACTGAGTCCGACGTACCCTGACCAGATCCGTAACGCATGGATGGATGGCGCACGAACGGAGGGTTTTCTGGTTCACCACCGTTCTGGACAGCGTTTAGTGGACTCCCCACACCAATCCCTAGGGATCCGTTTTCGTACCGAACCTGAGGTTCGGTACGAAAACGGACCCTCAAAACCTATACATCAGAGTGTCTCCGTCCTCACCAAACCTGAGAAGGTACGACTGGATCCCTACAAAATCACAATAAGCGCCAACCCTTCCTTCGGTCAGACCGAGCTCCGGTCCGGTTCACAGAGCCATCGGCTTCGAACTTCAGGAGACCCAAGAGGCTCTGGATGCCACCTGCGGCGCCCGTTGCGGAGAAAAGGAGGGACCAACAAAAACGGAAGGGGACTGGGAGGAAATCCAAGAGTTTACCTATAAAGAGGTGTCTATCAATATGCCTCTTACTGAGAGGTGATTTGGGGTGTCCAAAAACCGAAGGAAGGTTCTGGTGGACGATACCACCGGTTTGGCATTGCTTGGTGATTTGTGGACTTGCGAATCATGTGGAAAGGATGGAGTTCTTTTTTGCGTTCAATCAAAATGACCTGATCAATTCAGTCACGACCGGGTCGCAGGCTGGGTGCCACTGGGAGGTTTTCCCTGAAAGGTCTGGGAGGGGGAGCACTTGTACTGCCCCAAGGAGTGGAGCCCTTTTGGAAGTCGAAGAATTCTGCCAGTTCCGTATCTGGCTCAACGTTTGGGCGCCGACATCCGTGTGCTGTGCTTCGTGGTGCTTGGCTTTCCGCTTTCGGTGTGACGGTGTTTTGGGGCGGAAGAGCTACTGCTTCGATGGCGCGCCACAGCGAGCGTCTGGGCGAGTGACCTTACCGGTAAAAGGTGGGGGGGGCCACCGAGTGAACAAGGGCTTCTTACGCGGTCCAGTCGGTAGTACGACACCTTCTGAACTCGATACATCTGACTCTGACCCATCCTATACACTCTGACCCAAACAAAAAAGAACACACAGAACTGAAAGGCGCCCCAGGACGGGTGGAGGTCTTCCACATCCATGTCTTTCGTCGGCTAACCTACGGCACCTACGGGATCTGGATCGCCCAGAAACGGCCACGAAGCATCCCAAAAACATGGTGGAAGATACACACCACATCGCAACACCAAACGCACTTGGCATCATCTCTTTCATGAACATATGCCATATCATATAATTCATATAATATGCCTGTACTGTGTAATAACACCGTCATGTCGACACATCTGTAAGATTGGACCTCGGCAAAGTTTGAAAACCAAATCAATGCACAGCACTTGCTGCATACAGTATTTGAAACATCAGTCATCAAAATCATCAAAAAACAAATCGGTCAATGTAAAAAAGACTTCAAGAAACCACCTTTTGACCCTCCTTCGACCCACCCACCCACTAAATTGTCCTCAAATCCACCGGCCCAAACGAATGCGCGCCCTGCCTGAGCTCAACAAAGCATCCGCCAGGTTGGCGTTCTTGACCCGGTCCTGGCCCTTCCGCCGAAGTCTGTGAGACCGCGACCGTTTGGGCTGTTTGGGCTGGTTTTTCGGCTGGCCGACGAAGCAAAAGACCGTTGTGGTCAAAAAGGTTCATCATGGTGAAGCCTGAACCCCTAGCCTTCCATGACCTTTAAACGAAAGGGTGACCTGTTGTTGTAGTGTAGATTATCTTAAGTAAAACCATGGTTCTTTGGTTAAAAAAAGCATGAAATCAATGGTTGGTGGAAGCCTAGGGGCACTTTCCAGCGTGTTTTTGGAGTCGGGCGAAACAGAGTCGAACCGGATCCCAACCAGACCGAAGGAGGGTTCACCTACCTGGAAGGTTACATGAACGACCTAGCAGAGCTCCCTAAAGGGGTGTCGTATGGTGTCGTATGGTGTCCTTAGAGGTTAAGGGATGTCCATGAACACCACTCCTAAGAGGGTCCTCGTATAGGTCCACCGAACTGTCCATAGGTCCTGCCGTGTCAAGGTCTCTTGGCCGACACTCATGGTCAGAATTGCACACCACAAAGGTTTTGCATGCGGACAACATCCTCCATCGTCATTCCTACACACAGTACCTTGCCCGGTTGTGTATGGTTGCTGTATAGGATAGTCTATTCAACTAGTTTTTCCAAGCGATCCACTTGAAGTCCCTGGTACGCCAAGCTGGCAAAGGCTTGGGGTGGCCTCCTGTTTTTTCGTTCCCAGTTCCGGCTCCCGTCGTTTCATAGGGGTTCATATCTATAGGGAATATAAATGGATGCATTCACATGGATGCCCCCAACTCCGAAATACTCCCTCGTGAGCAAAAGCTAGCAATAAAAACGGATTTGCCATCCAGGAATCCGGTGAACATTTGAAAAAACCCAGGTCCCATGCCGTAGTAAGGGGCCTCACCTAGGATTCACCCCAGGAACACCGGGAAACCAAGACTTTACCATCCTCTGTTCCGCCCAAAACCCAACCCCTACCGCTCAAACGCCCCTTGAACTACCAACAAAGCTCGAAGAACCCTATAGACCATCCCATAGCTACTCCTGGTTGTGGGTCCCATGGTCACTTAGCCTAGCCTCTCTTGGGAGAACCGAGGCTTTCGGGTCGAACCTCACCCCACCCACCGCCTCGAAGACCGCCGTTTGCAGCACCGCCATGAGCGCCAGCGCGCCCGCCGTGGCGGCCGCCGCGTCGGGCGACGGCACGGCGCCGTAGCGTTGCCTCGGAGCGCAGGTGCTGCGGAGCGCACGGACGGCAAGCCTGGAGTCAATGTCCTTAGTTCATGGGATTTCATGGGTATATGGATGCACCAGGGATCCCCCGCGCTTATGGGGTTTTAATTGTAATTAAAGGGGTGTCCATTTTCCATTCACCCACACACCGAAACGGCAGCCCTGGTGTGCCGCCGTCGCCGCAGCGCCGCCATCGCTCGACCGCGCGGTGGAGAGCGAACAGCGAACACGTCCGGGACGGCTGTGCCGAGAGGACTGGCTGGGCCACTGGCTGCGGCCTTTTTGGGAAAGGGACTCCAAAGTACCTGGACCCGACTGACCCAGTACCTTAGAACATGGGAGTCTGACCCGAACAAGAAACAGGTAGATCTGTACCCATTTTCTGAAGTACGAACAGGTCGACTCCAGGTAGAGATACAATCCCATAGGGTCCAGATACCTCCTGACATGGTCGAACGGAGGTGTTGCAGACTTCCTGAGAATGGTGGCCTGGGGCCGTTCAGGACGTCCGGTGATACATGCCGTAGCTCAGGGCTCCAGCCGTAGCTCCGTTTCGGTTCGGTGGGACTGGGTGTGTGTGTGTGTGTGTCCGCCGATGTCCACCTGAGGAGATGGGGGATGGAGCCCTTGCTTGCCTGGATGAACTCAACAATTTGCCATGCCCTGAAGGTCTACCTCCCTGAACATCATCGCCGTGGCGAATTCAGCATGCAACAGATCCCCTGTTCCCTAGGCTTCCTAGCCAACCATTAATTTAGGCTGGTCATCCTGAATCAACTAAGGATTTTACACTACAAAAACCAGGTCGTTCCCCTTTTTAAAATGCTCGAACGGAAGTGCAACGTCACCTGTTTGGCATTAAAGGACCGTCGGACCTTCACGTCGATGCCATCCACGGACCGCATCTGATGTGCTACTGAAAGGTGCGAGCCATCACATGCAGTAGCGCTACTGAATGGGACCCAGCAGCGCTACCGCCGTTCTTCTTGAAAGGGAAGAGGTGAACTCACCGAATTCATCGACGTGGTTTGGAGGTGTTGGGCGATCCCCTGAAGTGACGCCCATTTCCCATGAAGGGTAGGACGACCAGGGCACCGGTCATGATCCCTGACTGAAGAAGAAGGATATGGCTTGTGGTACTGGTGGGATGACGATTACCTGCAGTTTCCACCAGCTTTCACCACATGACTCTGCAAATGCGCAGGGTGGCTTCACGTAGTCAGGGTGGCTTAAGTCGCACCTGCGAGTTGCCTCCCCAAAACGCTGAAATCCTGAAAGGCGCAGGTTTCTTTCAAGCACCATTTATGCCTATATGCCCTGGGGCTCCAACAACCTCCTGAGAAGATCGTCAGGGTGGATGCCAGGGGTGGTCTAACGACCTTCTGAAGAGATGGGCCAGGAGCCCCAGGGATGATATGCGTATAAATCTGGTTCTTCAGTCACGAACTTGAAGAAGCTGGACGTGTAGACTGTGAACCAACTCAAAATGCACAAGTATTTGGATGGTAAAACCTCTTCCCTGGGGTGTTTATTCTCTTCCGGGGTGTTGATCCCCTTCAAACGAAACGTCAACTTGGCATGGTACCACGTTTCTGCGGACGAGGCGTTCCATGTCGGGTGCCCATACTTCCGTGAATGGTAGGTCTGAAAACCATCCCAGCATGGAATCACTCTTTACTAATAACTGCAGTGATGAGTCAGACATGCCAGGAACCTCCGGGTATCCACGCCCACCCCACTACCCCTTCGTTGGAACAACCCCAAAAACGCTCAAGGCCACCCACCGCCGCAGGAATTCCCGAGCCGCGCGGCCGGAAGAGATCCACATAGGCGGTGGAGGACCCAAAGGCTCGGCAGGGATAGTAGAGACCTCGGGCTCCGCTCCACTCGAGCTGCGCGGACGGTTTGGTCTCCAGAACGAGCGTGTCGAGCTGCGCGGAAACGTGTCCGGCGGAGTGGAACGGATATCAAAGGAACAAACCATCGCAAGCAGAAGGTCACATACAAAAGGACCAACGAACAAAGGGAACAACTTGAGGCATTTTGGCTCAGCTCTGGCTCAGATCTCTACATTGGCTGGGTGGCATGAATTCTATACGCTGTAATACTAACCCGGTCGCCTTTGGTGTGACCAATGGCGTTGGGTGCAAAATCCGAAGGGTGAAACAATGGTTCGACTCGATAAAAGCTATTGAATCAATGGATTGAATCCTAAGGTCGATGGCAAACCTCCAAAACACGACCTGGTAATAGAGGATGAGGCAACTGGCTTGCAGGAAGTCTTGCGTCAATAGCTTGGGAAAATGAGGAAACCATCACCCTGGAAGTCAAGTCGACCATTTTTAAAATGGTTGATCTGGTTTTGTAGTGTAAAAACCCTTAGTGAAACAATTGTTGTTCGGGATTCAGGCTATTAAACAATGGTGGGCCACTTCTTCTAGGCATCATGCAGGGTTGTTGGCCTTTGCAAAGAATCACGCATGGCGCTCGCCATCGCGCCGAGCCGCTGTGGTGCCAGCCCGTCGGAGCCAGGAGCCCACGGACCTGGGCGGGGCCGTTGGGGGTTTGGCCGAAAGGAAGGACGAAGACACAATGGACAGTTCACCTCGCCCTTCGACGTGACCCTGCCAGATGTGAAAGCCGCCACATCCAAGACACGACCCAAGAAAAACTGGCAAATATTTAGACTCCCTGAAATCATCATGGAAGTGGACAATTGCCCCTTGGATGACCATTTTACCTCTACAAACAGGTGTTTTTTCCACTTCCATCCTTCTTTCAGGGAGTGAAATTCAGGGTCACACCATGTCACACCCATCGAATTCATTCTATTTCCAAGCAAAACATGACCAAACCTGATCCAAACCTCGCACGAAACTCGCGAAAGAGGGCACTTCAACCTCCGCGCGAAACGGGACACATCCACCGTGCCATGCGAACGGGGAAGGGGTACGGTCCTTATGGTCTACCGTGTGCAGGTTTTTCCATGGATTGAGATGGAACGCACTCACTTCGGGGCCCCAACCAGTGAGGTGCTTCAAAGAAGGAAACTCATATCCAGATGTTCAGGGGTGCCAGCGCCATCGAACCTCTGAAAAACCACGGTGACCAATCCTCGAGGACGAGGTTTGGTCACACGACGACGCGTCAACTCGTCATGACGAGTCCATCGTTGCCACCGATAGGCCGTGCAACGGATAGGCCATCTGTGTTGGATACCCACCAAAAACCACGGCCTTCGGGTGGTGTTGACACCCTGCGGATTCCAGTCATGAGTCATGAGGATACATCCTGGAAGACGATCCGAACCTGAAAACCCCTAGGATTGGTATTCCGGAACATCGTCTTGCATGGGATCATGGGACCATTCTCAGGGTCGTTGAGTTTTTGGGAGGCTCGTTCCGATCGAAGCACCGTCGACACAGTGCCGTGCGAGGAACCCCCGTCACAGACGCGTCATGTGACGCCCTGGATGGGACGAAACGAAACGAACAACGCCGAACGTAACGAAACGCCCCATCCCATATGTACCACTACCAGCACCCTCCTAGTTCTGGTCTCCTTGGGAGGTTTGTTAGGCTCTAACAGGTTTCAATGGGTGACCTGCTGTTGGAGTGTGCTGGTACAGGGTCCTAGTTCTGGTCTCTCAACCCCTCTTGGAAAGCACGGATCTTCTTTGGGGACTTCTCAGTGCTGGTGTTGAACATCAAAGCCAGGTCCTTTCCCCATCTTCTTCACGTCCATCCCCAGACAGACCCCCGCAGAGGGTTGCGCGCACACCGGACAAAAAATCGCACTCTCGCCTGCATTTCGCGCACTCGACACGCGCGATCTCCGCAGAGGGTTGCGAGGGCATGGGACAAATCGCACTCTCGCCTGCATTTCGCGCACTCCACACGCACGATCTCCGCAGAGGGTTGCATTTTCGGTTGACGCTGCTCGTCCCACCCTCCGCCTTTAAAGAGAATTTGTTAAAGGTGGAATGTTTTTCATTAGGATGTCTCCTGTGAAAGTTTTTCATGCTTATGCTAACACTGGCACGCATGCTTTCATGCACTTGCATGCTTACACTTGGATACTTACACTTGCATACTTGCACTCTGGCATACTTACACTTGCATGCTTACACTTGGATACTTACACTTGCATACTTGCACTTGGATGCTTTCACTTGCAAACTTTCACTTGGATGCTTCAGTGCCATTGTAAGTCTAGAAGTGCAAGTGTTCAAGAGATTTTCCGGAAGAACCCTTCGCAATGCTTTCGGGAACTATGTGTCTTCAAGCTATTTTTGAAAAATCAGTTGTCCCTGCAGGCTTGGTATTTGTATTCTTGAAAGTGTGCTTGCACTGTGGCAAGCAAATTTTTGCAGGTGGGAAACACTCTATATACAATTTTGCGTATATTTGGATAAACATGGCACATGTGCATTCAACTGCGTTTTAAAAAACCCTTGCTTGCTATTATGGTCTCTGAGCTTGCCTTCGGCAAGGGCCCGGGATTGAAAAGACACGGGCAAAAGGCATGTATGCGCCCTATAGCTCGAAAGAAGTCGGGCAAAAGACTCATCCATGCAAATCGGCTAACCGCGGGTTTTGATAACCCGCTTAGCACTGCGTCTTCCGACTGCACATGCTCGCTTAGCACTTGGATCAAAACTAAAAAGCGGCGGCGGTCCATCTTCAGGAACCACCACGTCCTGTCGGCGTACCAAGGCTTGCATTGCCATTGAGAATAGTGTGGCCATGATTTCGAAGACCCTTGCGCACATTCCCATTGTTGCCAAAGCCATGCACGAAGTCGACGGTGGAATTCGTAAGTCCTCCGTTGGCAGCGCCGGCGGATCTTCCGTCATGTCAATGTCAACATTCATGACAGCCATCTTCCAGGGATAGCAGGGAAGGTTTCACTGATTCTCAAATGGCTGCAGGGTAAATCACAGTGCGCCAAGTAAACCCCACGCAGGCGCGCGTGCACTGCAGGGATTTATATACCCGCGGTTGCTTTTTTCAGGGCGTCGCAGTCACACATTACTGATCCCTGTCAGGTTTTCAACCTGCAAGATTTGATGCACAAGTCTCCCATATACATCGTATACTGTCTTAAACAAGAAACCAAACAAGCTGATTTCATCTCTGCAGCAACAGTCTTTTTCTGTATTTGCGGTCACGGCGCCACAAGCGCCATGTCATCTGTGACCATTTTGTAGATCACGCTTCGAAGGATGGAAGTCACAGGGATGAACCTTGCGTTCTCTGAATAAGTTCGAAACCGATGACATTTTCTCTCTGCATGCCAAATCACACCCAGGGTGTGGAACTCTCTTCGGAAAAGAACAGCCCCACAGCTGCATATATTGCTTTCCACGCCATCAACGAGCGCCACACAAACATCTCCCTTGTAAACGAGCTGGCATTCTGTGAAACGTTGCAAATCCAAGCTTAAGTGCACCGGGCGCATCGCGCAGTTCGCCTGAGGTGGAGGCAGCCAAGGTGTACTGTTCCATGTCTTTAAGATGATGAGCAACACCAACGTCTCGCAGGACGACTTGCTCCATCCATTCACCATGGATTTGGAGCTGGTTGCCAATCCTCTTCACCTCGTTATGCTTGCGCTCATGGACAAAACAGCTCAGCAAGCTACCAAACCGGGGCAACATTCCAGGCAAATGTTGTGCCATATGGTGCTTTGGGATGCACCGATCCGCATCATGGACTTGCTTGAACATTCCGAGGTGCTTGGTTACGTTGGCTTGCAACACATCAGGCTGCATATCGCCAACCGCAGCCTTCTGCAAGCAATCCAACACGTTGCAGAGCTGCAAGAAAGAATTACGAGCTTGATGGGCTTCTACTGCATCAACGCTCCGGTGTCCCCAGCGCCCATGGAGGTCCAGCTCCGAAATATAGCAACTTAATGCTGGATACACTGACAGAGCTTCGCTTGCTGAGCGCTTAAACTCCCAATCAGACCACTTATCGACAACATTCTTCCCAGTGGCCCCTCTAGCTAGACGTTTTGGCCAAATGATATGGGCAATTTGATCTGCCCAGTCGCTCTGTCCCAAGGGCAGCTTTGCTAGGCAAATGCCTACTTCAAGCTGGAATATCCCTGAGACAAAAAAGACATGCATGATATGTAGTCAAACATTACTGATTCAGTTGGTGGCAGGACCTGCCAAACGCTGGACAAGAAAATAGCTGCCCATCTTTGTTGAGGTTGAGACCCAATGTCGAGGTTCACAAAGTGCTGTACCTGCCACGAAATCTGCAAGCGAGCCACATGTCCAAAAGTCACGGTTCACTGCACCTCTCCTCGACGATCACCACCATGTCCAAAGTGCCGCACCTGCCACGAAAACTGCATTTCGAAGTAAAACAGCTCCGATCCCTTGCGCCTGTCACGAAAAGTCGACTTTGGAGCGCCAAACCACGAGGTTCCCTTGCGCCTGCCACGAAAAGTGACCACCATGTACGAAAATGTGCATGGCACCACAACGAAAGCGCAGTCGCTAGAAGCACCCGCCGCCGGCCCCCAGATTGTGCGAGCCTGCGCAGTCGAAATGCACTTCGAGGATTTCGAGAGGTATGAATGTACTGCAAATAACAGCGAATTAGCTGGTCACGGCCGCGCGCTTCAGCGATCTAAGCATCAGCTGCTTCTCACCTACCGTAGGAACCCCTAGTGTGTCCACACTGTTTGGGGAACAACGACCGCCGCTGGCCGCTGCACTCTGCCGAGCGTCCGCCACGCCCACGGACGAGTAGGTGGCCACGCTGTCGGCGTAGAGCGACAAAATGGCCTCGAGCGCCGCACGGTTGTCCGACACGGCCCGGAAGGCGAGGAACTTTTCGGGAGCTCGAGGGAGAAGCATGTACCTGCTCAGGTTCGGTATGACTGGACCCTCCTGGCACCCACCCCAAACACCTTCTTAGAAGGATTTAGAAGGTAGCCGTAGGGAGAGATTCCAGACCGGGATGGCCTCCAGTCGTACCGAACCTGAGAAGGTGGGACTGAGGTGCCAGGAGGGTCCAGTCATACCGTCCCTGAGGAGGAACGACTGTCGCAGCTGCGACCTTTTGGAGAGTCGAACGGTCGACCCACCTCTGTTGCGATGGCTGGGAGGATCATGGAGGATGGCTTGATCATGGTCATGGTCCATGGTCCATTGCAAAAGTTTCCCATGGTCAATCGGGTGGAAGTGGATCCAGGTACCTTGGTTTTGAAGGTGGGTGTTTGGGGTGGGTATCAGGAGGGTCCAGTCGTACCTTCTGACCAGGTGCGACTGGAGGTCTAGAAACATAAGGTAGAGGGTGTCGTGGTGAAGAGGTGTTCAAGATAAGTCTTGGCAATTTGAGAAATTGGGAAGTCAAATTGGGGGTTGCCTGGGGTGGGCTAAGAGAAGCACCTTTGGAGGTGGGAGTGTGCTGGGCGGATTTTGGGCCACTGAAGGGAAAGCCCTATCCTCCCAAAAGCGGTGGACAAATGCATTCCCAGCTGTTGATTATTCTGAATTCTGACTGACTATGAACATGTATGAACTTCATACACCCAGCCATGGACCACCTCAGAGCCCTCAACAAGGTTGGGAGTATTGAACTTCAACTACTTCCGTGAAAAAAGTCAGCTGCCCGTCGCGCCTCTCCCCTCTTTCAGCTCGGCCCGCTCCGCCCCGTCTCCCGCCTTGGCGGAGACGTTGACCCGCTCCGCCGCGATGATGACCTGAGACCCACGGCGCGTCCGGCGGAGTTCCGCGCGTTGGGAGTTGGGAGTTGGAGGTCTTGGGGGTGGTATCTGGAAGGTTCTCTTGCAGCTTGGGGGTTTGGTTTCTTGGAGCAAACAAGAAAAAGAAGTGGTCTCGGGTCTCTCCCGACTTACCCGAAGGGCTGGGCGCAGTGTCGGAGGCTGGAAGCTCCATCGACTCCATCTGTCCCAGGGAGATCTCTGCACCGGACCCTATGAGCCCGACCGGACAGCTTGGCAGCTTACGGCACACTCGCCCCAGGTGATCCGGACGGCGCATCCGGACCTAATCCGGACCGCGTTCTTCGAGTGAAGGAGACGGCCAACACGAAGGAGACGGCCACTTCTCCCCGAATCACGTGCTGCAAGGCCAGGAAAAGCCATGAAAACTATATGAAAAGAGGAGTCTTGCACGTGCCCAGCTTGCACGCTGCGACCAGTTGCTGGAAAGAAGAACACAGCTTCCTTGAAAACTCAGAAACAGGGTGGGTGTGGAAGTCAGTTGTTGAAGCCGAATGCATGGGCAAAAACGGAGTGATCACGTGCAGATCATGACCAAAAGCTTTGTAATAAGCAAACACCACTCAAGGAATCTGACCAGTCTGTTGTTTCATGGTGGGGTGATTAGACAGGGGTAGGCCATACATTATAATATATGCTACCTATAGATGGAGCGTTTGGGTATGGTTTCTGGTTGTTCTTGCTTTTGGCCTTGTGGTTTTGGATGTTTCTTTCGAACTGAACCCATTCCCGCTCCGTTCCGCTTCACCCGTCAGACTCTCCCAGCGACGTTCACGAGCTCCTCCTCAGAGGTACAGGTCATCAAGATCTCCTCGGCGGGGCCGGAGGCGACTGCAGCGATCAGCACCGAGACTTGCAGACTTGCATGCCCTGAAAAGGGCTCCGAACGCCCCATCTCCTCAGGTTCTCCCCCTGGGCACCCACCCCTGGTCCATCTGGCGGTGGGGAGATGGAGCCCTGCGGCTCCATCCACGATGTACATTCTGACGACGAACACCTCACCATGGTGACCGTGGGTGGCATGGTCTTCTCAGCTTATTGGCAGACGACGTTCCTCTACTTTCCCAGGGCCTGGCACCCCATCCACGGGTCACCACTGTGGACGTCTTCGTCGGATGCTCCGACGAAGAGAACCACCCAAAGGCTGTTGGGATCGGTCCCTGGCATCATCGAGCTACCCGTTCGACTTCCGTTCGACCATTTAACATCATGGTTGACTTGCTTGCTGTAATGTAAAATCCTTAAGTTGATTCGGTAACATAAAGCCTGGGCCTATTGAATTCATGGTGGTCCAGGAAGCCTAGGGAGTTACGTGGAGAGAGAGAGAGAGAGAGAAAATCACCTGTCATGGTACTCGGAAAAGGGTCATCCACGTCAGCCCAGGTGGGCCCATATACGTTCTCCACGTGCCGTCTCTCCACATCGGACGACCTCTCGCTCCGCCCACGTCGGACGCTCTGAAAGAACTCGGACCACCCAGAGCTCCGATCGAAAAGACACACCAGACTGAACTGGTGGCACTTTCCATGATTATTCGGGCTGGATGACACAGCCTATTTTTCCCACAGCCTTCTGGGTGGGTTGCTATCACGCTGCCAAGTGCAAGAATACGATGGAAAACAACAAACACACATTATGGTGGTGGGATGTGGTCCCATATTATATTGGCTTGAGGCGAGGATGTACACTTAGTAAGTGGTGGGTTCCTTTCTTCATCAGTTTGCGTGCTTGTACTTGTTGAAGATGCCAAACCACCAGCCTTGCCATGTCTAACCAACAAAAAACACCGTCTTTCTGTTCGCCTGAACATGGACATGTTGGACATGCAGTTTTCGCCTCCTCAGAGACTCGGAGCATGGAACGTTGCGCGTCCAGGCCGAGCACATCGCTCGGACATGGACTGGCGATCGAAAACACTGGATGAAGGATGATACCAGCGGTTTGAAGCATGGTACCATCGGTCGTTCCCTCACCACGCAGTTGAGGTTGTCAAGAATTGATCTGGACACTTGCCAGTTTTGTGTATTTAAACGATATCAAACAATTCTGCAAATCATGCAGTTGTTAGTGTCTTTTACATCCTGAAACACGGACCATGTAGAAAATGCCTCACACTGTCGGGCCAAAGACTTCTTACATGCTGGGAAACCTTGAGTGGTTCATGATATTCCTCACCAGCGGTTTATAATGCCTCCCGCCATGATTCCGTGTGGAGCGCCAAACAAAGTCCACCCAAGTACAATTAAAACAAACCCAGGACAAAAAACATCCAAGTTCAGGACTTACGTGGAATTGACAATTTTATGTCCACAATACAAACAAATCAGGGTGTTCAGTACTCATAGACAGAAAACGGGTTTGAAGATGGAAACTGAAGAACCAACATATTTTCTGGGAGTCCAGGACTATCTACAACATTGCCTTTAATTTGTTTTTACATATATATCTTTGAATAAACCTTTTGCTTCAGTGGGGCAACATATGACTTGGACATGTGGAGTACAAAACGCGATAGACTTCGTCGCGAGCCACAGCGTAGCATGCTAGGCTTCCGGGCGGATGATGGCCCAAGGCGACGTTGCATCATGCGCAGTGTGTCGTAGGCGGTTTTCGGGGACCTCGGACGTAGAGTTCATGGTTAACCCACTCTCTCTCTTCCTTCTCTCTCTCTCTTCCTTCTCTCTCTCAAATCGATTGCGCTGAGTTCGACGAAGTGCTGAGCAACCGCTAATTCTGGGAGACGCTCCAACAGAAACATATTGCAAGTGGCGCCCCTCAAATATGATGTTTGATGCCTGTGTTTTATTCACAGAAGTTGGAAATCACAGGAAAGTTGCGAGACGCTTGTCGTGCCAACGTTCAAACCTCTGCGGCACATACGCACCCAACTAACCGATTTCTCCTTCCTTTGGAACATGTATGAATGTGACGATTTTGACTCCAAACTGCTGATTGCATGAGGCTGCCAACTGAACTTTCACTGCTACATTGTCTACGAAGCTGGCTCAGGCTTTCACACTTAGCAGATCGAATGGAAGCACCACATGGACAACAGTGCTTGAGGGAGGAAACCCGATACGTTGCAATACTCCTCCTTGATGCGCCTTGTGGAGGGCCTCAGAACTTTTTCAGAGTGCCTTGGTCGCTGTCATGTCACAGGTTTGCCCTTCATGCGGAAGTTTTCGCTGCAAATGTGGTTTCTAGCGTGCAGGACTGTGACCACCACGTGCTACATCAACGACACGTCGGACTGTTGTAGAAACGTATGTATGGGAATGTGTTGGAACACTTTCTTCCAGCATCACCGCCTCCACGACGTCGAAAGCAGAATCCGAGACCGAGGTTAAAAAATTTCACAGTGAAGTCCTAAAAAACCACATTCCATGTGTGAGTGCAACCCTGTATTCTACCCAGAATCGTCGGAGCCCGAATTGATGTCGAGGACAAGTCCTTCGAGTGTTGGCATACGACAACCCATTTGTAGCCTCTCTGTGTCAGTGACAGTGACCTTGGTGGCTTATAAAGTGGAACACGTCATTGGCCGCGTGATAAATCAGCTACTTCTTTCTCTGTGATGCTAGTCAGGGGTCTTGACATCCCCGCGGCCTTCCCACAGGCGAAACTCGGCATGGTTAGATTGATTGATAGGCTGATTATTCTGCAAACAGTATGCTCGATATACCACTCACACACGAACTGCCATTCATGTAAAGTGGGCGATCAAAGTTGCTGGCTCACATTTGGGCCAGTGGCCAGGAGTGGGCTCGTGCATCGAGCTCCATGCAGCAAACAACTTGCTTCAAGAAGCGCTGCGCAACTGCAGTGTTTCAGGATTGCTTGCCTGTAGCACTCCCTGCTGAGGTTTTCGTTGAGATGCTTGAAGAACATATAACTGCAGTGGCTAGTCGCAGATCATATGTACAGCAGCAGCAGCAGCAGCAGCAGCTCCTCAAGACACAACGAACACACACACACACACTTAAGATGAGTGCTCCGCGGAGATCTGCTTCAGAGATGCGCGGCCCTTTATGGTACTGCATCAGCCAAGAGCATTAGCACCTTTACTGCACAACACCGGATGAGACAGCGTTGTCTTCTACGCAGAGTCATCAAAGACTTCAGAATCTCAAAAATTGCAGGTGCGCCGAGTTGATCAGACTCGGTATCCCATGATGGCGGTAGCTTCGTTGCGTTTCCACAATCATGCCGCACTCCCCTGCGAATCTGTACACGAATTCGATATGTACCCAAAAGGGTCGGAAGTAGAAGATAGAATAGATAGAGATGGTGCCCCTGGACACGGGGGTTGACACACAACTTACCGAACATCGGCGCTTCTAGAAGTAAGTCAACTGCCTGGATAGCCACCTGACAAGCCTGTAGAATCGAAAAACAGAAAGGAAGAGAACAAGAGTAAAAGAAAAGGGCAGGAAGGAAAATAGGTGTAGTGAGTTGCATGTCTGCCGAACAAAACTGCCGAATGAAATGCCGAATGAACGGCTTAATGAGGTGCATCCATTGAAACCTGAATAGCCACCTGACAAGCCTGCAGAAAAAGAAAGGAAGCAGAGAAAGAGCAAAAGAAGAGGGCAAGAGAGAAAGATAGGTGTTAGTCGCGCGCACGTCTGCCGAGCAAAAAGTGCCTTTCGTTTGGCAAATTAGGGGGGTGTCAAATACCGGAATAGCCACCTAACAAGCCTGTAAAAAAGAAAGAAAAAGAAAAAGAGAGAGCAAGAGAAGAGGGCAAGAGAGAAAAATAGGTGTAGTGACTTCCGAGCAGAGGTGCCGAATAAGCGGCAAATTCTTGAATAGGCAGTGGAAACTCTGTCTGGGTTATTTGACACAAAGAAACCGAATCCGGCGCACCCTACTCCTACGCGTGGCTTGATGCTAGGACACGTTGTCACGCCCGAGGGTGTGAGCCACCAGGCCCTTGTGTTTGGCGCCCGTGAGGGATTGGCAGTTGGGAAAAAAGCGTGCGCAACTGTATTGTCACGTTGTGAGTCTTGCAGCTTGGGGAAGCGGTGTCCTTTGTGGCTGTGGCGTGGATCGTGGTGGAGGTTCCCGGCGTTTGCTGAGGTGACCGGGAGCGAGAGCGTGAGGTGGTGGCTGAAGTGGCTGAGGGCGCTGTGGATTTTAAGTAGAAAAATGAACGGTGAGGGTCCCTCCAAATGCCCCTTGTGGCGGTCGCAGTAAGTGAGACGGATGGTGTTGGTCGACGTGGTCTTTCAGATTGTATGGCGATGGTGCTGCGTGGAGAGTGAACTGGAGTGTGAAAAAGGTTGAGCTGGTGGTGGAGTGCTGTGGGCTTGTGGTGGTGGTGTGGGTGAAATGTCAGTGGGATATTTTGTTGTGTGTGGCTGTGGGGAATTGGACGAAGTGTGGGTGTTGCCGGTAGGTGATGTGAATAGGAGCATGTTGGTCCTGTACTGAATGTGGGGTGGTGATGGCTGTGGTGGTGGGGAGGTAATGGATGCCAGTTGTACAGGGGTGGTGGAGGTTGTGTTGTGTGCCGGTAGTGCTGCCAAAATATGCGGGGTGTCCCTGAATGCAAACTGAAGTGAAACATCTGTGTTATTATGAAAAAACTTAGATTAAAGATTTGGGAGTTGAATCTTCACGTGTGAGACCAATTCAGATGTCTGGGAACAGTAAGCTCTGCAGCATAGATTCATAGATACGAGGGTGAAACGACTTCCAAAATTTGTAATTTCGAGCAAGGAAAAATTAGGCATCATTTTGAGGTCCTGAAAGGACTGTACAGTGGATTCTTTCCCGCAAGGGAATAAAGACTCAGTAACGGCGCCCTCGTGGGGCTCACACAGCTTGCAACACAGTGGGAAGAAGCTGCGATACACACTTAAGATGAGTGCTCCGCGGACCTGTGCTTCAGAGATGCGCGGTGAGAATTAGCCCTTTATGTTACTGCATTAGCCAAGAGCATGAGCACTTTACTGCACAACACCGAATGAGCCAGCGTTGTCTTTTACGTAAACTCATCAAAGACTTCAGAATCTTAAAAATTGCAGGTACTCGGCAGACTCGGTATCCCATGCTTGTGGTAGCTTCGTTGAGCCACCATCACGCCGCACTCCCCTGCGAATCTGTACACGAATTAGATATTTACGCAAAAAGGTCGGAAGTAGAAGATAGAATAGATAAGGCCCCTGGACACGGGGGTTGACACACACGCAACCCTGACGCACAAGCCTGACTCGCACTGACTCCTGCGGCACGCTAAAACCAACCACAAAACAGCTTTCACGCACGTCACTGCTTTACTTACCCTGCATTTTGGTGCATCATTGTATGTGCCGCAACCATGCCAATACATTTGTGAGCTTTCGCGGCTTGCAGAGGCTGATGGAACCATGTTGTTGAAATTTATTGTTTGAAGCAAAAGGACCTGGTCGCTTGGTACTGGGGATGATTGCAGCTGCCGCACCCGAAACCACCACCTGTGTGGATATTCGATGCCTGGAAGTCTAGATCAAGAGAAAATCCAGGCGAACTGGACTTTCCACCTCTTCGTTTTGAGCGAAGGTTTCCCACAGTTTCTACCGAAAAAGAGTTTTGGTGATCTCACTTTCACTCCGAGGTAGGGAAAGCTTGCACCAAGTTGACCTGAAATCCGGAAAACCATTCTAGATGCCAAGAAACGACAAGGTAACAGGTAACCATGCAAATCTTGAATTGGAGAGGTGTGGGCAACGGCAAGTGTTCGGAAACATCTAGACGGATTTGTTCATTAAATCCCGGATGGTTACCTCTGACTATATATATATATGTTATATATAATATCATAATGTAATATCATATATATACCTGGATCTTCCAACTGTGCAGAATTTCTGCCTTCTCATGCATAAAACCCAGCCAAAAGGCAGAAATTCTGCACAGTTGGAAGCTCTAGGTATATATATGACAGTGGCTCAAGACACGGGGACCCTGGTAACACGACTTGCGGACGGAAGTCGTTTGCGCTCCCCATACATCCCTCGAAGCACTCTGGCTTCGAGTTTGAAGGCGGTGAACATAGAAGTGAAAAAGGATGTTGTCGACTGTCAAATAACAAAGGGCCTCGCTACTAGGAGCAAGGACGCTATAAGGGGCTCCTGGCATCGCTACTAGGAGCAAAAAAAGCTACTAGTAACAAGGGTACTTCAACGAATGAAGCGAGTCTCCCACCTGACTCAGACCTCGGAGCCCGGGCTCTACAAAGCACAGCAGCGCTGCTGTGGACGTCGTTTTTTCACGTCCGAATTTGGGAATGGATCCGGAATCAAAGAATTGATGTTTTCGTCCACCCCAGATGGTTCCAATTGACTGTATGAAATTCTGTGGTGCGATACGTAGGCCTTTTGAGGCATCGGAGGGTTTGATCATGAACGTCAATCGACTCACAGCCAACTCGTGGGGTTTTCGATGTCATCCCCCTAGCCCTCCAACCACCTCCTGAGAAGGTGGAAAGACCCCCGAAACCCACCCCAACCACCTTCTGAATCGAGGTGGTTGGAGCCCTAGGGTCCAACAGCATGCCGGAGGACGACGTGACCCTTCCACCAGCGACGACGTCTCGCGCCACCGGAAGGCACCCGTTCGAAGCAAGAGTAAACAGCAGCAGCACAGAGGTTCGGGTGGTGATTGAATGGTGCTGGCAATGTGCTGGCATATGCGTTTTTTGATTTGGAGGTCTTGGAGGTCTATAAACTTCGGAAGAAAGACAACCAAACAACGGTACTCACCCCATATGGGTCCCAAGGTCTTCTTTCCCGGCTTCAACGACTTTCAGCACCACCCGCGTCCCCCGTCACCCCTATAACCAAAAGAAACAGAACCCTACAGACTTACATCCCATAGCAGCAAACATCGACAGGAACACCGGCAGACCAAGTCGCAACACCACCATCGGGCCACGGGGATACTCCAATGCCTGGACCGCACGCTTTTCGGCGTTTTGGACAATGACCAGGTGAACGAATCGAGGCGCTCTCGGACGTGCTGTGAGGCTGTGAGGCCGTGCTTTTCGTTGGGGTGGTGACATGGGATTGCGAAGCAAGTGATCCTGGTTACAGAATACTATGCGAATGGGATGTGATCGGGGTCCTTCTTCAAAGAAGGATTCTTCATGCCCAGACACTCCATGGGACTGCCATATGCTCACATTGGGGTGGTTTGGGGGTCAATGTAGGCATATATGGCATACATGGAGTGTCTGGGATTTATCCACTAAAAGGATGTAAGTAGGGATGATTCTTGGAGGCAGGCCCGGATGATTCTTGGTGATGAGGCACAGGATGTGGAACCTCCGAAAGCCTTCCCTTTTTCAAGGAAAACACACATCTCAAACACTCCATGGGACTGGAATATTTGCCTGCACTGGGGTGGTTCAAAAGGAGATGGGGCGGCCTATGTTCCAAAAATGTTCACGGAGATCCCTTTAACTCCATTGAGTTTGTGACCTTCCGGAAGTCCCTGTTTTCGACCTCAAATAACCAGCTAGATCGAAGGATCATTTTGAAGAACCAGGTCCTGTCCATCTTCAACTGGTCCGCATTCAGGTGTACACAAAGATCACTGCACTTCAACATCAGCACCTTTGAGCCTAGGGAACATCAGCACTGAGAAGTCTTTTAAAGATAATCGAACAAACTGTTGAACAAACATAGAAAAACACACTCCTCCAGGAGTCACATGGAGGGCCTGAATGGTGTGGCGCCTGTCGTCCCACATCCAGACCCTACATGGATGTGGGCACCGAACCGACCGACATCCTCCGTTCGGCCCCCGTGGACGATCCGGCGAACACACACGGCTCGAGCCCTGGAAGAACGTCCACTTCGGGGCCCCCGGTGTTGGGTGGATGAAAGGCTCCGACGCGGTCCCGCAGTGGCCACCAAATGCCAATGTCAGTGGGACACTCCACCGTCTCACTCCATTAAATGCTCATCCAAAACCGGCACCTGGGACGCTTGAAACCAACCCACAAGCCCTTCCATCAAAGCTCCCTCTTGAAAAAAGAAGCACCTTTCGGGCCGGGGACACAAAAAGGCGGGGAAACGTCCTCCCGAGACGCAGTTCAGTGCCGCTTTCGGCGAAAAAAGACCAAGGTGCCATGGCAGCTTGAACTGCTTGTTGACACATCACCCGGGAAACTCGGTCGTTCCTAACAGCACAACACAAGGGACGGGAACGGCTCACTTCATCTGCATCGTCGACCATGGTCGGACGTCGTTTCTATTTTTTCCCTAGAGATCCAGTCGTACCTTCTCAGGAGGTGAGGACAGAGACACTCTTATGTAGCTACTTATGTAGGTTTTGAGGGTCCAGTCGTACCTTCTGGAGAAGGTACGACTGGATTCCTATAGGGATTTGCTTTCTTTCCGAAGAACAGGGTGAGGTGAGACGTCACACCCATGAGACATTCCCCCTTCAAGCGCGGGGAGTGTTCATGGTTATTCTGGCGACTCAAGAGCAATGCTTATCGATTTGGCAAATCTCTTTGTTAGGGCCCTACAGGTCAGTTCGACCTCATTTTACTGGAGCTGGTCATACAAGTTCACGCGATTTTAAGGCTTCAAGGAGGTCAGACTGGACCAGGAGACTGGACCTGGGAGAACGACTGGACCTCCGAGACACGGCGAACCTTTGGGGGCGAAGGACATCCATCTGAAGGACGGGGCGCTGGGCTCGGGCGAAGGGGGCGCTGGGACCTTCGAAAGTACTTCCCTCAGCAAGAAAGTTGAGGAAAGGTCCACCGAACATGTCACCTGTTCTTGTTTCATGGGGTGTCCCCAAAGAAGGTATTTGTAGGAGTCTCCCTCAACTGCTGGGTAAGAAGTGCTTCAAAAGGCTTGGCTCCTGAGGGTCCTCACTTCGGAGGCAGAACTGCACCCGCCCCCCCGTCCAGCTCACGTCCAGCTCAGCGCTCCTCCCTCCGCCGGTTTGTTTCTGCCGTCCTCTGTGAAACTTTGAAAACCATGTGCCGCCCAAGCAGCCCGGTGATCACTGCCAAGGCCCTGCCGCCCTTGTTTTTCAGCATGGTCAACCTCGAGCTCCGTTCGAGTCTGCGATCAAACGACTTCCGCGCTTCCCAGCGACGGTGCAACCGCCAACATCGGTCCATCCATGGGAGTGTAGCTCAAACATATACCCCAGACACGACTAATAGTGGGACTGCCAGACATATGCCGATCAGTTTCGGTGATTGACGTGGGGTCAATGCATGTGCTGTAAATATATGGCAGTCCCATTACTCTCCCTGCAACTCACATGGAAGTAGAGTTCACCCCCTGTTTGTATAGAGGATTTCATGGTGCTTCCTTTCGGGGCCATTCTCCACGTAACCGTGTTCTAGGGAGTGTCGTCGTGTCTGGACGTCTGGGAATGTCGTCGCAGGCCTTCCGAGCCTTTTGGGCTCGGTTCGGAATCGCTCGACCGGCCGGTGGGCCCAATGGACCAGGCGGACTGGTCCATCCGGAGTCCTGAACATGCTGGTCATCCTGTTCAGGTCATCCTGGTCCATCCTGACTCATGTTGCAATCTGTTGTCGTCCTCAACTCCAGTCGATGATCACTTCTCGGACTGGTGACGGTCAACGACCCCCCCCTCGACCCCCCCCGTGAACTGCACGACCGAGAAGAGTCTATCTCCCAAACACTCCATGGGACTGCCATATTTTGCCTACAGTGGGGTCGCTTCAGGGTCAATGTATATAAATATGGCAATCCCATGGAGTGTTCCGCCTTCAGCAAGCCACCCGTGCTGCATGTGGTTCTGCACCGGAATTGCCACGGAGAACACACCTTCGCCACCGAGAGCACGCATAATATGGCGGTGTCGTTGGCCAGTTTTTGGGCTTTGGAGGGGGGTGGTTGGAAGCCCTTCCAGGATGGGAACGTTCTTTTCCCAGATAGCCTGAGGTTAGGGGCTCTAACTTCTCAATGGTGTGGCTCTGGATCGGCGTTTTGGTTTTGCGGGCGCTGATACTGTTGCAGGTGCAGGTGCTGGCTCTGGATCGGCATTTTGGTTTTGCCGGCGCCGCTGCCGTGCTGACGCTGGTGCTGGATCGGTGTTTTGTTTTGCTGGCGCCAGCCACGGGCCCAGGTCTTTCCAGTTAGTGTGGCTGAGTCGGCTGATCCCTGGGAGTAGTGTCATTTTGTTTGCTGTTCCGCCGTCACTTGTCCCACCGGCATCGACCCGAATACACCCAACGGAAAGTCAGGGTCACGCCTCGGACTGCATGGCTCTACGCCACTGCCACCAAAGCTCCATTCATGACCGTTCACTTCTATGCCCACATGGCAAACGCCACATGCCAAGTATAGCGGGGAGCCCAGGAAGTAGCAATTGGCTGTTCTGCAGCCTCGAGCTCTTCGACCTCCACTCTGGCTGCTGGCTCCAGCACGACTTGTGCAGCATCATCTTTCTCCTGCAGCTCATGTTTTGAATCTTTATCCAACTGGGCGCACGAAACCCTGGAGGCCCCTTACCCGATTTTCAAATTAGCAATGGAGTTCCGGCATGCTGGGCGCATACAGCTGTCATAGCTGTTTCCTTCCGCTGCTCGAGCGGATTGCCTGGGACTTTTGCGGTGTCATGTTGGCAGTTTCGTCATACCACTGCCTCGCTGCAAGAATTGGAGACCTACACAAAAGGGTTGGCAACCTACATGTTTGCAAGTGTGCTTCAGTTCACTACGGCATCACGCGAAAGAGTTGGTGACCTACATGTTTGCAAGCTGCAGTGCTTCAGTTCACTACGGCATCACGCAAAAGGGTTGGCGACCTACATGTTTGCAAGCTGCAGAGCTTCAGTTCACTATGTATCACTGCGCAAGGGTTGGTGATCTACATGTTTGCAAGCTGGCAGCGCTTCACTTCATGAGGGCAACAACGGGTTGGTGACTTACATGTTTGCTATAGGAGTTGTGTCCACACTACAGCAGGGAAGTGGCGGACTATATGCTTGCCATGTCTCCAGCTGTTGGATCTTCAATATGCTTTGAAAAACAGGGCCCGCAACCAGTGGCAGGAGCCGGCTCAAAACCTGTGAGCATTGTCCTGGGAGCGCCAAACAGCGAGGTCCGGTACCTCACACCTCGTGGCCCTACAGTGCACATTCGTACGCGACAATGTCTGGGTTGTAGGGTTGTACTGACCGTGTTTTTGCCCAGCATGGGAAAGCACTTTCTCGCTTTGTTGATTCTGACACTAGAATCTACATCCTTTTACCTCAGCCGAGATTGGCATTGTCAATCAAGGTATACCAGCCGTTGGCTTGTTAATGAGCTTTAGGCATGTCTGACAAGTGACTTGCCTACTTTGGCGGGACCTCGGGCCCATGCCTGTGGTGTACAGTGGAAGGCGGGTGGGTGGATGGCTCACACCCCTCTTTGAGGCTGTGCAATGCAGCTGGAACCGAACAGTGCCACGCCGCTACGCAGCAAATTTCTGACCTGCTTACTGACCTGGATCGGCTGCACCTGCACCGCTTCTGCCGTGCACCGAGCTGCTTAAGACCGTCCGCATGTTTTGCTGGCGCTGGTTCCGTGCTGGTGCTGGCGCAGGCGCTGGCTCTGAATCGGTGTTTCGTTTTGCCTCATGCTAGGGATGACATCATGTCATGCCAGGGGTGACATCATGTCATGCGCAGGGATTGTCAACATGTCACTGTCACTTCAATGTCACTTCATCCGGTCAAAATGCAAGCACAGCTACCATATCCTCCGCACCGAATTTGGTTCCCCATCCGCAGATGATCACACGCTCAGGCCATCGGCTTGTGTGGTTTGCTCCTCAAACCTTTTTTGCCACCATCCTCATGCTTTCCATCCGGGTATCCTGCAAGCAAGTTAAGGCTCAGTCACACAGTAGGACCAAATATGCCAAAGACATGTTCGTTGCTTTGCTTTGTCTAGTCACTCATGATGATGGACATGCTGATGGCCAAGACACTCGGTGATTCGCCGCTTGACCGCGGAGTAGATCCAACTGTCCGGCCTTTTGACATTTTCCTGTTGCTTATCAAATCTCTGCCTCAGTGGCATCTGTGTGGCAGGCATGGCTAAGTTAGCAGCAGGCATGAGAGAATTAGGGACCTTGTGATTTTGACTGCAATTCAGACAAATCAATGACAAGTTATAAGTATCTCTGCAGTCCCCTTTGGATCAACCAAGTAGGCTAGGTACACGCTTTGCTGCGCACTCCCAATGAAGACCGCCGCAGTGTTCACAATCTCTGAGGGCAGCTTATCTAAAGCGACGGAGTCTTCCATGAAAAGACATCATGTCATGCCAGGGACGGCACCATGCCATGCCAGGGATGACATGCTGTCTTTTTGTGCATGACACCATGTTGAGCAATGATCATCATGTCATTTGGGCAGCTTTGGCTGCTCCTTGCCCATCTTGCAGCTTTACCTCTGTGTTGGACAAAGCGGGCGCATTCAGACTGGTCTGATGTTGTGCATATTGGGTGGACTGGTCTGATGTTGCGCGCTGCGGTGACAGCCGTCCGTGGCGTGTCCTTGAAACCTATACGCCGCTATCTGGGGTCTATGCTGCTGTAATTGGATTGCTGTTCTTGATGGCAGTGCTAAAGCCTCCGTGGCACCTCTTGTGTCTCACATGGTATCACGATCCCCAAACAATCCGAAAAGCATGAGTCTCCACACCCAGTGGTGGTCCTCTACCTTCCACTGAAAGTTGCATTGTTCACCCCAAATCAGGTCCCCTTTTTCAGCTCGGCATGTCCAATGCTTTTAGGAACGATAGATGCACCAGGCTGGGGGCAGAAGATGTCAACCCCTGTCTGCCCCGAACTTCGACCGGACCAGCTCCGAAGAAGACCGTCCACCGTCGCACCGGAGCGTGGCGACCGCACCTGGTTGCCCTGCCACTGGCGGAAATGGGTCGATGGACTGCGTGTGTAAGGACCAAAGCATGATGGTCCTCACAACGACGATCTCTAAATCACAGGGTATCACACCTCCAGGCGATCTGGTGTACCACAGGGTTGGTCCACCACACAGGCATTTGACCTGCCACAGGTGCCACAGCGGCTTTGACGTCCCCTCACCCCAAAAAGACAGATGTTTCAGGGAGCCAGCTTCTTGAAGAAGTGAACATGCTCAGAAGTTTGTTCACTCTCAGTGAAACCAGAAGCTGAGGGAGCATGTTCACTCTCAGAAGTTGCTGCTGACCATTCTTGAATCCCAACATGTCCCAAACCAGTGACCCGTCACCAAGGAGGGCTGACCTTTGGCTGTGGTTCATGGCACCCGTGTAGCCCGTTTTTCGCCAACTCTGGTAGCTTGACCATGTCTCTGGAGTCTCCGTTCGTGCTTCAGACAATGGGTACAGATCGGTTTTTTAGAGTCAGACTCCCATGTTCGGGTCAGGTACTGGGTCAATCGGGTCCAGGTCATTGGTTCGTTTTCGGTTCGTTCTCAGGGAACCAACGACGGACCCGCGTCGCGGACGGCTTCGGTGATGGATCGGGTCCGGATCAATGTGTATTTGAGAGGCCCAAACCCAGAGACGACCTGTCTGTCACTGCCGGACGGACTGCACGGCCAGGGGGGTGGTGCTAGAGGGGGTCCGGACTGGCAGTGACTGGCAGTCCCAGACAGGTCGTGTCTGGGACATATTGGAAAACCCTATTTAACTAAATGGGGTATCTTCAAGGTATGTGTCAGGTGATTTGGTCGAACAGCAAAGGCCAACGACCCAAGTCCCTGTCGGCATGTCAATAGAGTTAAGACTTAAAAACCGTTGTGATCGGGTCCAACATGTTGTAACTATAGCTATAATCACATTCTCAATTCTCTTGAAATTCTGCAATTCCCGGCCTACCCTTACTGAAAGAGCAACGAGCATTCATCTCATTTCATCTCCGCTTTACTTGGCTTCTAAAATAAGTGATACGTGATTGCTTAGGCTAGTATCAAATAGGGAGACCAAAAGGTAACTTGGAAGAACCAATAGATTCAAAGGTTCTTTCTGCGGATCCTGCGGATCCGGATCAGGATCGAGGTTTCATCCCCCACCAACAGCTATAGCTGTCGAGTCGGGCTTCAAAGACATCGTCTGCTGGGACGAAGAACCGGGGTGAAATCGCGCCTGAAATCACCTGTTCTGTTCGTCTCAGAACCTCATGGCCACCAAAGTCCGACCAGCAATAACGGGGTGCGAGGCTAGGGTCGCCCATGATCCACTCAGTGACTCAAAACCACCCTTGGTGACGCCTGACACCTCTCTTTTTCAGAGCCTCGCGTGTCTCTGGCGACGTCTCTCTCTCGCTCGCGAGACGCATGTCTCGTCGGTAGCTGCCGTCGCGTCGCGTCGCGTCGCTCGTCGTCGCGCCGCGTCGATCTCTCGCTCGGTCCTCTTGAGATTGCTGGCGACCTGCCGCGCGGTCTCGGAAAGCAGCTGCGTTTGGGGACCCAAGAGCAGATCCACCAAGCCTCGCGGCTCGCGGCTCGCTGCGGTCAGCGCGCCGCGGGACCGGTTGGGACGGACCGGAGACGGTGGGACGGTGTCGGACCGGACTGAGTGTCCCTGAGGGTCTCTCCACTGAGTGTCTATGAAGCTCACAATTGTCCCAAGCTGGGTGGTTTATATGCACTATACCCAATTGAATATAACAGTGGGATGATGATCGCTAGATTGCAGGCCTTTCTCTATAGTGCTCATATGTGATCATTGTGTACTGACTGGTACAGGTAGACTGTTACGACCGACTCAAGTCCCCATCTTTGGGGTTTAGTTTAGTGCCATCCACTCTGGAAACCACCCCCTGGTGGGGTTGATCCCGGATGCAGGGAACGAAGGTTACAAGGGATTCTCCGTGATTCAGTTGCAAGGGATTCGGCCGTTTGAGTTGTGGAAAGAGCAGCTGGTTCACAGGTTCTTCCCACCTGAAGGAGCATGGAAGGCTATATTGAACGTTCAGGTCAACGAGCTGTGCCAGGGGGTTAAGTAAACATGGTCTTTTTCCAGGTTCGTCATTGGCCAATGACAACTGTCGTCTCTGGTGCTGGCGCTTCCAAAACGGAAGGAGAAAGCGCTCAGCACTCTCGGACGCCGAAGCACACTCTCGGTTCAGACTTGACCAGACCAGTTGGACCGGAAAACATTTGGCCTACAGACCCATTTGGATATATGTTCCCTGGGAGTCAAAGACTATTTAATTAAATGGTCTTTAGGGGAACTGATTTCGGGAACTTCCTTTACTCCAGCCGGTCAAAATATAGTCGAACTGGACTTCTAGGGTTTTAGTAGGGCGACCTCCTGGCTTGGTTTCGTTTCTTTCCCTCTCTTTGTGTCCCTTCTTCCACCAGGGGCGTTGCCTGGGAGGTCTAGCTACAGACCCATTTGGTGGTTTTTGGATGGTGAATGTACTTGGGCCACGGGCCACATCGGGCACCAGGTACAACTGCCACCCTTCGTAGCCAGGGCACGGTTTTCTATCATCGCGGTATACAGCTCGCGCACCTAGCGCAATGACGCAGCCGGACACGAAACGAAGAGGGCGGGCGCGAAAGGAAAAGGCTGTAGCACCGGTATACCAGTCTGAGGACAACACCCGAACAAAACCAGTTGCCTGGCAAGACAAGAACAAGAGGTCGGTGTTTTGAACTTCAAAGACACCTTTTCAAACATAACTAGTACCCTAATTAGAATCCTTGGACTCTCCATGGCAGGGGTCGGACTTTCTCCACCGAAACGCAGGGGTCTGGGCCCGAACCAAACCCTATGTGTTGGTTCGGGCCTGGATTCTCAGGGTATGGTAAAACACTATCCCAGACACTCCATGGGACTGCCATATATGCCGCCCCATTGACCCCCTTTTCAACCACCCCAATGGAGTGTCTGGCATATATGGCAGTCCCATTAGTCTTGTCTGGGTATGATTGGTCCTTTGCACTTCTAGTATACATACTAGTACCCTAATTAGAATCCTTGGGCTCTCCATGGCAGGGGTCGGACCCTATGTGTTGGTTCGGGCCTGGATTCTCAGGGTATTGTAAAACACGATGGTCCTTTGCACTTCGATCCCTTAAATCATGTGAGTTCGGTAGAAGGCCTTTCACTTCCGCAGCTCCGGTGGACGCCCGACGGTGTCGGGTCCGCGACGGACGACCCAAAACTGCTTCGAAACCCGAAGGGGGCCTCCCCGGTGGCACGAGCTTGGAGCACGCGGGATGACCATGAAAGCGGGTGCCAACCCATGAAACAACACCATATCAAGAAAAAACACATCTCTATAGAATTCCTGAATGTTCATGGATGATCATGGACCCCTTTTTTTGGAACACTGAGGGTGTTTCTAGTTTGAGATGGCCAAGTGGTTCTCATCCACACAGAGGTTCTTCTCGCACCGATTTTGGAGGAGGTCCCGTGCGCCACGGAGGTTCCAAACGGGTGGCCGAGCCGGCTCGTTTGGAATCCCACACGATTGATGGCGTAGATACCTATAGAACCCATTTGACCTCTCTTTCGATAGAAAAAAGACCATCTTTTGAGTGGTTTGTGGTCCAAGAATAGAGGTCATTCAGATTGAGGTTCTGGTATATGACCTATATACATGAAAACCACCCCAACCACCAGTCATGTACGCCATATTCCAATGCGAAAATGATGGATCGTTTGGGAATGTATTCCAGCTCCATGGGGACAACACAGGCCAGCGGTTTCGGTACTTCTTACTCCAGCAGCCCAAAACTGAAGGGACCGAAGGTCGACTTGTCTTCTTTTTCGATCATGTAGACTGTAGACTCTTGATGAATCAAATCCCACACATAATATATTTATCCAGAGTCGACATGACAAAATGAGACCCAAACGCTCCATGAGACCGCAAAGAAGGCCGACATTGGGTGGTTTTGAGTGGTGAAAGTATGCCGTATTAGGTGCGCCACCGTTGGTCGCGAAACAGGGCGATGTACTCACTGCAGCTGTTGTCGCCCCCATTTTCATCGCTATAGTTCAGGGACAAATACTCACTCTTAGAAGTCTAGACGCTGCATTCGTGTGCATTCTTCTTGGCAAATCATGATACTATTGATATGATATATAAAGGCCCCACCAAAACTTGAACAATCTTTTCTTGCGAGCAGTCCGGGTGATTCATGCCTGTTGAGGATCCTATACCTGTCATACCTGCCAACTGTTCAAGAAAATGAAGCTCTGAGAGAACCTTACGACTCGCCAAGCTCTGAGTCTCAGAGGTGTTCCGTTCCCGAAAGGTTCCTGTGAGCTCGTGGATTGGAGCGACGGTTCAGTCCTTTCTTTCGTAGGTCTTTATACTGCCCCGAGAATCCGGGCCCGAAGCAACACATAGGGGCTCTGGTTCGGGTGACCCCTGCGTTTCGGTGGAGTTTCAGTCCGACGCCATGGAGAGCCTATAAGGATTCTTAGGGAGAAACACTCCCGAAAGGAGCTCGCGGAGTCGATGAGGATCGGTCTAAAAGAACACTCCCTTGGAGTCGTTTGGATGGGCGATCCTATGAAGCGACATGGAAACGGGTGTTGAATGGCTGTTTGGTCATTAGGACATGTTGAATGGCACAAACACACACACTCTCATTTTACTGCGCACTGGCCCTTTGCCAGTTTTAGACTAGTCTAAACCTCTAAAATCCACCTTACTGCCTCCCAGTGAGACCCATTCTTCGCTCACAAACGACGCGTAGATTCCCATCGTCCACCCCGGAAACCACCTCCACGCGGCCCGGCCGCGCGAGCAGCTCGCACGCGGCCCCCGAAGCGGCCCGTGCGCCTTGGCTGGCTGCCCTTGGTCGTCATAGACCCTTAAGCCCTTGGAACGGCCGAACGGTGCACGGCGAACAGGGCCGAGTGAACGCGACTGTCGCTTCGCGACCACTGGGGAGCTCGTGCGTCCCTTGTTGGTTGGTCATGATCATCAAACGAATGCCTCTGGCAGGATGGTCATGGTCATCTGAAAAGCCACAATTCGGTGGGTCGTTGGAGATTCAACCCCAAACAAGACCCATGGGACTGACATATTTGCCTGTGCAATTGGGGTGGTCTATGGTGGGGCGGGTCATAGACCCCTCGCCAGCCCCATGGAGTGTTTGGGTATTGCCAGGTCCTGAACTGTTCATCCCCGGTTTTGACGTCACTGATCTTAGCTGTAAACAAGGTCACCTAGCTGTAGAAGGCTGCAAGTCATGACGATCCGGGTCTTTCAAAATCCAGCAGAATCCATGGGCGGTATAGATCTGCGCTGTCCGACATCAGTGAAAGGACTCCAAGAATACCATGCTATTGCGAGATGTGCAAACATGCTCCTTTTGGATGCTATCGTGATAGCCGGATTGAACACTGCAGTTGTGTGAACACGCAAAAAAACGGTTCATCCAGAAAACCGTGCAAAGCAAGAAGAACTGTAATGCTGAAATACTTGGAACATGCAGGTATTTATCGCCTTTGTTATATGCTATCCACAGAATGTGAGCAAATGAAGGCAAAACTGGAAAGCGAGAAAGCAGCTGAAATGCTCCAAACATGAAACACCATGTTTTGTTTCTGTATTAAAATCATCAAACACCGAGGCTTTATTGGACACGCACCTTCATTGCGCATGATTTTTGTCACTCGAAAATTGTATACACTTCGCTGAACTTTGGCGAGGCTTGCCCTACTAGGCCTCCTAGGCTGCTATCTTGCTGCATCCAACAATTGAATGACTTCGAGATGGCCCATGACTGCTGCCAACTTCAAAGGCGTCAAACCGCGATGGGTCGCAGCATGTTTGTCCGCTCCCGCTGCCAACAACTCTCCTCACTTCAGAGGGGATTGGCTGAAGAAGAACATCATTCGGGAAGAAACAAACATGAAAACAACCTCTTCCCCCAACGCGCCATCTCAACAAACACGAACGGCAGACTATGCGTGCTGAAACTGAGAACGAAGGAGCAAAACCACCACAAAGTTCAGGAACCCGTTTCTTTCCTCCGTCCCAACCCCCTGGGGCCTTTGGGGGGGGATCTTGGAATCGTTCCAAACCGGGAACAGTTCCTTCGAAAGGACCGTCCCAAACCCTGCAAGTCAAGAACAATCCGGCCTAGGGTTTGACCAAACCCCTGCGTTTCGGTGGAGAAGGTCCGACGCCATGGAGAGTCCAAGGATTCGGGGAAGTGAGCTCTGCTTTGAGGGCCAAACTGGACCTGTAGCTGTTGGGGGCACCCAAAATGTGAAGCCAAGTCTGCCAAGTCTCGTACCACCTCCACTCGACCATTCTCACAGGCCCAATGCAAAGCGGTGGAGCCATCAAGGGCAACGGCATCCTTCTGAGCTCCGACAAACAGCAATTCACGGACCACCTCCAATTGCCCGGAGTACGTGGCCAAATGTAAAGCCGTAAAACCCACTTGTGATGCCGCATCTTTGTTGGCTCCGGCTTCCAGGAGCAAGCGCACCACTTCCAAGTGACCACCCTGCGCTGCAACATGAATGGCTGCTTGGTCACGTGACAAGTGATCACGAGTGTTGGGATCATGAGGCAAGTGGAGCATGGCTTCAACTTCCTCCACACGGCCCTTTTCACATGCTGAAATGAAGGCGTGGTTCTGTTGACGCCAAGTGTCCTGACCTTGAAAGTCTAAAATCACCAGCTGCAAATCTGACGGCAAGGTCAACAGAGCATCATCTTCCAACTCGATGTCCTCCCTCAAGAGCCTTTGCCGAAATCGTGAGCATCCGATCTGCGCTGCCAGGTACTGTTTCAGTGCCCTGACAGGTTTTTCGCTCGACATGCGATGCAGCTCATCCGGATGAAACTCAGCCACAATCGCCCCGGACAGCAGCCGAATTCGGAGCATCAGGGGCGTTCGGTGAGTGAAACCTTCGCAACTCGTTGCCCAGGTCAGCCTTCGTCGCCCGGGTCAGCTCATCTGGAGCCAAACAGCGCGGGGGGGGAAAGCAGTTTTCGGTCAGACTGAGTGATGCAGACTTGGCAAGCAGAACGGTGGCCACCAGTCCCAAACACTCCACGTGTGCCATATTTACCGATCAATTGGGGTGATTATTGATTTCACGTCTTTCTGGGGCGGCATCTACGCTAGTCCCATGGAGTGTATGGGAGTGTGTTTGGATGCTTGGAAGCGAAGTTCGTTTGGAGAGCCAATCGCCCTGCAAGTCAGGAACTGAGCTCATTTTCCCTAGGGATCCACATACCTTCTCAGGAGGTACTTGGGCCCTCCAAGCCTACATAAATAGTCTCCAATCACCTTCTAAGAAGGCACTTGGATCCCTAGGGTTTTTGAGTTATCCATACCAGTAACCGCGACTCAGTTGGAGACGTTGAGGTCTAGACCTGGGTCGGACCTGTTGTAATATGGATGGCACACATGGTTTTCTCTGGGATTCATGGTTTCACGTGGTTCTTCCATCTTCCTGCCGAGTCGACTGCGACGACATGAAGAAACATGAAACGTGCCCTTAAGAACCTGTTTTTTCCACAAACGAACTCAGCATAACTCAGCCATCTAACAGCAATCTAAGAACTGAATTACATCCTGGTGCCCCATGAGATCTGCCAATTTCCAAGCTGTGAGTCCACGGTTGGTCGTGGCATCCATGTCAGCTCCTGCTGCCAGCAGCTCGCGCACCACTTCCAAGCATCCATTCTCACATGCCATGTGCAATGCCGTTTGACCCCTTCCGGTCGCTGCATCTTTGTCCGCTCCCGCGGAAAGCAACTCTTCCACCACTGGTCGGCGGCCAAAGTAGGAGGCAAGGTGTAAGGGCCTCCAGCCTTCTTGTGTTCCAGCATCCATGTGAGCTTTTGCAGCCAGCAACTCTCGCACCACTTCCAAGTGTAAATTCCCACTGGCATAGTGCAAAGCCGTCCAGCCTTCTTCTTCGGCAGCATCCTGGTCAGCTCCGGCTTCCAGAAGCAGCCGCACCACGGCCAAGTAGCCCATGCGAGCCGCACAAAGAATCACCGGTTCATGACTTTCAGGATCTCGCGTGTTGGGATCGTGAGGGAAGCAAAGCATGGCTTCAACTTCCTCCACGCGGCCGTTGGCACAGGCTGAAATGAAGGCTCGCTTCATCTCCAGCCGAATGTCCTGATCTTGAAAGTCTAAAATCACCAGCTGCAAATCTGACGGCAAGGTCAACAGAGCATCATCTTCCAACTCGATGTCCTCCCTCAAGAGCCTTTGCCGAAATCGTGAGCATCCGATCTGCGCTGCCAGGTACTGTTTCAGTGCCCTGACAGGTTTTTCGCTCGACATGCGATGCAGCTCATCCGGATGAAACTCAGCCACAATCGCCCCGGACAGCAGCCGAATTCGGAGCATCAGGGGCCGTTGGTTCACAAGCTTATCACAAAGGAGAGTGAAACACGGACACCAAACCGTCCTGAGCCATCAGGGTCCACAAAGAGAGGACGCGTGGGCCATCAGGTTCTAACAAATTCCCACACTTACTAAATCTAAGAATAGCACACTCACCAACCACGTGAAGCAGTCAATCCCAGACACTCTAAGACAGCCATACTTACCAATCAATTGGGGTGGTTGAAACGTCGGGGGTCTGGGGTGGCAGATCTTCCAGTCTGCAGGTCGTGTCTGGGTACGAGACGGACACTTCCCCCAAGGGAATTCGTCCAAGAATTGGGGACCGACTTGACCAATGGAGTCCTAGTCAGTGGGACTACCCAGTCCCAGTCAGTTGAGCTACCCACCCAGTCTTTCGAAAGGCCTGATTCATAGACTTCTGGACATCCTTCCCCTAGAGGTCCAGTCAAAAGCCCCCGTAGAGGTCTCCTGGGTCCTGACAAGCTCAGTTGAGGGTCGTGGCTTTTGTAGAACTCCGGACAAAAATGAGGTCAGTTCCTGTAGGGATCGACACCCCGAAACAGCTCTATAGCGCTATTAGACACTTCCAGGCTCATGGCGGCCTGGTAGAGCTTGAAGTTGAAAGAAAACGCCCGGACCTCGCGTGGAACCCACCCCTTTCCACTGACCTGCCAAGCATCAAACATCAGCGTATTGTTACCTGAGCGGCGAAGGTGAGGTCGACAGGTGAGGTAAACAGGTGAGTGGCTCCAGGTCGAGCTGCATCCGCTGGTATTCTCTATGGCTCCATCGTGTGTGGATGCGATTTCGCACCTGTTTAGTCTTCGGAGTCTTGCTTTCAAGGTCGTGCCATCCATGATTCATTCGTAACAGGGGAGACGGACGTCCTTTGTAGTCCTTGTATCTCGCTCCTTCACTGCCCATTGGACTCCTTTAGCCTCCCCTTTTCGGAGAACAACGGCCGGTCACGCGTGCCGTGTGCCCCGCCCTCCAGCCGGGCCGGGACTTGGTCACTCGCCGCGAGCGAGCGGCGAGCCGTGGGAACAGCGGGTGATGTTGTAAATGGTAACAGCCATCTGTCTGTTTGCGCCAGCCACCTGTTGGTGTTTCAGGAACTTAAGGAACTCTTGTGAACGGTTCCCTGTTTTTCCATGGAGCCGTTGTCTTTTGAACCATTCAGGAAAACGAATTCGACGGCAAAGTCTCTTCGAACGGACGAGAGGTGCGGACTGGGGACCTCTGAATCTGTCCAAAGAAAAATGCACCTGACGGGTTCGCAAAAAGGCCACCACTTTCACCACTGGGCCCATATACATCCGCGTGCGTTTGTTCTCTTATAAGTTGGAAGTCCACACATAATTGAGTTTACCACTTTAAGGAAAGAAACAAGTAAAAGAACCAGAACAAAAACCATGAGCTCTCCCCCACTCCTCACCATCTCTCACCTGTGTTCCTTCTTTCTGGAACCAAACACTGTCCCATGGAGTCATAATGGTCAAGAAGACACCCCGAACCCTTGCAGTTTTTTGACTATACCCTATAGGGCTCCAAGTATCCCTTCGTTTCGCAGCTGGGACTGGGCTGTGTTTTCTCCCGATCCCGGTCCCCTCGTCCAAGCCACGGTGGTCCGTGAACTCTCCGGGCTGAAAGGCGAGGTCATTGGCTCGAGTCACCAAGAGCCTGGCGAGTCACGTCACGTGCCCTGCGTCGGTGAGAAGGCACATGTGCCGGGCGGTGTCAGGAACTGGAGAGACCGGACATGTTGACGGTTTAAAAGGCCTACTGTATAATCCAATAAGCTTGATCACTTGCAAATGTATACTAAAAAGTATGTCGTATACATAACATGTGCTTGTATACCAGGGGACCAGGAGTTACATGTCGGGGTGGTGTTTAGTCCCATCCACTGAGTGGATATGACACCCAGTGGGGATCCTTGCTTGGAAGCAAGATCCCAACACTGCTTGGACTCTCAGCCAAAATGGTTAGGGACCCAAACCAAGTGGACAACATGGCATTCTGCCCACGGGGTGTTCTGTTCTTTTCTGAGCGATTCTGGTCTTCTCCAACATCGACATCGTTGACTCATCCAGGAAGACTCGCTCCCGAGGCTCAGGGAGCTACGTGTTCTTGAGGGCAGAGCTGAGAGTCCGAATTCTTGGCTCAAGAAAGCAGTCGTCCTTCTTGAAGAAAGGAGGTTCTGCGGTTCGCATGTCGATGGGATTTTGATAGATTTTGAGCCAAGAGTCCTATACCCAGACACGACTAATGGGGCTGGCATATTTACATACATTGACCCCTCTGGCACCACCCCAATTGATCGGTAAATATGCCAGACATGGAGTGTTTGGGATAGGGTGGAGAAGGAACCTTGGTGACCTCTAGTCACGATTCCTTCGGCGTTCGGAAGCAACTTGAAGCAACTCAACATGACCTCAGACATCCCCTCCGTAGTGAAAAACACTGACGCAGCCGATGAGCTTGGGGGGATGAGTTCATCTGAGTTCCACTGACGTTGAACACCAAACCTTTGGGTAAAGAAGTGTTCAGATTGTGAGAGACCAACTGAGTTAACCTCGTTAGGCAGAACTAGCTTCTGCCCACCCTAAGAATCACGGCACAGAAACCCACGGTCCATGGGTTCGGCCTAGCTAGCTATAGGGCAAGAAGCAAAGTCTACCAAGGCCGAAACTTGGGGTGGTTAGTGGACACCCCGAATCACCTCTATAAGGGGCTATTATTCGACACCCCATGGCCGGGGGGCCCAGGTAGACCTGGACCCGACTTCTAGTACTTTAGAAAATGGGAGTCTGACCAAAACAGGTAGACTTGTACCCATTTTCTGAAGTACGAACTGAGACTCCAGGTCTATAGAGATACAATCCCATAGGGTCCAGATACCTCCTGAGATGGTCGAACGGAGGTATATAAGAGGTATCTTTAGGAGGCCCAGACTGGGGCCCAGGAAAAGCTCTTTTTGGAGAAGTCAACACGGTGTGGATCAAATGGAGCTGAGCTGCTGCAAGGATTGCTGAATCAGCTGCGCCTCGCTGCACATGGCGATGGGCGAAGCCAGCGGGTTGGTGGTTTCAACTCACGAAACATATGCGTCAGGGGATTGAATCATCCCAAATAAAGGTTGAACCTACACAGATCTGATACCACCACCAGGCATTTTGGACATAAACATGCCAATGGTTGACAATCAGAACTACATGAAACCATGAAGCAACACCAATGGAACACCATGAAAGGCTTTAAAACGGCTGATCATGATCCTCTGCCCAAACACTGCCCAAAAGCTGGATAGCTACAAGATGCTACAAGCATAGCTACCAGCGGGGGGTGCGCTATGACAGGAGCAACGCCCCGGCTCTTAAGAAAGGGCAACCGGCAAGCTCGTTCTCGTCCCGGTACTTAGTTCTCTACATTTAGAAACTTGCCATGTTTACAACAAACACGACTAATGGGACTTGCATATTTGCATACATTGGGCTGGTTGCAGGGGCCAATGTATAGGTATATAATGCCAGTCCCATGGAGTGTTTGTTGATTTGAACATGAACAAACTGGCTTTCTTGCAGAACACCAGGAACCGAAAACTGGACCTTGATCTGGTTTGAGGAAGTGTTGTTCCTATCCTATTGGATTGACCCCTGAAACTATGTCAATGCAGGCATCTGAGTATAGGAGTTCCCATGGTCCTCCAGCATTCCTGCTTCGGGTCCCCCAACAGGTGCATTCCCATCGATGTTATGATTCCTCGACCAAAGAACCTAGTCACAGAGTAAATGACAACGGAAGAAGACCATGCACCAACAAACCATCATCATAAACCTCTTGGTAAATACGTGTTCTTCCCTTTTTTATGGGTGCCAACAAACAAATCAACACTTACAATCAAAGTGGTATGCATTATGGTCTTGGACCACAAAGGGCCAGGACATAGGCCACATTAGGCCACAACAAACGCGACAGGGAGAATCACCAAACAACCAACTACCTGGACCCGACTGACCCAGTACTTTAGAAAATGGGAGTCTGACCCGAACAAAAAACAGGTATAATACTTGTACCCATTTTCTGAAGTACTTACTGACACTCCAGGATCTATAACCCTAGGGATCCAGTCGTACCTTCTCAGGTACGGTGATGTGTTCGACACTGTTCTGTAGGTGCCAGGAGGCTCCAGTCGTACCGAACCTGAGGTTCGGTACGAAAACGGATCCCTAGGGTATAAGTGACTTGACCGAATCGATCTGCATTTTGTTCACTCACGACCGGTGCACGAAGTCATTGAGGGACACCGAAGGCGGCCTTCGTGACTTCATGCGCCGGTCCAGATAAGGTCAGGGTCAAGCCCAACAGCAGCTGCCCTGCGAGAGAGGGCACGGGTTCCGTCCGCGGAACGTCCGGTCGTCGCACGGGTAGTGACGATCGTCGTGGTGTGGCGGCCGTGCTCCGGAAGCGGGAGGGATGGCGGTGAAGGCAGGGGGACGGAGAGAGAGAGAGGTGAAGGAGAAGCTGTGAGCGGCCTGGGGGGGGAAGAGGAGGAAACCATATCGGCAGGAGCCCCGGAGAAAAACCTGAAAATCCCTTCGATCGCTTACTTCTGATGCAAGTTGACAAGTTGTAACCGAGGCCAAATTTCAGCCACTCCTCCCCCTTGCCAACTCCCTAGAACGCTGCTGACGGCCTAAGACGCACACTTCGATAGAAAGCGAGCTGGGCAGGACTTTGGGGGGGTCCATGGAAGTGGCTGAAGTCACCTATACTCGTGTTCCGAACACATCACATGGCTATTCTGAATGGCGGAAAACACGCTCCTGGACTGGTCGAAAGGACTGTCCTGTAAAACGTCGGGGCCTCCTTGTGGGTCGGGGTCGGTCCAGGACAGCATCTCAATTCGCCTCTTTCAGTCATCCCAAGCTTACATGCCAGCCAAGGCAGGGATCTCTGTCTCAAAGCAGCCCACGACTGGTGGAAAACCAGGCATGATCCGTATGCCCCAAGTCCTGGTTGGTGGATGGATCCATCCACGTTCAAAACGCCCTCTTCGGACGTCGTACGATGAACCGATTTCTCTACCCGATACGCTGCCCGTACGGCTGGCGCTTCTGCTTCTGCTGGGGGGAAGCTTTTTGCTGTCTCAAATGAACTGAAAACAGTCACCCAAATCTCAACGCAGCAGCTATACACATACCCGCGTTTGGGCTTGAGATATTGTTTGAGATCTTGGATCCGCCAAATATTGTAACCATTTAACCTACCACCTTTCAACTTGAGGGATCCCGCCAATTCCATGTCGTCATTCTGCCAGCACCTGATGCCAACGGCACCAAAGAAGACCAGCAAAGCCATGTGCCCAGGCAGCTGCGACGCCGCATCCGACCGCGACGCGACGCTCGGGCCGTCTTAGCCGAGCAGGATCGCTTTCTTGGGCCGAGCGGAGGTCGAGTAGCGCAGGTCACGTCGGTGCCGGAGATGGAGTGGACTCTGAGCGAGCTGGGAGTGGTTGGTGAACCTATAGTTATACTGAAATCCAATGGAAGCAGAACAAAAACCATCTAATCCACATCCATCCAAGGATGTGAAGGAGCACTGAGGTTTACATGATGATAGCCCAATGCTCCCAAATGGCTTCCACCGTTTGAGGCCAGCCACATGTTTTGGGTCTCAACCACCGCCCCCGGTGTCACACCGGCGTGTGACCGAGACTGGAAGGGGCTCCGACGTCACTGCGAGAGCAGCAGCCGCTCCTATGACTAAGATGACTAAGACCCGCAAGTACCGGGACCCAGTACATCCCAGTACTTTAGAAAAGTGGGAGTCTGACCCGAACAAAAACAGGTAGATCTGAGGTAGATCTGTACCCATTTTCTGAAGTACGAACTGAGACTGCAGTTACTCATTACAACCCCAAGGGCTAGCTTCTCATGGCAGTTACGGGGGAAAAACCACCGAAACCATCCAAAACCCATGGCAGAAGGGGTGGTACGACTTGCAGACGTCCGTCTGTACGATCGCCAGCCCCAAAAAACCACTGTGGTGCCGGTGGGTATTTGGGGGGGGAGTGGGGGTCCCCCACTGACGTCCCATTTGAATACACCCCCCCCCCTTGTCACTCCTCTTGGCTCAGTACTGATCAGTAGTCTTGGTCTTTGGAAAAACCAGCGGTGCCACGAGTGCTTCGCTCCAGGAAGGGTGCGAGACCGGGTAAAGACGCCCGAAAAAAGACCTCGAAGGTGGAGCTGACCTCCCCTACAAGTCAATGACCTCATTTTACTGACGTTGGTCATACAAAAACACGATGAAAGAAGGTAAAGGACCAGGTTTTGCTGGGTCCTCGGACTTGTAGAACTCATGAGTTTGACTTGTAGAACTCTCCAGTTTGGCCATAGAACTTAGCACACAATACTACCACTTCAGGTTCTCCTGAAACAGGTTCACTCCAACTCCCTTTCATCACGCATGAAAATCACATGAACATGACGTACACATGAACAAGTATCATGCCAGGGGTGTGAAGACCACCCGCCCGGTCTCCGGAAAAATGGTACATGCCAATCCACGTTGGCCCATGATTTCTTTCAGGGAGTGTAACACCCCTGCTTGGACAACCCAACCAATCCCAAACACCTCCATAGTGGAGCCCTACATGGAAAACCACCCCAAGAGCCATCGGACCAATGTTCACCAAAACCACCTACAGATTCCTACATAAATCTATTATAGGCCAATCATGTTTTTCGGCGCCATTCTGGGCCAAATATATGCATATCCCAGGCTCGACCTCTCGTCTGGACAGACACGCTTGCCACGCAGACAGGACACCCATCGATGGACAGCAGCTCTCAGCCTTTCGAACTTCCCCGCTGCTTGGGAGAAGCCACACCCTACCGGTCAGTTTGACCTGAATTGACTGGAGTTGGTCATACCAAAAACACGACAAAACATGAGGTGTTTCACAACCAGGTTCTACTGAGTCAGACTGGAAAGAATTCGTGCAGTCTGACTGACATCGCTGTACCCCACCTCCAATCATGGAAGCGAATGGCACCACGTGTTTGGTATTCGTTAAAAAAAATAAAACTTTCTTCCGTGCCAGGACGTCCATTATTCCATGATTGTTGAAGGCGGAGTAGATCCAGCAGTTCTGTAGAAGTATACAACCAATCAGTTGGTGCAATTCCAAGCAAATTAGTCTCTATAGCTCTTTTCTTAAGATCCACATCCACTGATCCAAAGCCTGCCAAACCTCTAAGAAGATTTGTTCGAAGAAACACGACTTCGTCCCATCCGTGCTTCGGCACCGTTTTCTTCGCCACGGCCGTTTTGGTGCATCGTTCCGCGCTCTGATAGTCGTAGCATCAAGGGCTTTGATGCCACTAGCCAGTCCCTGGTATGTCTGCAAACCATCGCTCTCCAAATGTCACACTTGAGGATTCTCTCGTCTTTTCATCATAGACCTGCAATGCTTTTGCTCATAGCCTGGTGTATCCTATATATGAGTACTACAGTATATTTTGGGTGTACGTACCTGTAACAGTGGATGATGATGGTTAGTAAAGGCCTTGTTCAAACATAGTGAATGAGTGATTGTTTACTGACTGTTGCAGGTGTATTGGAACAGAGCCAAACTAGATATTGAATATGAGTATCAGTATGATGCATCCATCAATCAGAACCTGAGTGTTGAACCCTGGGTTGTCAACTCTCCAGATGATCCTCAAAGAACTGATATCGAAAAGGTACACCCTATGGATCCACTGCCACCCTCTTTATGTAGGGGATCCAGTTCTATGTAGGGTCCAGTTTGGATATGGATCCACTTCGGGTCTCATGGATCCATTGTAGTGATCCTATCTAGCTTCTAGCTTCCGTTCATAGCTGCTAGCTACTAGCAGTAACCAGGAGCGCCCCTTACTAGTAGCTTCTTGCTCGAGTGGATTGCTTTCTATGTAGGCCAAGTGAGGGTCCAGTGAGGGTTCATGTAGGCCAAGGGAGGTACATGGATCCCGATCGTGCTGCGCGCTGTCCTAGAGCAGATCCAATCCAATACGAACCAAATCAATAGAACAGACCTCCAAAACAGATAGATAGATCATCCATTTCAGATAGATGCTGGCTTCAAGTGGTACAATTGCTGTGACTCATCGATTTCTATCCTCCAAAAGAAACAATCGACCAACTCTGACGAGACTTGTGTGTTTTTTGTGTGTCGAGTGCAAGCAGGATTTTGATTGGGTGAATAGATTCTTCTATCGATCAAAGGGCTCTAGCAAAGAACAGCATACCCTGCACGTCCAGTCGGACACAGTAAAGGCGGTCCTTCATCTCATTGACTAGTGTTTTTGTATGGATCAACTCCAGTAACATGAGATCACTTCCTGACCTGTAGGTTTGCTCCCACCAGCAGCCAGCCCATGCAGCCACAGTTGGCAAGATGACGACGGGTGCGTTAACGAATTCTTGTCACGGTCGTTGTTACCAGGTGACCAGGCGTTGGCAGCAGGACATGAATGATCGTGTACAGTACGTAGACATCATGTAGGTGTCTATACCCAAACAGTCCATGTAACATGTATGGTATATTTGCCGATCAGTTGGGGTGGTTTGGTGGGTCTGTCTGGGGCGGCATATATGGCAGTCCCATGGAGTGTCTGGGATAGATGGATTGCTTGGGAGTCATATACATGTTGCCGGATGGAGCAATCCGAGGGACATTCGGCCTTGGCTCCTGGGACAGGAGGGCAAAACAAAACGGTGTGATGCACCGCCATGACAGGCAAGCCAAAACGCACGCACCGCATGGTCCAGTGTTCAAGTCCTATGAGTCGTCCTTCATCTGGTCCAAAGCTTGTGATGGCTCAACTCCAGTGGTCCTTCCATCTGCGTTGGTCGGAGACCATCCGTAGTAACGGGTCGGACCGTCTCCATTGCGGAACACCGGAAATCGTTGGGAGCAAGGTGATGCTTACTACGGAAACCAGGGAGCAAATCAGAACATCTTCCCCAGGGGATTTGGGGATCCGGCCGGTTCCACGACAAATGAAGAAGAATCACCCGTTCTCCGCCAAGAAAAAGAACACGTAATGGTATATGAACCTTCAAAAGGTATCAAAAGGTGGAAAAAAAGACTGCGCACCACCACTGGATTTTGCCTGGAACCAGTAGATGCAGTAGAGCCAGTATCACTTCATTGATGATCAAACTGTATCATACGGTATCTACCCTCAGATGATGTTAAGTATTCCCCCCCCCAAAAAAAGTGGTGTAACTAGCTCGACATAAAGACATATGCGTATGAAACATCAGTTGCTCTTTATGACGTATAAGGATCTGCCCCATTTTCTGGTGTACCATCAAAGGGGAACATGGTCACCGTATCTCAGTCTGCCTCTCCGTCCGATTTCCTCCACATCGCCTGGCTCAGTTCGTACGAGGGCGTCCACGACCGCGTCCGCCCGATGTGGTCAGTCATAGTGAGCCGTGATCCTCAGATCCTCACAAGTATCGACTGGGTTAAGCACCATAGGGAAAGGAATTGTAAAGCACCATAGGTTTCCTACTGTTTCCTGTTTGGAAATTGGCTAAGCACCGGTCAACAGCAATCATGACCGCTGGCGCGATATGGCAAAACACCTGCTCAGATGTCTGTTTCGGTCCAAGACCGGTCTTCGAACGCGGTGGTCGAACGACCCCGCGGTCATCGGTGGCCAAGTGAACCTGCAAACCCGTTTGTCGAACGACCTCCTCCGCTGAAGCGAACGACGTCGCGAACGACGGTGGTTGGTTCTAGAAGCGGTGACTGAAAGCGGAAGTGACTCATCGGGACGAAGCAGACATATTATTCCAGGTCATTTTTTAAAAATCTATTTCTGGAAAATTATTCCTGGGGGTTACCCGGACCATGGAATAATTATTTAAGGGACAGGCCATTATATATAGCCGTTTTTTTTATCCCCAAAGATCTCAAATATCTCCCATGCCTGGCATATATACCCAACATTTGGGTGGTTGATTTCAGGGGTCTTTCTCGGGCAGAAACTGTTTCATTCCAGTGTATCATCGGTCGTCTGGGTATGGGTGTGGCGTCATGGGAAATGAAAGCAACAGTACAACCAAAAAAAAACCTGCAGTTGCAGTGATTTCCATGTGAAAAGCTGTTTGAATCTTTTTGATAACACCCATAGGGCAGTCCAACACTTCTTTTCTGGGCACACACCAATTCTACATCATGGTTGGTAACGACATGTTTTTATGTGTTAAAAGGAAGCACATTTGGAGTTCCTGAAATCCACGCTTCCAGTGTTGTCCTTGTTGAACACTTCAGGCCTGTAATTCGTTTGGATTCGTTTGGTAGATAACTTGATGAGATGTTTCAGATACGTTTGGAGACTGACAACAACTGAACAATGCAACCAACCACCCCGCGTTCCATTCTGTTTGGCCAGGTCTGTAGCATTTATGGCCTCACATGAGGTCGAATGGAACTGGAAATACTCCCTGTAGCTCTTTTGGTTCCCTGTAGCTACTAACCAGCAGAATACTGGCCATCCATGGCCATCAGCTATAGCCCTCAGCAGTGATCAACTCAGGATCCTCGGCTCATTACCTCTAGCCATTCGCTTCGCGTGTGACCCCACGCGCCATTGTGGCGCCTTCACCTGCTCTTCGTCTAAGGCCGAGCGTTCATCAGCTGTTTCACCTCCTTCTGAGCTAAAATAACAGCAAACGAGCCCTGGTTTGGCTGGCCGGCATGGTGCACCCAGGAAGTCGCTTCTTCAAACAAAACACATACTGGTGCCACAGTGCCGCACCAATGTTGTCTATATATACTATATAGGTGCTTGGGCTGAAACTATACATTGACCCCCCCCCCACCAGTTCTCTCTCTCTTGATTGCTTGTGCCGCCCCAAACGAACGCTTTGCCGATCCCCGCTTGTGCCGATCCTTCGCTCCTCTCACGCGGGCCGAAACATCTGCGGCATGATGGTCCTGGGTCTCGGGTCTCACGGGTCTCGGTCCAGGCGGTCGACTCCAACGGTTGGGCCGGTCACCTCCGGTTTCTGATCGCTGGCCGGCCAGGGCAGTTGGACCTCAAACTACTGGACGTTGATGATGAGAAGAAAAATAGAAAAACACTACTCAGGTCAAAAAAAACCCCAAAAAAACAGGTTTTCACGCCTTTAGCCCTACAGGGATTGAGTGTCATTTCCGAAAAAAGTGGTTCTGTATATAGGACTCTGTACTTACCTTAAGAAGGGTCCAGGTGGGTCGGGTCGTTTCAGACTTGAGCATCCAGGTCGCATGACCGTCGCATGACCTCGTTTCAGACGGTGTGCCACGACGGTGTGCCAGGGTAGCCTCAAGGTGGCCTCAGGGACCAGGGATGCTCCGGGGTTCATCCGGTTCTCATGGGTCCATCCCAGAGGATCTGAGATGTTCTGAGCACCCAGGCCCCCCCCCTTCCTCTGTGTCAGGGATGTCTATATATATATATTCATCAGTTCTGAACCGGTGACATTCGGTGTGTCCATGAACCCTCCGTGGATCCCTAGAACTCTCATTTGCCCGTCGCTGGACATCCCCGGTGGGCTCCTGGCCCACCTCCGTTTCGAAGGTGGGCCAGGAGTGGTGCCAAGAGGGTCGAATACCACCGAACCTGAGGATATGGGACGATCGGAGCCCTAGGGATCATTGGTGTCTATTCACAGCCCCTGAGTCAGGTGAGGCCCGGGTGAGGCTATCCAAACTCGCTGCCCAGGGGCGTCCTGTGCTGAACAACTCGACAGGCAACTGACCAAGTGTTGGGCCCCAAAACCATGAAACCATGACCCAGACTCGACCTGTCTGGGACTGCCATAGGACTGCCGCCCCATTGACCTCTCTGGCACCACCCCTGGCTCTCGGCAGTCCGGACTGGCAGTCCCAGACAGGTCGTGCCTGGGTTAGAAATCCATGCGAAACTCAGGTATGACGGTCCAGGACCATCCGGTTACCGGACGTCCTGAATGGTCCCAGTTTGACCATTCGAACAGGTTTCGCACGCACGAAAACCTCCGTTCGACCATCCGAAAAGGAGGTACCTGGACCCTGTAGGGATGCAGGGGATCTGTCTTTGTCTTGTCGTGCCACCCATGTCCGGTGCATTGCAATCGCAGGTGTTCCTGTTCTCAGACTGTTGGGTCATGCCACGAACGGATGAAAACACCAGTCAATTACTGTTTAAGTCGCACTGGTTCCTACAAAATGTCCCGGAAAGAAGTCCAAGATTGGCCAAACCTGCCTTCTCCCTTCTCCTCACCTTCGGCAGCGAAAACGGACCAATCCCGTGACTTGGCACCGTCTCCCGACTCTTCGCACGAGTCCTCACCTTAACCGGTTCGGCAGCGACAACGGATCCCGAACGGCACAGTAGGGCGTGTAAATCCTCATGCCCAGTCTCCTCAAAACCGAACGTGTTTGGGGCTCGGTGGATCGGATGATCAGTATCTCATTGCGTTGGTCGGTCGCGGCTTGCTTAGATCATATCATAGCTACCTAGAACCTGAGTGACCTCTATTTTGGACCACCAACCACTCAAAATAGGGTCTTTTCCTACCAAAACAGAGGTCAGATAGGTAGTTCTAGTATAGTAATTAGATAGATAAATTGTCCTTTCCCTCGTACAGGTTGCCTTGAATGCTTCTTGTGAAAACATGGTCGGCATTGAGGTCTTCCCCCGCTGACAGGATGACAGAACACAAATCTCCATCCGGAAATTCTGGAATCTGTCATAAGGGATCCAGCTGTTCTTTCATCCTCATTTTGCCACCGTCAGCACTACTTCGCTGATCCCCTGTTCCGCCGAAAGCGCCGAAAAACAAGAAAATGGAGCACCCAAGCAAGAGTGGCAAAGCAGCCACAAAAAAAGAACAAAACAACCGGAACGAGCGAATTACAAACAACGGTTTGACGTTAAAAGCCATAAGAACTGGCTTCCAACAAATCTAAAGCCCCTTTGGCTTTTGGCAAACCTCCCAAGAAAAGAAACACCATTCATTTAGCCTGTTCTTTCAGTCTTCGCACGTGCGCGCGCGCGCGCGCGCACCCTTCGCAAGTTTCTATCCCAAACCAAGTCGCACGGCCGGCATTGGGGCGGGCATCGGCGACCTCTAGGGGTGCCACCATCTCGCTGGTCCAGGCAGCCGCGCGAAAAAACGCGAACGAAGGGGGAGGAACGGTGGAAAAAAAAAACACACATCGACTGTATACGAAAAGCAGCAGGTTTTGCTCCTGCATTCCCCGAAGGCAACACCAAGTTTTGAAGCCAATATGACCGACCTTCACTACCCCAAAGCCCAAACTCAATGAACTCAATGTAGGGCACTATGTAAGTGGTCCCGCAGAGCCCACCTGCTTAAAACAAAGGGATCCCAGGACGACTTTGAGGCGTTCAAGACCCCATGCCAAACAGACTGCAACCTGGAAATCATTAGGAGCAAGGACGCTACGAACAGGGCTCCTGGCCTTACTACTAGGAGCAAGAAACTACTAGTAACAAAGGGCATCGCTACAAACGGAGTTCCAACCTGGAAGCAGCCAAATGTTTGAACAAGCATAGAAGCTGGATTTGCCACATCCAACATCGTCCAACTCTATGCTACTCCGAATTGTGGGGACTCTGGGATGGTCAGTGACGTTCTCCCCCTGCGAGCCCACGAACTCACACACGCTGACAGTGGATCTGACACCCGGAAACTCGACGCTTATGCATCACCTCACTTCAGTGCATGCCATATCCTCCCTCCAAAGGTTCATCACTTGAGGTGACATGCTTGCATCGAATGGTCCAAAGCTTGGTTTGCCCACGCAAAGAGCAGTCGGGAGCCCAAGAGCAAATCACGTTGAACAAAACACTCCACACCGGATGGGACAAGGGTCTGATTCTGAACTTTTGCTATCTTCCCTAGGGCTCCAACCATATCCTCAGGTTCGGTGGTATTCGACCCTGCTGGCACCCACCCAAAGCCGGCTTCTACTTGTGCCAGCGAGAGCGTTGGTTTCTGCAAATTTGGTCTTTCCGATACCAAGATCACTCCTTCCAGGAGTTCCAGGATTTGCCACCAAATCGCTGTGCAATGTGCTTCTCTCTTTTGGGACTCAGAACCGATCCGGTCTTGCAATTCCTGCCAATCCAAACCCATTGGCCAAATAGAAAGGTTGGACCCTCAAATCCCTATGGTTTTCGGGGACCAAGGCCTGTTTGAAGCATCGCAAATCGACTCCTCCAAACCGACTCGTGCTGTCGCGTGCCATCGCGTGCCTATAGCCACCTCCATTGTACACAGCTCCTGGCGCTCAACGTTTGCTCTTCAATCTCTAGGGACAGATGCGGGGGCAGGACAGAGGAAAGCGGCCCTCTTTGGGGTCTATGCTGCACATGGCAGGGCCAGCTCAAACCACGAAGCAAGAGCTGCTTAGAATTGAAGTGCTAGAATGTTCTCTTTATACAGATCTGGAAAACATGTTTGATTATGTTTGGACTTCGATTGGTAAGTCTGGGTCCTCATGACAATACCTTCGAGTGGTATGCCGACCACACCACTTTCCCACTTTCCAGTGGTTGCCAAGCGCCTATGACTTCAAATTCGGTGGATCCACCTCCCAGCCGGTTGAGATAGTCACCTACCCCCAAGCGTTTGATCATTGATCCCAGCACCTATCTGCAAATAAAGTAACTTTCAGTACAAACATGTGCAGACTGGGTTTTGAATTTCACGGCCACTTCACTGCCACCTTGCTCAAGTTGTTGGCATTTCTGACCTGTCCGGCAGTTCCTCTTGGTGAGCCACATTCACACAAAAGGACACCCTCCACCTGACCCTTCCAAAAATGTGGCCCACTCTGGTGATTCTGGTGTTATGGCCCTGAGGTTTCACGCCTCCTCCGTCCCCGACTCCCACCCCCCTCCGCCAGTGCTTTCGCGCCTTGAAAGTGCTGCACCTGATGCGGAGGGTCCGTGACCGGCGGTGTGGCGTCCGGGGGTGGAGCACCCATCCCTACCAAATCATTGGTCAAAAAGGCTGCTGAGAATCATACTATGTCCATTTATGTCCTCCATCGTAGTCTTGGAGGACATATTTTGACCTCCTGACCTCTCTTGGTCAAGGGATCCACAAGATGTAGGCGGTTTTGGAGGGTCAAAACGTACCTTCTAACAACATATGTATAATGTGGATCTCTTGGGAATGGAGCGCCGTTAAGATGCCATGCTTCCAATGAAAGCTTCGCTGAAGGCTTTACTGTCAATGATGAAAAGCACACAGTCGTCCGGTATGATCAACTGCAATGATCGAAAACGAGGTCAGTTCCCGACCAGTACGGATGGATTCACATCGCGGCTGAGATGGTCGTGATTTGCTACTTCTACCCTGAGTCACGGGATCATGTGGGTGACCTAAAGCACCACCTGACCTAGAGAACGGTATTGAACCCGTAACCTACAAAAGCTGCTGCGCCTGAGCATTCAAATCCAAGGAGAAATAGACTCCGACCAACACATCACATGGAAGTGGAAAACCCCTGTTTGGTAGAGGAAAAAGCATCTTCCCAGAAGGACCATGTTCCACTTCCATGTTCGTGAGTCAGAGTGTATAGTTGGTTCCTCCTTCAGCTCCTGGGAATTACGACGTAACTCCCAGCTCCTTCAGCTTCTCAAATGCCGATGAACCAGCCAAGGCATTCTTCACCATCACCAAGTTCGTTGGGTTTCATTGGATGAAAATGGGTTCATCGCAGGATTCTGCTCAGTATAGGTGGGGCACCATCAAAGTTCACGCCAGCCTGAGCATTGTTTGCCATAATTTGGCTTCAGAGGTGTAGAAGTTGTTCACCAGGGTGGCAGGGAGAGTAAGTTTGAGTTGCTTGGACTTGCTTAAGGAGCCTGAAATAATGTAAAAACACAATAACACATATTCCCCCAAGGAGGATGTACCGTATATAATATATAGATCGAGAGAGAACATCATAGAAAATATATAACTCACTTTAAGCAAAACCAAGTTGAGCCTTTGTCAGGCCCTTGTCCATTCTCCTTTTTCGAGCCCATTCTCCTTCACTCCGTCTCACTCAGCCCTTCTGGGAGCCCGAAACCATCCGCGGCGTGGACAAAGCGCCGGAACCCGCCTGGGCACCGGCGAGTATACGCGACCACGCGTCGGTGACGTACGCGACGACGCGTCTGACACCCTTGGTTCGTTTCCCTCGGTTCTTCAGGTCGTCAGGTTGTTGAAGCTGAAAGACACTCACCTCTTGATGAATACGCCCTGCCAATAAAAAAAACACACGCACTTGCGGACTGTCGCTCCCACGAACTCCAATTGAATTGGACATCCTCTTCATATGGGGGGTTTATTAATCAAGAGTGTCCAAATACAACCTGAAATCCAATGGGCATGTGGAAATCCAATGGCAATAGCAGTGGATCATTCACATGAGATGGGCATTCCGATTGGCATCTCTTGCACACCTGGTGCATGGCAACCGTGGAGTGAGTGAGCGACTGCGCCATCGCCACCTGTTCGACGGGGTCATCATCCCGATCTCTTCTTCGGGCATCTTCGGGCCACGAGATCCCATTCCCATCCGCTCTCCACCATGGTGGTGGTATAGCTGCCTTATCCCCATGGTGGAAGAGGAGGTCCCCAAAGAGCTATGACCGTGGCACCGGAGAAACACCATGGCACCGGTGCTGTGTCTGAACATGTGACGTATAACGTTAATCTTCATGACAGGGGGTCTAGTCTATAACGTATATAGCTAGTATAGACCCCCCCGTGACGTATACGGGGGTCTATAGGACAGGGGGACTATACTCTATCCATGTGACGTATATAGCTGCTTGGGTGGTGCCTTTAGTGTGGACGACCACGCGGCTGAAGAATTCATCATGGTCGACCACGCCGAGTGGTTCTCCATCTCTGGAAGGTGAAGAAGCTCACGTCAAAACCGCTATGAAGCTCCGATTCGTTGGGAGAAGCTGGCGCTTGATCTCTACCTGGAGTCGACCTGTTCGTACTTCAGAAAATGAGTATACTACAGATCTACCTGTTTTCGTTCGGGTCCAGACTCCCATTTTCCAAGGTACCAGGGGTCCGTCGGGTCCAGAATAGCCGTCCCGGACCGACAACCGTTCCTTCGGTTAATCCATCAATAGCCTGGAAGTCAAGTCAAGACCTAGTCAAGTCAACCTGACTTAAACCATGTTTACAAAAGTTGACCTGGTTTTGTAGAGTAAAACCCTGATTTAAACCAATGGTGGTTCGACTTCTAGGGAATAGCCTCGTGTCTGAGGTGATCAGGCATGGCGTGTCATCGGGGTGTCCAGGATGGTCGAGGAAAGGGATGGACACTCTATCCAGGACCGGGGTCTGTAGAGTGATCACCAGGGGCACCCTGGCGATGGTCCTCTCTTTACCAGACTTTTGGCTTAGTGAAAGGCAGAATTGGTTCATGAAACAACGTGAAGCACTTCTGAAACGAGAACCTGCGAGTTGCGAGTATCACCAATAGCTGAATCCCGTACTCACAGCTACTGACTTGGAGGAGACCTCCTGGTGCCCATGGCGCCCACACAGCTTAGTTCACTCCGAGCCCATTTCGATCCACTGGTGTTTACCACTTCCCGTGATCATCTTCCGGTGGGGATGGTTGGGATGATCTACCCGCTTTCAGGGCTTCAGTTGACCAAATGTATCAAGCGTCTTGCCCAAACATACCCAGTGGATCCCAGTTACCACTATGTAAGGAACCAGGGATTCTAGGTCTATGGTTTAGTCTTTGGAACCACTGGTTGCCAGCATTATGGTAACTGGAAGCCCAAACATAGACTTGAACCAATCACATTCCTAGTTTTCAACGGCTCAAGCCCTACACTGTCTACACCAAACAGTACTGGCTGCGTTTCTGAAACCAGGAGGCATGTTTCACAGAGCTCATCATCGTTGGTAAATTCGCCTGGAAATAAGAAAGACAAGGCAAGGACCAAGGACTGGAAGGCCAAAACATGACCCAACCACCAGGCATATGGAATCATATGCCTTAGATATGCCTACATTGACCCCTTTGCAAACCACCCCTTCTTTGATCCGTTTTGTGGGGCAAAGATGCCAGTCCCATTAGTCGTGTCTGGGTGAGGAACAAGCCCGTCGCCAACAAATACCAGTTCCTCCACCGACATCGTCCGTCGCTGGAGTTTTGCGGTCTTCACCCCAACCTCACTGGGAATGCGAAATTCCGCCCACAGGAGAGACCTTAGGATCCATTCCCATCTTTGCGTCATCTACAAGAAAGCACTATACCTGGCCCCGATGGACCCTTCGTAGCTTTTTGAACCGTTTGGGACATGACCCTAAACCCCAACAACAGGACAACAACTGCATTAAGACTGCTAAAACATGATAAACACTGTACCATTTGGGAGGTCCCAACATGTCCCAAGCTTGGTCATTACCTGAGGTACACCGAACCACTCCTCTGACCGCTGTACCGGGTCCGCTCCGGCCGTTTGTTCACCGGGTCCGCTCCACCGGTTCTGCCAGCGGTGCCACTTCCATAGTCCCAGACACGACGTGTCAGGTAGTGGGCACCTAGATTGGAAGTCCCAGAAATAGAACCTACGAAGCATATAGACGTATTGCCAGCTGGCATCAGCTGGCCATAGATCTATAGGAACAGACCTACTACAGCCCTTGAAATCAACCACCCCAAGGTATGCAATTATCATTTCAGTCCCATGGAGCTCGTGTCTGGGTATTGATGGCCATGGAGTCACAAAAGGAGTCCCTAAGCATCCCTAAGTGAGTGGAGGTGATAGGGGCACCCCTAGCCTCTAAGCAACCCTTTGGAACTGCTGCAACAATCATATACCTGGACCAGACTTCAAGTACCTTAGAAAATGGGATATGACCCTAGAAAAAAAAGGTAGATCTGTACCCATTTTCTGAAGTACTTTGAGACTCCAGGTATATTCATTGTCCATTGTTTGCTCACCACTAACATTCACCCTGGAAGTCAAAGACCATCTTTAAAATGGTTGATCCCAAATTTTATGTATGTCAGGCCCCACCCACGGTCACGAAAAAGAACACCCTGGCGCACATCGGTCGTGTGCTTTTGCTGCGCCTTGCGGATCACCAGCCGCAAGCCGCTGTAGGTCATCCGGAAGCGCCGTTGGTCCTGCAGCTGAAGCGTCGGGACGCCAATGAGTCGAAGCAGATCTGGACCAAGCCGGCCACGAGGAGGTTCATTTTGGTGTGTTTTGGGGATCGGAGAAACAGCGACGTCCGTCGCGACAAAACAATGGTAGACCTGGGTTATAGTCTATAGTGTACAATCATCCTTTTGAAACAATGGTTGTTCGGGTTTCAGGCTATTAGATCAATGGTGGTTCAAATCCTTCCCGAACATCATGTTCCACTTCCATGCTGAGTCGGTGTAAATTGAAGGCACTCAGCCGGCCAACACCCATGTTCTTAAAGCCAATCTTTTGATGGCTTGAGGTGAGGGATCAATGGGATCAGTAAACATATAGTAGCTTTCTGATTGGAATTCGCTTCTCCACGTAGCTTAGATACAGTAGTGAGAGACAAATTCTTATGGACCCCATCTTGTTCAATCACCACCATGTAGGCGCCATATACCTGGGGTCGCAGTGCATACCTCAGGTGGGTACTGTTTTTTGTTCTTGTATGAACAAAGTCGGGTCCAGGTATGCCATATAATTACATGCATGATCCCTGGGATTCCAAGTACCTCCTTAGAAAGTAGGACTGGACCCTCATAAAAAAAGGTCGAACACATCACCTTTCATAGGAGGGTACTAACCCACCCCAACCCACCCTAACCCAAACCCACCCTAACCATCTTCTCAGGAAGTACTTGGAGCCCTAGAGTAGATAGGGTAAAATGGTCTGCAACTCTTCCACGTCCCATGTCTTCTTGGATCGCTCCGCACCTCCTGCCCGGCGGTCTCGATCCAATCAACATTCGCCTGGCTGGGCTGGCTGCAGTTCATAGCAGGAGCCGAAGGAGAACGAGTTTTTCAAGCAGCCTTGGGGTTGAGAAAAATCCAAAAGAAACAGTTACACATTTCACATATATCATCAAATCATTTCAACTCATACAAGATCGAGGATGATTTGTTTGTACCATTGTTCTGGTGCAGGAAAAGGGTGCAAGAACACATTGACTCGGGAACACCCCTTTTGTCTGTAGATGTTCTTGCAGAACGGTGGCCAAAGATCAACATGTACAGAAGGACCAGTGTGGCAGTCACGCTTCAGTGGTTGCTCAACCCACCTCCCCATATTCAGGTCTGTAGAGTCTAAAAACACCTTCGGTCCTTTACCTCCTTGAGCAGTGTTTCTGTATCATCAACTCCAATACATTTAAAATGTTTTTGACCCTGATCCCTTAGAGTTTCCAACACACCCCCAACCAAACCCCCACCAACCTCTCACTCTAGTCAACCCACCAGGCGAGCTCCGCTCTGCGCGCTCCGCGCCGCGCTCCGCGCCGCGCTCCGCGCCTCGCAGAGCTGCGCCGCGAAGCTCCCATCGCCGAAGAGCGGCGTCCAGTAGGCGTCGAAGCCACGCGAGGCCTGAGCGACGCCACGGCGAGGCGCGGCTACCGCGCGCCACGCGACGAAGGGCACGGCGTCACGGCGAGGCGCGGCTAATCCACTCATCCACGGCATGATATAGCTGGAATGGATCCTCGGAGAATAAGAGCTGGATTATGATATGAAGAAGACCTGGTGTGGCTATACACTTACAATGCATGCACTCATGATCAATTCCTTTCAGAGTGGACATTTATTACTCGGAGCGTCCCTTGATGAGGATCACCATCTTTGCTTTATCAAATAGTGGATGATGGAAAGTTGGTCATATATTTGCCATCCCATGGCATCATGGATTCTGGATCGTTTAAAGGTGTATCGATCGTATTTATACAACCTTTACCAGACTGATTGTCCAAACTCTTTGCGATTGACTGTTTGGTAAGGATTCCACCCGATTCCAAACATGGACCCTCAAGGGCGAAGGCTTGGTGAAGGAGTCCAACCCGCTTTTTCGCGTCACCCTCAGTGGTCAAGGTCCGGTTATGGCCAGTCATGGCCAAGTGCTTCGGACCGCGTTGCGGAAGCCGCAGGGTCGGAACTGGAGCTGGAATGCCTTTTTGACCAAAAGAGGATAGAAATTGCCAGAACTGGATCTCGGGTCCCCTTTGAATGCCTTTATATCTATCCAATTTCAACACCCTCGTCTGCGATATCCGCCTTCGCTCCAAGACACATGCGAAGCCACGTCGCGTCCGACCCATCCCCAGCATCACAGAGCTCCTCCCCACGCCACGCTCCGACTGGGTCTCTGCCCGAGGCTCCAGGCATTCCGAACACCCAAGACCATGGCACCCCATCCTGGCGACCAACGAGCTCGTGAAAAAAACACACGACCAACACCATGGGGGTGGACGCAAGGTATGGCCCCGCAGGGCACCTGATATACGTATTTTGTTGCTTTGTGGCCAGAAATCATGGTCAAGGGCTTGGTGAAAACAGTTGAAAAGAACAGCAAATACGGGTGCGACATCAAACAGCTTGCCGGGTGAGTGACATCCATTCACCGATCCGGTCTCCAAATGCCAATGGAGTGCCACAACCAATTCAATGATGTCCTGGGGGACTCATGGAGGGATTGATGCCAGGTACCATATTACCGCCCAAACACCGCCCAAACGGCCAACGGAGGCCAGAGAGGCGATGTTGGCCCAAGACCTGGGTGAGCGAGCCGATCACTCAAGGAGCTGTAGGTGTGTATTACATGTGGGAGGCACTCGAGATCTCGTCCCAGACTGCGAAGCTTTCTCTGGAGGTCTCCCATGGTCTCCCTATTTGAATACAGTGACTGGCGCACGTATTTGGGTGGCGCACGGACCCAGAACTTCAGTCAAACACCAAAACAACCCCTCTTTGTACTCCATGCATGGAATATATGCCTCAACTGATCGGCAAATTAAGGCAGTCCCACTTACCGATCAGGCCAGGGGTGGTTCTGCGGTGGTATGTATCGCATATTCCAGTCCCAGGGCTCGTGTTTGGGAGTTAGTATCCCTAGGGCTCCTATCTCCTCAGGAATTTTTCAGGAACCCTCCTGGCACCCACCTTAACCAGCAAACAGGAAAGGAGGTAGGCCAGCAGCCCTATAGAGTATGACTCATGGTCGAGCAGGTGTCAAATGTGGAAAGCTCTCTGAGAAGCTCCAACAAATCATTGTTCCTGCTAAGTGCACAGATTCCCACACATTCTATCTCCACTGCAGCTGCAGGATGCCTTTGCAACCAAACTTTGAAAAAAAATTTAAACCACAAACACACCGGAAGTTCCTTCGTGCCCTTGCCAACCCTTCTTTCATCACACCTCAACTGGCGCGGCGGTCCCGGGAGGCACCGAAGCTCTCGGTCCGAATCTCCGAACGTCCGAAACGTCCGCCCCGCGCGCTCCGTCCGGACCGTCGTCTGGAGCTCCGTTCCCGGAACGGTCTGGGGCCCTCCGCGGAGATGGCATGGTTGAAGCCTTCCATTTGCGTCGACAGCACCTGCCGCGCCCATCTCGCTGGATCGGAAGGGTCCCGGTCTCGAAGATCTAGGACCGAACCTGAGAGGCTCCGAAGACGAAGGAGACCCTCTATACCGTTTTTCAGGCACAAAAGACTGCCATAAGGAGGCCCTGACGCTCCCAGGAAGCCGAGAAAAACCAGAAAAGCCAGCGGATTTCGGGAACATCAACAATCACCTTGAGCAAAGCCGGGACAGGTAACTTTAAAGAAAGTGATCAATGTAAAGACCACAAGTGGCTGCGGAAAAATAGGGTGCTCCTGAATCCACGGGTCAACAAAAACGGCAACAAAATGCCATAGTAGGTTCCGCAATCGATTTTGAGCTACATCCAGTTTGGTCTTTCTTGGTGGTAGAAATGGAGCGAACCAAAACTTACAGGAAGTGTTGTGCTATGCCAATTTCAGAAAAGGCAGTTTGCTCAGAAGCGCTTTGACAATTCCATCATTAACATTACCTGTAGCACTCATTGCTTTCAAAGAACCGAAGGATATGATGATCAACTCATGATAAACCCTAATTATGATGACGCGGATAAAGATGAGTGGCGGACGAGTAGAGGAATGATTTGTCAATATGAGTTCCACAAAAACACCCCCAACGAAGAAGGAGTCTTTGGGTATTGCTTGACAATCCCTGCGTTTTGGAGTCTTTGCCGCAGAGTTTTGGTGTCAACCAGGGACCCTTCCGAGACCCATACACGGGATCAGCCATGCGGCACGGACCCCCCTTTTTCTCGCACATGGCCTGGCCAGTTCAATCGACGTTGCTTGGCAGTTCAAGCGGCTAATTGAGGCTATTATAAGGCTACCGAACCAACTGAGAACGGACTGAGCTACTAAGTCCTCCATTTTTGCCAAACCCTTTCGAGGCCATGCCTTCTGGGTCAGTGCATGCCTTAACTGAGTGCCCGTCTAAAACACGAGGTTCGATACATGTTTTTTCCAGCCAAGGTGAAGTTCAAGGTTCACCCTAGGATTCCAACCTCCATAAGTTTTAATGGTCTTTACTAAAGAACCCTTGTTTTACCAAGGATTTTATACTACAAAATCAGATCAACCATCTTAGAGATGGTCCATGGTCTTTGACTTCCAGGGTGAATGTTAGTGGTAAGCAAACAATGGACAATGAACAGCTCAGCCAGAGCTCCAACTACCTCCTACCACCTGAGGATATGGGCCAGGAGCCTTAGAGATATAATGGTCTTTGAAGGCTAGGGCGGCTAGGGTTCACCTAAATCAAGTTGTCTGTAGATCCAAAAGGTTCCGACCCGCATGGTTGGTAGATCTGGACCGGATGTCAAACACCTTCGGTGGACCGACCGATCGCTTCCGTGCCGTGGGAGGTCCCTCCCGAAGCCACGGAAGTGGAACCTTTGGAGGTGCGTGCGAAATCGCCAAAGAAGACCTGAGCTTCACCTCTTTTTGAGCATGTTTTCCCTCTGCTAGGACATGCATTGCATGTTTCGCCCAGATCGCCCGCCGTCTCAAGAACACTGAGTCACCTCCAAACAACATTGGACGCTGTCCTGGCTCAACTTGCGAATCATGAAGCATCAAACAGCTATGTCGAGTCCAAATGACTTTGACCACCTCCGGACATTTGCGGATTTCGGCCACGGTGGAAATGCAAGGAGGCCCAAGGCCAAAGGCCCATAAAACTGTACTTGTAGTTGGGAGTAGCTTCCTTTCATGTCCTTTTGCAACTTCCGTTCAAAAGAAAAAGCATGCTGGTTAGGGTGATATCTGATGAGCATCCTTCCCCTGTCAAATATGCTCATGAGGCTAAACCTTCATGGCAGCAGCATCCTTGACATCAAAGGACTGCTTTCAACCTTCAGGGGGTTTCTGCTTTGGTCTCGTTCAGGATGGCGGAGAAGGCCACGTTCAGCCGCTCACTTCCCAAACGTTTGCCCCACCTTGGGATGTGGTGAAAAACCCGAGCGCGGCCAACCCGGCGGAGGCGAGGTCCGGACCCCGCAAGGGCGGCTCCATGCGGATGGCGGAGCGCTCGGTGCGGACGGCTCAAAACCATGGGACCCATGGGACTGCCAGTCCGGACTGCCGATCCATGGGGTGGTGCCAGGGTTCTTTGGTAAAAACAAGGTGGTGCCACATATACCCAGACGCGACCTGTCTGGCAGTCCGGACTGCCGAGTGGTGCGGCCAGGGGTGGTGGTGCCAGGGGGGTGAATGGGGTGGCATATGTTCCAGTCCCATGGAGTGTATGGGATATGGTGATTTATCCCAAAATGGGAAAACACACATCACCCCAAGCAAAACCAGGAGAAGCATCCTTTTTGTATAATGATGGGAGATCAATTCCGTTGAGGTTTCCCAAGAACTTGTGACCCTGATTGGAAACTCTGTTCACACCTAAACCTTTGCACTGTGGCAGGGTTAAACAATGGCAAGGCATACACTGGCAGTCCTGATTCTGTCCATATCCACAAAAAAGTGGGAAGCTTCACAGAGAATTGCCCTCGTCTTCACAGTTTTACTGCAGCTTTACAAACACCATCCACCGAACCACTTCTGATCTTCCCTGCAAAACTGGGCCGATTGGCCGACCAGCTGGCAACTGGGCACATGTGCCCCGCAAGTTTCGTGGAGGAAAGCACCCCCAAATTCCAAGTTCTTACGTAACCATCATCATGACTTGGCTTTGCTTAAGGAGCTGGTAAAACAATAAAAACAAATTCTCCATGCCAGGGGATTAACAACTGGAGTCAAACACTCCATGGGACTGGCATATTTACATACATTGGGGTGGTTGATTTCAGGGGTCAATGTAGGAAAAACAACTCTACATGGAGTGTCTGGGTACTTGACCATCATGAAGACCGTAGCACGTTGAGGTCCACAAGCATGGATGAAAAGGTCTTCACAATGGGGGTGAGTTGTTCACCATGGAAACGCCCCGCTCTAACAAGCTTCCCTGCTCGGTCGACCGTGAACCGAAGGTGTCGACTCACAACTCCACAGGTTTTGCGACTCCGTGGACTCCACCGGTGTAGGCCCCAGTCAGCCTTCAACTTCAGTTCGACCATTGAACAAAATGGGACAGACCCGGTGTTGTAGTGCAAAATTCTCAGTAAAACAAGGGTTGTTCGGGATTCATATGGATTCATGCTGTGAACTCACTTGTGCTTCGATTCCCACCGTCCAGTCAAATCCTATAGATCTTCAACCAGTCCTACCACAGTGTCCATCCACCGTCCGTAGTCTTCACCCCACGCACCACGTTTTGCTCCGCATCTTCCTCGCTCTGAGCTGTGGGTTTGCCTGAGCCGTGAGTTTGCAGGTGGTTAGTCGTGTGAAATCATGGAAAAGAGCCGAACATCATATGATGTGTTTTTTCTTTGAACAATAGACACCCACTCTCCCCATTGGCAAAGAAGCTGCTGCTTTGCGTACTAAAAAGACTCTGAATTACAAACATATCCCAATGTATGACATATTATACTGTACCAGCAGTCACAAAGGGGTGCGATCCATGGAGGTAGTCGGAGTGCCGAACGTCACATCCACTCACGTAAGGAGACGTTTCACACCACCCCGACATGACATGTGACTCCTGGGATATACACCTACCATGGACCCCTGAAATCAACCTATGCCTATGCCAGTCCCATGAACCAAACATGGCCTGCTTGACTGGTGGGATATAACGTGCGCTTCGTGTCAGCGAGCCAGATTCGCATGTTTCTGTCATCTTTCGTATGTACTTGGTCAGTGGCAAACTAAAGAGAGTAGATTACACATATTTACAAATGATTAGATGCGAGTGAGTGATACAATCTTGATATGTCTCAATAGTTTAAACATTCAACCAAATCAAAAATGCTATTTTCATATATATATATATTTCTTGCACTGCCGAGTCAGTCATTCGACATGTCATTGCATGTTCTGTTCAGAGGAGATCTCAAGGCTGAGCCACTACAGCCACGCTTCTCAACACCTCGGAGACCTTGACTAAAGAAAAACAACGCATGTCACCTGTCAAACGTCATATCATAATTTCATATTTCATCTCACTTTTCCTCAGCCCCAACCACCTCACCCAACCCTCCCAAACCCCTCCGACTCTCCACCCAGACCGGGCCCGGCGACTGAACTTCCGCCGCTCCGCCAGGCGCGACTTGGGCGACGCCAGCTGCAGTAGTTGCCGCGCCGCCATCGCTTTGGGCTTCGGCGCCAGATCTGTGGAGAGGTCGGTCGACCAGTCGCTCTCCGTGGGCATGGAGGGCATGCTGCCTGGCGCTGCGGCGCAGGGGCGCGGTCAGGGACCAGCTTATTGTGGAGCTACCGGAACAGGTCTGGCTACATGATGCCATAGGGGCATGATGCCTGCCCATTGAGGCCGGTTTGTGGATCATCTACTCAACACTCTTCACATGCTGAAAGCCATGCTTTGGTGAAATGCAACTTCTGCAGATCTAGAGTTCAAGCTCTATAGATTCTAGATGGATTCACTGCATGGGCATGGTAAGTTGACTCGTTCCCGTGCTTTTCCGTGTAGTTCACACGACGCCTCACAACTCGCACACCAGCCCGGGTGCCCCAAATCCACCGCCAGGTGGCCACCCAGCCGTGGTAAACAAAAGCCAGTTTCTTCCGGGCTTGTGTCCACTGTATTTCACAGTGCTGGTCAACTATATAGACCATAAAAGTACCTGAACCCAAACCCATCATGATGACACGAAAACACAACTTCGTTTCGTCCGGAAAATCGTCCATGAGGGTGCGAAGGGACCTTAGTACTATCCCTCTACCAGGACCTTCCAAGACAGAGGTGTCTATAAATTCTTAGTGCATGGTTAAGGGGTGTCCAGAAACCACCGGACTTGGAAGGTGCTGGTAGGTCGGGATTTTCGTGGCACCGCACCTACATCAACTCGCGACGACTGGATCCTCACTTCGCCTACATGAACTCTGTGTGCTCCACACGACGGGACCGTACAACAACGGGTGGCAGTGAATCCCAATGATCTGCAAATAATCACCCTAGGCTTCCAACAACCATTGATTTCATGCTTTTTCAAACAACCATCATTGTTTTACTGAAGAAATCTACACTACAACAACAGGTCACCCTTTCTTTTGAAGGGAAGGCTAGGGATCAGGAACCACTTGATGTTCTGTCCACGGTTTGAGTCGAAGGTTCCACCGCTGGTGACCTCCGAACGAATGAGCTACTCCCTAGGCTTCCGTTCGACCATTCAAAGAAAGGTTGATCTGGTTGCGTAGTGTAAAATCCTTAGTAAAACAATGGTTGTTGGAAGCCTATATATAGGGTACTGTACTGTCGTATGTCGCCTATGATCCACCGAGTATACACTCCCGACGCACACGTCACCATGGTGACCGTGGATGGCATGGTCTTCTCGTGCTTGGAAGACGACTGGCCTTGACGAAAAAAACGGGGGCACCCCGTTTCCACGGTGGACGTCGGAGCGTCGCAGTGTGGTGATGGAACGGAGCAAGGGTCGGACCCTCCAGGGGGTTGAAGGGTCGAAGCCTCTAGTTCACCAGGGTTTGTAGCCCTCGACCTCGCCCACCGGAGTCGAACGTCCGCGAACACCAAGGCCTGGGTCGCGATAGGCATCCTGAGGGCGGCCAGGGTGAAAGAGCAAAGCAAAGGGCAGGGCCATGGACATGATGAGGGAGGGAGGGAGGATTGTGATGTTTTGGATGTCTGGAGTTTGTTTGGATGTGTGTTTCTTTTTGGATGTTTGGATGTCTTTCTCGGATGGGAATATAGTTATAGAATGTGATAGGCTCCTTCCCATGAAAAGTCACCCATCCAGTCCCATTACTCTTCCAGTCCCAGCGGTTTTCGTGTGTCTGGCAGTGTCTGACCAGGTCCATCCCGTTTGAGCGCCGTTGCAGAGCCGGGAAGGGACCACAAAAGGGACCGACCGCGTTGGAGAAGACGTTTCCTTATGGGGAGACGGGAGGATCTGGTTTGGAATAGATACCTTCGACCCGTTCGGGATCCGTTTTCGTACCTGTTAGGTGAGGACTGTTGGACACAACGTGATGCAGAGGTGCCAAGACGTCGGGTCCAGTCCGACCGAACCTGAGAACGTCTGTGGATTTGTAGGGAGACCAAAACCCCAAATGCCTCACAAGTTCCCCCAAGGGGTCACTGTTCGGATGATTGATATCTTTCTGTCACCACCTGAGCCGACCAATCTGGACTCGAACTGTCGACGTGACCTGAAAATCGTGCACGACAGACGACAGTTGCCTGTTTGACCGACTGTAACAGGTAGAATTAGTGGGTTGAGAGTAGATGGCACAATCCCCAAGTGCGGTGGTTTATACCAGCTGCTTCCAAGGGTCACCATTGGTTTATCTCCACACTACTTACAGGTCTGCATTGGGCACCCCTTGGAAGCGCTAGGTTTAGACCCCCATCTGTCTAGGACATCTTGGGGTCTGTGCCATCGAACCTCTGATCCCACTGCAATAGGACACCTCAATGGATTGAACTGATTATGGAAGGCGGAGGAAAACTATTACGTAACTGTTCTTTTTGGCGTTGATGTTTCTCCAGGTGACTTGGCAGTTGGAAGCCGAGACTTTTCCTGGTTGGCCAAGCCACAAATTGTTGGTCCCCCAACACTTTGAGACACCCCTCGCTCACCCCTCCGAAACCAGTTTGGATCAGTCGAACAAATTGTGAGAAAAGAGAAATCTGAGGAGATCGAGGAGACGTTTGCCCATGAAGTTCTTTCCGCGAATCACCCTTCCGGAAGCAATTGCTAGCAAGCTCTAGACTCAATATCACGATATTCGCCCATTCACCCCATGGGGACAATCCATCGCCCTGATAAAGCCAAACCCAAATGAAGTTCTGGGCTGAGCGTGAAGGTCAGGGCACTCTACCTTCTGACTGAGCGAGACCTCGAAGACCTCTTTGTAGCATGGAACAAGCCGAGTGAAGATCCATCTAGGATCGATCAACGTTTCAAAAGAAAAGCGGGGATCCATGTGTCAAGCTACCAAGAGATGGATTCCGATGGATCCTTCAAACCATGTGTCAAGTGTCAAGCTACCAAGAGATGGATGGAGAAATGGATCCTTCAAACCATGGGATCCATGTGTCAAGCTACCAGATGGATCCTTAGGGGATGGTCACGAGGGACCTGCTGACTTTTGGACTTGACTTCATGAGACTTCAGGTTTTTGATGGCACATTCCCCCCCCCAAAGGGACGTCCCAAGCTCCAAACATGGGAGTCCACCATGGTTACATAATTGTATTTTACATGCTTTTACCAAACAACCACCATTGTGATACCGTGGATTTCAGACTACAACACCTCAACCTGTCTTTTTGATGGTCCTGGAAAGCTAGGGCACTCACCCGAATCCCTCAAAATGGTGCATCCAAGTCTGGAACCTCCAGTCTCAAGCAGAAACAAGTGATTTCAACCTCTGGCCTAGCCACTTAGCGTAAAAGGATTTTGGCCACTCCATCTTGGAACAACAACTAATTGGTGTATGTTTCGGACTTGGAACTTGGCCATATAACAAACACAAACAAATGACAGTTAAACCATTATAAAGCCAGCCAAAAGTTCAAAAGGCAGACTTTCTGCATAGTTGGAAGATCCATGCAGGTATATTTCTGGCCTCCAAACACTTTCCCACGATTTCCAGCCGCCAACGTTCCACGTCCAGATTCCAAGGACGTCGCCGTAAACGGCCTCGAGCTGAAGCTTCCGCTGCTGTGGCGCCTCCTTCGGCCCTTCTCTCCGGTGCCTCCGGTGCTTCCGCCGCTCTCTCCGTCCTCGTTCCGGTCCGGCTCCGCGTCGTTCTCGAACTCGTCCGGAGCCGGAAGGATGCCCAGCAAGCGCACCACGTCCTGGCGCGGCCCAGCGACGGAGGCGGCGAAAATCGCCGCCTGCATATATAGCTGAAAAAGGAAGAGTCAATGCGAATGCACATGCGAATGCATCCGCTTAAGGCCTTCCCTTTTTCAAGCAGTTTTTTCCCGAATGCGTAGCGAAGGGTTCCCGTTTATAGTTGGGGGTCTGGGGGTTGGAGCTGTGTTCGCGTGGCTTGCGTCGTGTCGTCGTCTGTCGTCGTCTGTCGTCGTCTCTCGTCGTTTGTCGTCGTTTGTCGTCGTTTGTCGTCGTCGTCGCGTCTCAAATTTGCTGCCATTGGGGGAAGCTTTTGCAAGTGACTTTGCATGGATGTGTCACGTGTCAGTTTGCGCCGCTAATCCATTGGGATTTGCAGGAGCAGGACATGATGCATTTCGCTGCACAGGCGCAGCGTTTTGTGAGATCCGCAGGTTACGGCGCAGTGCCATTGGGATTAGCGTTTGGAGAGTCGTGTTTTTGGGGTGTTGGATGTGGCCGTGCCATTGGGATTTGCGTTTCAGGGCGTGGCATCGAAGCTCTGTTTTCGTGACAAGTCTCAGCTGAAATGGCGATTTTGATGGATGGGAGTGTGCTCTGAACGGGTCGAAATCACTCCAAACGTGTGGTGTGGTGCAAATTACGTTGAAGCTCACATGCGATGATATTGTCACTTTTCGTGGCAGGCGCAGGACTTCGTGCGGGCTTTGAAGCGTGGAAGTGCAATTCTCGTGGCAGGCGCAGGGAATCGTGAGGTTGCGAGGTGTGAGGGAGGTGACATTTCGTGGCAGGCGCAGTACTTTGTGCGCGTTAGACGTGTGGATGGGGAAAGATTCGTGGCAGGCGCAGGGAATCGTGAGGTTGTGAGTTGTGGTAGAGGTGAATGTCGCTGTCCCATTGGGATTGGCGTGTGAGCGGATGTTGTTTGGAGGGGCTGGAATCGCGAAACTGCTTGGCAGGGCTGCGTGATGTGTGTGCTCCGATGGGTGTTTCCGCTTGACTTTTGGAGGAAGTCTCGTACGAAACGCTCGTTTTGCAGACTTTGACGTGTGAGTTTTTGAGGAAGTCTCGTACGAAACGCTCGTTTTGGAGACTTGACGCGCAACCCTCTGCGGAGATCGTGCGTGTCGAGTGCACCAAATGCAGGCGAGAGTGCGATTTGTCCCATGCGCGCGCAACCCTCTG
>CAXAMN010023284.1:482584-493668 GCA_963970005.1 Durusdinium trenchii | reverse complement strand
TGCGCATTGAATGGTTCACCTATCAAGCCTTTGTGGCTATCACATGCATTTGCTATTGGTTCATGCATGGGGCTTCAATGAACATGTGGGTCAACTGGTGTGGGCATTGGATTTAGTGTTAGCATTGTACATGTATGGCTTTAGCATGGATCATAGGTATCACCTACAGGCAGTGGAGGCTATCACACTTGTGTTCATTGAGTATGAAGCTGTATAGCTACATGCATGGGCATGCTAAGTCTTAGTGACTCATGCATTCATTGCATTGATGAGCATGACATGTCATGAACATGACATGTCCAGTCTTCATGCATTCATGTCATGAGTGCGCTACATGATGGCAAGCCTGCACATGGCTACCGCAAGGTGTTGTCACAGGGGTTGCAAGAGTCTTGCTGTGGGAGGTGTGCAGTTGTGTACATGTAAAGCTCAAGGTGCTGTAGAGCTCATCACTTATAGTGCTTTGTGTAGCGCACCAAATGCTTACCACTAAGAAGCCAGCCATGAAGAATGCAGCTGCTCAGAAGAAGACCCAGAAGCCAACAAAGAAGCCATCTACAAAGAGTTCACCTGCCAATGGAGCCACTGACATGGTGCATCAGCCAGTGGAAGCTTTTCCTCTACCAGGTGGAGCAATCCCTGAGGAGTTTCCTGGAGAACACCCTGTGCTTCCATGGAACATTGACTCATTGCATACTCCAAGCGCACATGCCATGGAACATGCTCCTCCTTGTTGGCTCTATGAATGGGACTTCTTTTCTAGGGAGCAGAAACTATACATCTGGTATCATTTCACAGAGGAGGCTGTATGCACAAACTGCCACTGATAGATGTAGGGAGTACCATTTTGATAACCATGTGGTAGGTGTAGCAACAGTTGTACATGTATACTTTGCTGATCCCCCTGAGGCATCCTCATCACCAAGCTGTGCATAGAGAGCGCAGCAGGCAAGCCACAATGGCTTTGAGATTGGCAGTCTTAAAAGCGAGCAACTTGGGAGTCCAGAAGGGTTTGAACCATGATATGACATGTTCAATCTGATTGGCTCTTCATGACATGCATGAGGGTTGCGCAAGGCACTGCTGGCTCATGACCATTGCATGTCATTACATGTTTTGTGTCATCATGTGTTGAATGCAGCATTTATTCATGCATGGTTTACTTGACCTGGCTTCAGCATTCCTTGCAATCCAATCTTTTCAATTGTAGTGCGCAGTGAAAGAACATATCATGGCTTCTGATGGAGAATTTGTAGAAGAGGCTTCTGAAAGTTCTGAGCTACCAGATGTGACAGTTGGGCAGCAACACTTTGTGTACCTGAAGGCCACCAACAAGAAGTGGCTAATCCAGGACTGCTATGTCAAGGAAATGGAGTCTGGAGAGGGTAAATGGCTGCAGCTTTCCAGTGCTTGCTATGGTTTGTGCAACCTGCTTTGTCATGGACAAATAGGAAGACAGCCAACTCTGAAGGGCTCACCTGGTTTGGTGCAGTTGCTGGAGAAGCGCACTGCTGCCTTAGATGCCTTAGCTCAGCCTACCAAATTATTTGAAGATGCAGCAAAGCCTGCAAAGAAGAGGAAAGTACAATGCATTGATCCCATCATGCTTGACTTGGAAGAGTATGGAACACTTGTTGTGCAACCAGCTTCCAAGAAAACACAAGACTTGCATATTGCATTTACTGCTGACAATGTCAGAGCATTTTGTCAGTGGATGCTTGCCAAGGGTAGTGAAGGAGCTTCTGGTTCTGCCAGGAGGCCCTACAAAGCATCTGGAAAGTATAAGGCTTCAGCCAAAAAGGCTGCATGAGTAAGCAGTATGAACCATGTAGAAAAAATGTGTCCTTGTGCGCATAGATGCGCAATATCCTTGAGAGAAGTCACACAAACATTATCAACTCAATTGTTGGCCCATAAGTACAGTCACATAAATCATCTTGCAATTTGAAAGAAACATGACTATGCAAGCCTATCATTGGTTCATGATAGCTGGATGGCATGAAACATGTAAGGTTGCATTAGCCAATTTGGCTTCATGATGTCTATGAGCTATGGTTTTCATATGTTGGTATGATGGCATACCATGTTTGTGAGATGTCATGCATGTGTTTGTTGGCTCACCAAGCAAGCCTTTGGGCTGATACCAAGTCTTCTGGCTACATGCATGAGCAGTTGAGTGGATGTTCACATACATGTTCATCAGCAGCTGGTGATCGCAGAGAACTGCATGACCATGCATGTACAAGTACTGAGCTTTTGATATTACATATACTACATGCCAATTACATGTGACTTAGGGCATTGCATGTGCATCCAATCATCCAAGTGATCAAAAGCATCCAAAGCCATGGCACCTAAGCATCACATCAAGCAGGTGATCTTGAAGAAGGCTACATCTCCAAAGCCTAAGGCATCTGGAGTGCCTGAGCCTGCATTTCCACCTAAGGCATCCTCAGCATCCTCATCAGCTCGCCCTTCAAGCAGATTGGATGCTTCTGAAAAGATGTCAGTTGAGGTGAAAGAGCCTAAGCCCAATCCATTGATGAAGGCGTACCACCACAAAAAGCCTTCTGATCCAGCAGATGTTGTCAGTCTCTATGACTGTGACACATTGGTTCTTGGCAGGGTGGGGGAGGCAGAATACCTTTCAGATGATGAGAAGACTGTGTTACCCTACATAGGTGTATACCATGGTCATGGGCTTTGGAACCGTCGCCCTATGTGGAAAAGTGCTGAGCTTGGTGGTGACAATATTGGTTTGGCTCCTGATAGGACCTGTTTCCTTTGGTACTGTCAGCTGTATGATGTGTACTGTCTGAGTTCCAGTCCCCAATCAGACAAGAGTCTCAGTGAGCCTTCCTTTGATTGGTCAACCACCAGAACCTTGGCCTGGTGCAGTTGTGACCTGAAGAGCTTCTGGTGTCCATGGAATGCTGAAGCAGTATCTTCTGTCTTGGGATGGAGGACTTGCTATGGCTTCTTGGTCGATAAGATGATTGACTATGTCAATGTGTCTTTAAAGCTTCAGGAGCTGAAGGAACAGGCACAGGATGCACAGGATGCAGAGGAAGCAAAGGAGGTAGATGCTGAGGAGGCACAGGAACCACAGGATTTAGAGGTTGAGATGGAAGGAGATGAACCTAGCACTAGTGCTGCTGCTGACTCACCTTGGGCTACCATCAATCCCCTACCTGAACCAGTCTTCCCAGGCAGCTTTCCACCACCACCTGCACCTCCAGCACCACCTGTCATTGGATGTGTACCCAAAGCTGGCTTCCCAGCCACAGCCACCAGACCACTGCATGAAGACAGGCAGTAAGCCACACCTTGTTGCACTTGCAGTTGCTGTCAAGATGGGTGATATGGCAAGGGCTAACTATCTGATTGATTTGTTCCTAGATTGCATTTAGTGTATGTAAATGATTGCATTCAGTGTATCACTCTTAGATGTTAAGCTTTACAGCTGCTTGTCATGAATGTTTTGAACATTAGTTTAAATGTTTTGAACATGTGTTATGTATTACATGTACTTGTCATGTGTCATGCATTGTGATGAAATGTATTGTCATGCATTACACATGTAATGACATGTCATGTCATGTATTGCAAAAGGGTGGTTGGGCAAAGACATCCAGCTCAAAGAGCTATTTGATGATCACAAGGCTGTGATGGAGCGCACTGGCCTGGATCACCGCTATAACTATGTGCCATAGGTGTTTATGCCTGACAGGAGAGTCTTTCCTAACATATACAACATTATTTGTTGATTATGATATGTTGGTTCAACTGATGCAATGTTAGTTTAATTCATTCATTGACCAGTTGATTGAATTGATATATATGATATAATCTCTCCACAGTACAGTACAGATTGCATTAGACACCAGAACTTGGCACCTATAAGAGTAGCTCCCTGCCTTTCAGCAGCCTGTTAATCAGTTGGTTCAATCTTATTTGGAATTGATAGCAATCAAAATTTAGATTATGGTTTTATATATTCTAAATTTGGAATCAAAATTTAGATGAAGGTTTTATTAATTCTAAATTTGCAATCCAAATTTAGATTAAGGTTTTATCAATTCTAAATTTGCATTCCAAATTTAGATTAAGGTTTTATTAATTCTAAATTTGGATTCCAAATTTAGATTTATTTTTCATAAATTAAAATCTAGCATCATCACTCATAATCTAAATGTTGATTGTAGTGTCAACTTTTAGCTTTATAGGAAATATTTATAAATAATAATGTTGATATGAATTAATTAATAAATTAATATCTACATGACTGAAACCAACAGGCGCTGAATATTTTGGAGCATGGTCACTGTGAATAGTGCAGATGACAACACTACACAAGATTTGAATGTCAAGATGTGGTGGAAAACAATCAGTAGGGTGCGCAGCTGTGAAGCTTCATATGTCAACACTTAATACTACAAACAGTTGAGATTCAGTTGACATACATGTGATAGTGTAATGTATTCTGACATGATTGTCATGAGATGTATTAGCTTGGAGACAGTGTCGATGTGTACATGTGATGTAGACATGTTGTAGTTGATGACTTCATGTGAAGCTGTTTTTGGTTGGTTATGAACAATATGCTAGCATTCCTTTAAGCTCAAATATGTAGAGTAAGCTGACCAAGCTTTCATGTAGCCTGATGGGCTTCATCATGGCCTGTTGTACTCCATCATCTACATGTATGGCTCTGGGCTCTGGGCTATGGCAAGTGAATGTATTGTACAGATACATGGCACAAGCCCATGTATGGTGTTCATCATGCATGTAGCCAAAAAAACTGTTTGTGAACTGCTTTATTTTGAAGTGCATATGTTCTTTCATGCATGTTATGTCTGGCATGCAGTGGCATGGTGTAACTGAAAACATGTAGTAGTATGCTGCTAGACTCATGATGTTCTTGACATGACATGCAGTGACATGTGTTGCTAGCTTGCTGGGTGATGTGGGACATGACATGTTGACATGTTGCTAAGATGTTAGTTTGTCACATGCAAGCTAACATGTTGGGTTGTGCACTCAATCTGTCCTGCTGGATCATTTAGTTGGTAGATCCAATTTTGATAGGTGCTTGTCCGTTTGTCTACCATGGCATGGTCTGTGCAGAACATCATCACAGAGTTGTCTGACATTAGCCAACTCATTGCTATCAAGAGGACTTCCAAGTCTGCTAACTGTGATGACATGGAACACACACTGCTAAAGAATGTCACCTACAAGCTTGAGGCGATGAAGCTCACTCCAGCTGATGCTTGTGCACTTCAAAAGGCATTGAGGGACAACCACAGTTTGAGTGGTGACATGAAGCAGATGATTGAAACTGTCATCGACACCAACTTGTCAGGAGCCAATGACAGCAAGCCAGTGGAGATTGTTAAACCACAAAGTATTGTGGTTTGCAGATACCTGACCATGGCAGACTGGTGTATCCTGAGGAACTCTACTTCCTATACCACAAAGGTGACCACAATTTGCTCAAGACTCAGGGGCATTGGAGTCAGGTCTTTGGCAGAGCAAACGGTGAAGAGTGCAGTGGCATCAATTTTGTCATGTTGTACTACTTTGCCTGATAAAGCAACTATGTTCCAAATGGTGCAGGATGTGAAGCTGGGGTTTGCAAGTGCTCAGCAGCCTGTCCAACAGTTGCCCTTTTTGTTGTGAAGTACCCAGATGATCCCACTCTACTCAGTCCTATACTGATAGCACATGGCTACAAAGATGAAAAACCAGCTTCCATCATGCCTGAACAGTATGCAGTCATCATGAAACAGATTCCTTTGAGACAAACTAATGCTGCCATTGCATCAGCCAGGGTCAGCAAGCAGGCTCACACTGCTTCATCATCAGGATCTACACCAGATGCATCTATGACAACCTTCATGGAGATGGCTTCTGGCTTTATGAAGATGATGGCCAACATGACACAGAACAAGTCCTCTGGAACCTTGTCCAACTTGGTCATATCACCCAAGAAGGAGGATGAGTCCACTGCTCCACCATCTACAAAGCCACAGGCACTTCCTGCTCTAGAGGTGGAGCCTTTCAAGCCAAAGATGAGAACTTCCACTTCTGGCAGTGGTGGTGATTTGCTTCCTCTGGAAAATGGAGAGGTGACCCAGCAGGATGCTCCTGGTGACTCTGGAGATGGATCAGTCATTGAACAGGCTGCTTTTGATGCTTTGGTGTCCAGGGAGGCTGCCAAGAAGGCCACAAAGTCAAGTGGCAAAGGCAAGGGGAAAGGCAAAGGCAAGGCAAAGGCAAAGACCAACCCCAAAGCCAAAGCCTCTTCCAAAGCCAAAGCCAAGGCTCAGCCCAAGCCAAAGACTGCTTCCAAGAGGAAAGCCTCTACCAAGGAAGACTTTGTCTATGATCCTGGCTTCCCAGGCGCTGAGTGGAAAGGCAGATCCTATGAATCATGGACTTCCAAGCACTACCATGCTGCAAGAGAACTTGCGCGCAACCAAGGGCTTTCTGATGACGATGCAAAGGGCTGTGCCAGAGAGGCTAGGGCCAAATCAGCAGAGACCTGGAAGGCAACTTTTAAGCAGTGAATGATGTAGCTCTTACTTGGTTGGCTTAGAGTGGAGTTGCAGGGGAAGAGCAACCTCTTGGAAAAGCAAGTTTGTCTTTAGAGCTACATGACATGGCCATGACATTGCCATGTATGGCCTATAGTATGACTTCATGATATAGAATGACATGAGTACCAGTCTATGGTGTATATACTTTTATATCTCCATGGTTCAAGCCCTACTGGCTGGTTGACATGAGTCATGTTTCTACATGTTCATGTATTACCATGGTCAAGCCACAGTGGCTTCAGGTGCATGCATGTGTCATGCTCTTACTTTCAAAGCTCAAGCCATACTTTCTTCAACTGTGTCATGATTTGCATGATCTTGTGTGTTCAAGTTTGCATGGCATGTTTGCATGGTCTGCATGAATGACAGCACCATATAGGCTTCATGTCTGTCATGTTGTCATGTTGGTCATGTTTGCAACTCTGATCATTTAGGCTTGCCAGTAGACCAATGTGCCTCTGATTCAACAATTGTACTTGGTACAGCCATGCCTGATCATTTGGAGTGTGTGTCTTTCCATGCTGATGCTCCTGACCAAATGTTCCTCAAGCTCACATGGCGCAAGGGATGGACAGCCTGGCACTTTAACTTAATGTGATTGCTTGAGCTAGGTTGTGTTCCATGTGAACTAAAGTCACACTTGTGCATGTCCTGTGATGCTGGTGAGACAGGTATGTGTGCAAACCACCTGCTGCCAATGTCACTGACCAATCTTGGGTGAGAGTGCCTCCTGCTTGGGGTCTTCACAGACAGTTGATCTATGCAGATGGCACCAAGCGCTTGTAGCTTTTTATGATTTGTTTGTAATATAAGTTTTAATGCTTTTTGTGGTCAGCACTTTTGAATCAGAAGATGTTAGCATATTTGCTCACTCTTGCTTGGCATAGTTGTTGACATGTGCATCTACCTGAGGCACCCCATTGAGTGGATTGAGCATTGCCTGTGGGAAGTGGGCAACCCATTGCATGACACACCTCCTAACACTGAGGCTTTGTTAATGAATTGCTTTTCACAGCACCTTTGGCATGAAGTGTTTGTGACACCCATGCGTGTAGATATGCATGTTCCCAATGTGGTCCTCATCGTCAAGTGGGCGAGACCTGGCAATTGAATTTAACTATTTCAAAGATAGACGCTAAAGTCAGTTAAAGTGATTCATTCAGTCACTCATTGGCGAGTTTGTATATAATAAGTGCCAAGCTTGATGGCCCGAGCACACCCTGCCAGAACCGAGTGCGCAATCTCCTCGGGAGAAATCATGAGTAGCCCGGAAGGCGAGTCTGTGGCCAATTCCCCCTCAGAAATGCCGCATTCAATGTTTCTGTCAGTTATAAATTTTGGCTCCCCGCAGGGGCCGTAGTGGAATTCGCAAAGCTCCACCACGCGCCGCCGAGACAGCGGAATGGATGGTGTTGCTGAAGTCAGCAAGTTGAGCATCCACACACTGATCGAGCAACGGTACACAGAATGTGCCTGTAGGGACTGGGCAGCTTTCGCCTTGCTGAACGCATCTTGCACTCCTGTGTCTTGGCCGGTTACGTCATTGCCAAGTGACAATGGCTTGGCCTGCTGAAAGTCTTTGCCATACTCTGCTAATATGACTTCGCAGTCGGCTTGCACATCTGTGTAGTAACTTTTGTTGGTCGCATCATCAGACGACACTGTCTGAACAAATTCTGGGGCCCCTGCTTTTTTCTGGCCAGCTTTTCCCTTGGCCAACTTAGCTGCCATGTCCTGCTGCTTGGCTCGGTCAGCAACAGCCTGGGCAGCAGCTTTCCTGTCACGAGAAGCCTCGGCTTTTTTCAACTGGATCTCACGGGTAACGGTCTTCTCATCTTCGCCAGCCCGGGTGCGCCTGGCGACTTCATCTTTTTCAGCCTGGTTGAGGCGCCAGGCTGAAACGTTTTTAATGGGCTCAGCCATGTTCACCAGGGGTGCCAGTGCCAGCCACCTGACGACGAATCGTCGTTGCCCAATGAGCCCGCAAGTCTACATGCAATTTGAGCCATGTAACAACAGCGGCAATCGGCGGAGACCAGAATCAGAATCAGAACCCGACGATTAAAAAATTGATCGACGACAACGACGAGATTGAAGCGACGACGACAACGACGACGAATTGAATGACGAAAGCCAATTTTTTAGCCGCCATTGCAAAGTCCGGCGGGTCAGTACTTCAAACTGGGCCTGCAGTGTTCCACAGACTGACAGGCCAATTTCCGGCTGAGCGGCCGCTGGTCGTGACTCGTCGTGCGGTCAGGTCACGGGTCGTCGCTCAGGCCCCTCAGAAACAACGCTTGGCTTTCGTAAAAGCGAGCTACCGCAGCGAGTTTGAGGTCGCTGGATGCCGGGGCTGCAGCTGACGCTTTCGGCGGCGGCGGCGTCTTGGCCCTGGCTGGGGCCTTGGGCTTTGCGCCCTTCTTCGCCGCTGGCACTGTGGCCACTGGGTCCTGCTGCTCGGCGTCATCCCCCGAGCTGTCGCTGCTGTCACTGCTGTAGTAACTGCCTGACTCGGCGGCGTTGTTGGCCGAAGCCTTGACCGCTGATGCTGCCGCAGGCTTGGAGGGCGGCGGCTTGCGGTCAGGCTTGCGGTCCTTCACCTTGGCATTGGGCTTCCCCTCCGCCTCACGGCCGTAGTTGTCAGGCGACTTGACATGGACGGCATTGTAATCCCTGTCGCGCCGATCGTCGGTCGGACGATGACGACGAGCAGCGCCGGGGTCATTGCGGCCAGACGACTGGCGAGTCTGTCCTTCATTGCCGCCGTGACGGCGATCGCCGTCATCACCGCCGTCGTGAAGAGCAGCGCGACGATGCTGCTTGGCAGGCGGCGACGAGCGGGATGCCACCCTCACCCGGCCCTTGGCCGGCGGCGGGGACACGACAGTGGCGGGCCACCACCTTTGTCCGCCGATTCCCGGTCGCGCCTCGGAGTCCTGGACTTGGACTTCACCCTGACTGGGCCCATTTCCGGTGACTTTGGGCGGCGACGATTGTCAGGTGTGTGGTCGTCGCGGTGGATCCAGTTATTCCAGGAGGCCGCCTGCTTTTTCCACTCGGACTGAGCTTTTTTGCAGGCTGCCTCCCAGCTCCACCCCTTGTTCCAGAACTTGTACCTCAAACAGTGTTTCGAGGACCTCTGGTGTTGCTTGACTCCGAAGTTCCCATTTTTCCACTGGCCGCAGATCTCACACTCGGTGTCCGCGACCGACACCTCTGACGGTGGTGGCTCCCGGCTCCCATCCTTCTCAGAGCCGTCGGGCAGGGGCTCCACGTGCCTCAGTGACATTGAGACTGAATCGACGACTCTGTCACCATTATTATTTAATAAAAAAATAGAATCTAAGTCTAACGACGACGAGAAAATTTGAATAAATCAATGCCAGCTGACTCCTGCCTGGAACGCCGTGACACCCGCGCCTGGTTGTCGTCGTCCCTGTGTCCCCGCCGGGCCATGGCAAGCTCGGTCTCGTCGTCACGACGACGGCGACGGTCTTTGAGGCCCCGTCGCTTGACTTCATCGGAGTCGTGCTTGACTTCATCGGAGTCGTGCGCGCGGTGGTGAGCCTCGTCGGCTTTCTCACGGGCACGGCGTGTGTCGCTGGCCGTGTCAGAATCCTGGCGCGGCGACGGTGAAGCTGCAGCTTGCGCCCGGCGTTCGTCGTCTTTGCCATGACTGGCATGATGACTCGCCGCAGCCGATTCTGCCGCCGGAGCAGCGCCAGGGCCAGGCGAATCGCCACGAGGAGGACCGGGAGAACGGCCACGTCGCTTGGGCTCAGCAGCTGCTGCCGAAGTCACCATGACCTGAGCACGGGGCGGGGAAAAGTAATCTCAATTAAGACGACGGTAAATTCAATCCTGAATGTCACGACTGACAGAACTTAAGGCCCGTGGGCCTGCACCCGCAGGTGCTGAACCCGAAGGTTCCCATTAGGCCCGCAAGCCTGCACCCGCAGGCGCTGAACCCGAAGGTTCCCAAGGCCCGCAAGCCTGCACCCACAGGTGCTGAACCCGAACTCGGTAACAAGTAAGTAGTAGTAGTCCAGACAGTTAGTAGATGAATGTGTAGTAAGACTAGCACAGCATTAAGTTAGATTAAATTGAAAGCCAAGGCACCGAGAAAGCGCGCCACCACCAGGGCGCCCGCATTCACCCTCGCCGCTGGAGCCCGAACACTGCACGCGTGACAGACAATGAACATCAGAGTTAAAAAACTTGTTGTTACATAGCAATGTCTGACATGAACACTTGAAACTTGGCATAACATCTTTTTTACTTTAATAAGTTAAAAAGATGTTATGTCATGTTTAAGACACACCCTTTGCAACCACAAAACGTCGCAACCGCAAAACGTCGCCGGGCTTATGCGATGCCAGCCCGGTCTGGGATTTGGTCCCCGTAGTACTGAGTGCAGAAGGGGAGTGGGACTTTCCCACTCCCCTTCTGCGGGTCCAGCCTAGTCTGGCACTGCAGAAGGGG
>CAXAMN010023284.1:402091-475499 GCA_963970005.1 Durusdinium trenchii | reverse complement strand
CTGCACCCGAAGGTGCTGAACCCGAAGGTTCTCGGCCCGAAGGCCTGAACCCGAAGGTGCTGAAACCGAAGGTTCACTCGGCCCGCCGACATGCACGACCACCCGACGGCGCTGAACTTGATGCCAGGTTCTCGGCCCGCAGGCCTGCACCAAGGGCCCTGTTCTCGGCCCGCAGGCATGCGCGCGAAGCTGTGCTGAACTTGAACTCGGGCCTGCAGGCCTGCGCCCGCAGTGCTCAGCCAGCCAGGGGGTCCAGGCCCAGGCCTGTTTTTAATGTCTGACTTTAACATTGCCTGCCGGGGCCTGCAGGCCTGTGCCCGCACAATAAGTGACGAGGACGAGCTGATGACGAGGAGTCTCTGAGCCAACTTCAGCAGTCATATGATGAAGACACAATTTATTATATACGAAGAACCCTTCTCTGAATCGCCGCAGAAGCCACAAACTAACTTGAAAAACTCAGAGTCAAAGCAGCAAACTGCTTCTGCTGGGCTGGCCAGTCTGAACCAACCACAGAGCAACCAGGCAACGTAATAATGCTACAACATCAGTGGCAACATACCCTGACAGAGCACAACAGTGCAACCATGCAACAACAAAACGTCGCCCAGGAAGGATGGAAACTGGTGAATGGGACTATATATAGATGGCATGTCTTCTGTCTTTCATCGAAGTCAGCCGTCGTGGTATGACTTGGTTGGTGAAGTACTGGTTCTGAAAAGGCTCGTAGATGGTCATGGAGTGCCAAAGATTGGCTTGAGAGCTTTTGACCCTGTGGAAATGACTGACTCATCCTGTTTGTTCCATCCATGGTATCCATTGAACAATCAAGTCTTATCCCTGGGCATGCGGTCCGCATACTTCATCGTTCAAGAACATCGTGCTGGATAGCAAATGAGGGAATCAGCTCCAAATATGTCTTTGGATCCAGCCGTCCTCATTTCCTACAAAGCACGAGGTCACCTGAATGGTCACCTGAAACCACTCAATGCCGGTCCTTCATCTCGATCAACTGCAGCGACCAGCGGACGGTTCCGTGGAACTTATTATCGCCCTCCCCGGAGAACATGTTCCTCTGTCTTTTCCAGGCGTGTCCTGTTTGTTTCCAGGGTCAAGCTCAGCTTGCACGCGGCCACGGCTGAGACACGACCTATGGCAAATGCTAATGGAAACAAAACATGGTAAAGCATGCTAAAGCTTGCAAGATGGTTGGAATGATCATCTTGGTCTTCCAGCAACGAGCCATCTCACAGCCACTGCATCTGATCGCGGACTGCACTGCTGTCACCGCCCCTTTCGGGATCACCCCAGGTCACAAGGGACCCGTCAGCCAATATCGCTGCAAAGGCCGCAGAAGAAGCATAGACTTGCTTGACATCCTTCCTCAAAACCAGCGAACATATCCAAACGTCAAATCTCAAAACCAGCGAGTCACGAGCCTTTAATTTGTCTAAGTTGAGCCAAGGTGTCGAAGGCCAACGTGTCGAAGCCATTCATCTATCATCTATCAAAAAGATCTGGACGACATCCAATTGCACTCAAGACTGAAATGGTCACAAGTGCTTGGGGTGGTTTCTGGGGAAGCAGGCAGGATCATGGGTGGAAGCCCACAACAATGGGACTTGTCGAGAAGCTTATAGTGGTGTAGACTCCGACAAACATGCCCTAGGGATCCAGTCGTACCTTCACAGAAGGTATACTTGGACCCTCCAAACCTGCATAACAGCGTCTCCAATCACCTTCTGACAAGGTACTTGGATCCCTACGGAAGTGGACACCACCCTGTTTGCGACTTCGGAACATCGCCATCAAAGGCGATAAGAAGACATGCACCTCTCACATCCTCTGAAAGTGTTCGTCGGGTCATTCCAACATCACTCTTGAGCAAAATTTGGTCACATGGATTTCAATTGCCACGTGTGTCCACCAGCAGTTCCAGGTCGGATTGGCTTGCGTCTTTCCACATCCAGTGACATAGTTTTTGGAATGGGCACACCTAACCGTTCTTCCTCCATTCGGAAAAACAACAGCACCCAAGACTCCATGGAACGTCCCATCCAGTGAGTGGAGAGTGAGTACAGCACCATGGGCTTCAGCTGATCCTCTGTTCCCTTACACCCGAAGTGCCAGAACACCAGACTGATCCCATTTGGCCTCCAGTCGTACCGAACCGCTTCGGTTCGGTGGGACTGGGGGGCCCGGGTGCCAGGAGGGTCCAGTCATACCGAACCTGAGGAGGTACGACTGGAGGTGTAGGGTATATTTGACCTGAGCTTCAGCTGATCTTGCACCTCCCGACTGTCACCACCATAGTGTGGATCGCCCCACGTGACCAATCGGCCACCATCGGCCAACAGGGCCACAAAGGCGCGGTCGGAAGAGAAGACCTGGCGGGGTGGGTGGCACCAAACACCGAAGACGGCTACCGAAGACAATGAGTGGTTGCGACGTTTCAAGTCACGAAAGCAACTGGGTGGTCCATGGGTTCAATCATCCCAAGACATCCCAAGTTTATGTGAAACTGAAATTATCAAAAAGATCTGAGCACCACCACCCAGCTTGCTTAAAGCACCTATCGTGTCGGTCTTTGGTTTTGTTGCTACTCGCTCGCTACATGGTGAAGTGGTTGGACTCCAGGTTTGGACCAAACCTCCCGCACCTGTTGCACATTCCTCAGCTGATCTTGCACCCCGTCACTGTCGCCACCACTTTCAGGGTCTCCCCACGTGACGAGGCTTCCATCCGCCAGGAGGGCCGCAAAGGCATAGACCGTGGCATAGATCTATATATATGGAGTTGTAGGTGCTGTAGCCCTTGAATTGCTATCAGCACACAAAGTCGTGCAACATCGACACGCCGATGCCAGAAAGGCAAAGCGTAAGGTATGCTGACCCACGTAGTCAATGGGCCGCGAAGGATAAGGTGGACCCAACACAAAGTCAGGCAAGACTACCACAGAACTGCCTGGCGGTGATCGGTGGAGAGACCACAGAACACCCGACCCGGATCACTTGCCGATGCCAAGCCGCGGCCAAGACGGCAAAGCACCATGCAGGTCGGACAGACGTGCCGAAGTTCAAGTCAGTGGAGAAGCCATCCACGAACAAAATGTCCATGACGTGAAACGTATGCAAAGGCAGCGGGATCCTCACGATCCAACCAGTCCAGCTCCACGTAACAAAGTACGTGCGAATTCACGGTGAAAAGCCCAAAACTTCCAAAGAAGATCCCATAGTCAAAGACCGAAGAGAAAGAGACAAAGCAGCAGAAACCACGGACTCGTCAGCCCCACAAGGTCGCAACAAACCCATCCGGCACCAAGCGCACGACCATAGCCAGGCGCCCTCATTAGTCACTCCCCCAGGAGTGTGGATCCTCTAAACTTCGCACCCTTCCTCGTCAAGAAGGGCCCAGGGCCACCACGTGGAGGTGGAGGATCCGTGGCATAGATCTGCTGCACGTTTTTTTTCAACTGGGCTTGGAGACTGCTGCTGTCACCCCCAAAATTGGGATCTCCCCATGTGACCAGGGATCCATCAGCTAAAAGGGCAGCATGTGCATGACACGAAACATAGATCTGTTGCACATTTCGCAGCTGATCTTGGACACTGCTGCTGTCACCTCCTTCCTCTGGATCACCCCAAGTGACAACAGACCCATCAGCTAAAAGCGCCGCGAATGCGTAGTCTGAAGCCACAATCTGTCGCACGTTCTTCAGTTGATCTTGCACGCCACTGCTGTCGCCCCCATATTGCGGATTGCCCCAGGTGACGACGGATCCACAGGCCAACAGAGCGGCAAAGGCTCGCCGTGACGAATAGATCTCCTGCACATCTTTCAGTTGTTCTTGCACACGATGACTGCTGCCTCCTCCGTCCGCGTCGCCCCACGTCACGACAGAACCCTCAGCCAACGCAGCGAACGCACGATCTGTAGCGCGGACGCGACGGACGTGTCTCAGCCGAGTCGCTTCGCTTCCGCGAAAGATGGCTTCATCGCCCCAGGTGGCCCATGTGACCACGGAAGCCTCCGCCAAAAGGGCAGCCATTCCCAGATCTGCTGCTTCGGTGATCTCCTTCACGTTCCGCAGCTGATCTTGCAAAGGGTCCCAGGTCACGACCGATCCGTCCGTCAAACTGGCCACGAAGAGCGAGTGGGCAGCATGAATCTCCTGCACGTTCTTCAGTTGCACACCACCTTGGATTTGGCTGAAGAAGGCGAGCTTGGGGAAAACATGCAACACCTGAAGTATTCCCCATGTCGAAAGGGATTCACCCATCAGCAGCCACAAAGAGGTGCCGAACTTGGAGGATAGGGGTGCTCAACTGGGTGCTCATTTATCCACTCACTTAGGGACCAAAAAAACTTCCCTTTGTCACTCCTGGCCCCTGGCAGTTGTTATTTGTTAAAATGGATCCAGCCCTGCTGTGCTCATGGCGTAACCGCCACCATGTTCCGAACTCCTTTCACCCCATCACGTGGCAACTCCAACCACATCACCCGGTTCGCAGCTCAGAATGTGCAGTGCAGGCCACCGAGGTCTCCGCCATAGTCTGGATCCCCCCACACGAGCGCCCGCCCGCCCGAGCACCACAGGGCAAACGCCCCGTAGGTGGCGACGCCCTGGAGGTCGCGGACGATGGCCGTCAAGGCATCTCCGGTGCAAAGGCCTGCATCTTGAAGCGAATCCTCGAGATCCAGCGGCCGTGCCTGAGAGGAGGTAGAAGAAAGCAACTGCAGAAAAGGGAGTCCGAAGGAGCCTGAGCAGCGCCCTGCGCGCGGGGTGGGCGCTTTTGGTCTGGGCGCTACGCCGCTACGCTTGAGGGTGAGAGACACGGACTGGGATTGGAAGATCTGCTGCCCCAAATCTCGACCGCTGAAATCAACCACCGGCACCCTATTCAGGGGCCACTCAGGGGCTATTACTAAACACCCCCTACCTGGTTCTATATTCTGATGATTTATTCTGCAGTCTCATGGAGTGCCTAGATACAATGCTTCCCCCAATCAGGACTGAAGAGAATCAAGGGGTTAGTCTGTTAGTGAGCCAAAATGGCATCAAGGTGCAGGTTCATAGTCCCTGAACATAACTCACACATCTTCCTTATTGTACGCCAAAGGCTCTTTCAGCCTTCCTTCTCACCTCCGCCACCGTGTCAGTGGCGTAGAGACCCTCCAGCGCCACCGAACGGCCACTGGGCAACGACACCGTCAAGCTCCTCGGCGACGACACGTGCGGCGCGGCCATGGCACGTGCGGCGACGCGCGGCGCGGTGGCGACGACGCGGCACGGTCACCGCTGTGAGGTGCTGGGCTGATCGGTGGGAAAATGCCCTCAAGGGCGACGACTTGGATTGGTGCCACCCTGGAGGATTTGCTCAGCCTTCACCGGCCTGTGCCCTCGGATTTTCACGAAAAAGGAGGATTATTTTGTTCGAAGACTTCTTAAAAGTGTGATCAAGTAAATTATGTTCTTAAGGTCTATTGTTTAGGGGTAGGAATTCCTCTTGGTCTATAGAATACCTTATATGATCTTATATGGATCTTATATTGTCCAATATGGTCCAAATGGACCCTCGAGGGTCCCTGTTTAGGTTTACTGTATGTCTTGAACATGTCCTTGAACATATGTCTCGAAAAGGACCAAAATTATACGATTTTTATAATCCCCGGAAGTTGTTCCCACTTCTCATCGATTTGGGCGGCGAGAAGGCTGCCCAGACCTGGTCGGCCCAGACCTGATCGGCCAGATCGGCAGACGGGTAGAGGCTCCCGGCCTCCGAAGATCTGCACGTAGAGTTCGGAGATGACCACCAACCTGGTCTTGGTCCCTCCGTCCACGTCGAAACCCGCTCCGCATGCTGCGGCAGATCCTGTTCAGGTCTTTGGAGTCGGAGTCTCGCGGCAGAGCTTTTTGCAAGAACTCTGGGACCCATCGATTTGGGACCCCTGGTTCATCTCCCTACTAGTATGGATCTGCCACCCTCTGAGGTACGCTGATTGGAGACTGGATTGTCTATAACCTTCGAGGGTCCCTTTCTACCTACCTTCAGAGAAGGTGGCAGTGGATCCCTACAATATAGGGATGTATAGAGTCTTGGAGTTGTGAGACTTGGTAGTGGACCCAGTTACCAAAGACATGTTTGAGCATTTGTGTGTGTGTGTGCCATCCCCTCTGAAACCACTGTAGAGTTGGTAACAGTTGGTATCCGACCCTGCCCGGATGAAAGAGCGCCGCTGGTGTATGAATTGGTGGACCAAGGAGACCATCCCATCCGCATGATTGAAAGCCAAAGGGTCGAGGTCAAGCTTACTAAGCCTCTCTGATGTTCAGTCTGCGCCTGCGTATATATAGTTTCCATGTGTCCACCCCCCCCTGTTCGGCCTGCGTTGAAATCAGTCAGCTGTTCGCAGTATCTAGTCATGATTAAAAAAAATGCCAAGCTGTAAATAAGAGCCCTCTTTCTGATGTCCAGCTGTTAAGCACCAGGCTGGGTCTTTGTTGGAGGCTTTTACAAAGAACTACCCCAACAATCCCAGAAGTTCTTTGGTCCCTCAAAAGGCTTGGGAAAGGGGAACAAATTCTTCGCGGAGACCCTGCTTCAGGGTCGCGTCTGGGTAGCTCTAAAGAGTTACACCCGCTTGAGTCAGAGGCCATTTCAGAGATTGGGCAACTCCTACCTGATATGACCCAATGCTTCTTCTGAAGCCACATGATTCCTTTGTTCCTGATGAAATCTGATGACCCAGGCATCCAGTGTGTTCTTTTCACCGCCACCCACACGAATGCTAAACCACCAGCCAGCAAACGCCCCTCACCAGTCCCAAAAAAACCGTCGTGCTACGTACCGACGGACTCCAACTCCTCCAAGTGGCGGTTGGCCGTGCTCGAGATCCGGCATCCCCAACATCAAGCAGCCCGACACCACCTGAGGAGTCAAGGTGCTGCTGTTTTTCTTCCGCAGTCAAGAAAAACAACTTTGCCAGCAGTCACAAAGGGGTGCTTAATGGAGGTTAGGAGTGCCCATTATCCACTCACTTAGGGACTAAACACCACCCCTTGGTGACTCCTGGTGGGTCACTTTGGGTTCATTGCTGCTTTTGCGGGGTCTGCTTGAAGCAAAGCTCAACCCAGTAGAAGTGACTTTTTAGTGAGATATGATGGACTCTGAAAGAATATATGAGCGATACCCTGGATACCGAAGACTGGTTGATGGTTTCAATTCGTTCGAACATATTAGCCAGTGGATCAATCATCCCAAGTATAAGGTTAAAAATTACAATAGAAATCCCGACATCCCCAAATAGAAACGTTTTTCAATACATGTTTGGTGTTGATCGACTGTTCTATCTATATTTGGAGTTCTCTAATACCTAAAGAACACCCCGCAGGATACAGATCTCTTCCAACTTCGCGAACGACCGCCCGCCCGGTCGTCCGTGGTCGCTGAGGTCGCCGGACGCCGAAGAGGAGCGCCACGGGATGCGGATTGCAATGGCACAGCATCGCCACCTCCAGCGGGACGGACGGACCACGTGGATCGTTCGGACGGGGCGAATCCGTATAGAAAGGTTCACGCGTAGTAGCGGCCCAATGAGGCGCCCAAGAAGTCGCCAGCCCAACACGCACTAAAGGGCGCCTATCTATTTAAGGCCATCGATTGGCCGACATCATGGAGCGTTGGATGGGTCACACACCCCAACTCCCTATGTTTATCTCTATATAGGCGCCGTAACAGACGCGGGATCACCCGAAACGATGCCCAGTGAGTTGTTCCTTGACTGGCTCCTTTTCTCCTTTCTGGTCTTCGGCGCAGTGCTTGACGGCTGTTCATGGAAACCCTTCGAAGCGTTTCGGTATGACTGGACCCTCCAAAGCTGAACGTCGAACTCATCCAGCTCCCATCTTCCTGGACACCAGTGCCCTGGACCCGACTTCAAGTACCTTAGAAAATGGGACATGACCCTAGAAAAACAGGTAGATCTGTACCCATGTTCTGAAGTACGAACTGAGACTCCAGGTGGTCATACGTATATTATGACATCAAACAAAACGAGCTTTTATACACGAATTTGTCTGACAGTCTGTTAACAGTCTGCTTCTGACAGTCTGACAGTATGCTTCTGCTTATTGTACAGTCCCTAATTTGTCTAAGAATGTCTAAGAGTCTGCTTCTGCTTAGGTTCCCCAAGCCTGCTAACCAAGGGCTCTGGTGGTCCAAACATGCTTGGAATCGGTGGCTTTACAATTACTGTGCTCCACAAATCTCCACAACGCTGTCAGCTGATGGGCATCCTCCTTCGAAAGCTATACAGGAAGAACTCCATCATAACCATGGACAACTTCCAAATGTTCATCCAAACCTCCGACACAGGATCCCTCCAACCGATATATTATGATAGCTTGGTGAATGGTCGCTGCTACATGGATTGACAATATGATGACATATGATGACATAACTTATATGGCAATACTGGAGTCAGTTAACTCATACAGTACCAAATGCTCCCCGCATCGATGAACGGTCCACTGACCACGTCCCTTTCCGCACCGCCACCAGTGCCACGGCGAGGGGCGCTGCAAAGGAAGGCTTCGTCGCGGGTGAAGCCCCAGGTGGCGGGGATCAGCAAACCGCAACCTTGAGATGAGGAGGAGGGTGAGGAGGGTGAGGCCATTGCTATCAAGTTGGAGGCCATCTCTCTTAGGCTGGAGGCCATTGCTATCAAGTTGGAGGCCATTGCTATGAGGAGGGTGAGGAAGGAGCACATCAACCGGACCAGGATTGACAGGGTCGGACTGGACCTGGAGAGAGATTCACTTTGGCTGGAAATGCGACCGCGAACCAAGGGGCTCTTGATGTGTTTTACTTTCAGGGTAGAGGCAGCAGCTTTCCTGAGGAGTTATTTCTTTCAATCAATTCTGACTGTAAAATTTGAACAGGATCATCACAAGTGTTCAAAACATCTAGAACGAGATCCAGTCAAGTCACAGCGATTTGGACCCACCTTCGTCCACGTGGAGGCCTCTTACCCACACGCACAACGGTTCAACACACAGTCCACTGGAGGCCTCAGAACAACGGTTCCAACCCTTTTTTGCCATGGCGTTACTGCCAACAAAGACAACCAGTTGCCATCCAAAACATACCGAGGAGCATAGTCACACGTGCTTCTTCCATGAAAGACCCTGTGAACAATGGGTTACATACGTACACCGCAGCCTTTGGGATGTGCACCCGACTTCCGCGCGTGAATGACGCTCCCCGTTGTCGCAGCCACGGAGCTCAAGCAAGTGGAGACCACGAAGAGCATGCTTTGTAGCAAGCTCTCCTGATTCTTCACGGAGAACCACAAGCTCATCAGCAGCAAGACAAACATCCTTAAATCGCTCCGGTGGCCCATGATGCACATGGAAAAAACAACAAACACATATGGTATATAAAATACTTATTCCAATTATAAAGACAACACACACACATCATTTCATGCTTTCCATTTTCAACCCACAATACACATTAGTGGGAGAAAATCCACCTTCATCCACTCATGTGGGTGGCGTGTGTCTGCATCTGATTGGAACTGACTCACTGATGTTTGGGAGATGTTGATGAACTACAAAGGCACCGAAAGCCATATTCCATGCCCAAGTGCTCCATATATATACCAATCCTGGTTGGGTGGTTTCAACTCACAAATCAACATAGCAGTCAGTGCCACTGGATTAAAATCATCCCAAGTAAACAATGACACCAATTCAGCCTGAAACCACCACCCAGAACCCCATCCAAATGTACGGATAGTGCATATGGAACCTCTGGGCCAGATGGATTCTTGGTCCAAATGCTTCGTTCCAGCCTGCAATGCCAAAGTCTTTTTTGGGGGGTTCTCAGATGGCGTGGAAGCTGCGCTGCTCAACACTGTCGGGTCGTTTGGTGGAGACCCGTGGAGAAAATGCAGGCAATATGCATCGCCAGAAAAGAAACCAATCCGTCAAGTATGTACCCTTCTGCAGATCCTTGCAGTTGTCTCTATTAGCAAACAGGTACCTTTAAAAAGGAAACCAATGGTTGCCCTGTTTGAGAGAGAACTACCACAAGAAACTGCATCGTAAGTACGGAGGTTCAGCTATAGGGATAGGTCTACCTTCTGACCGCACAATTAGAGCGTCCATTAGAAGAAGGACAACTTCATCCCCAAGAGCTCTAAGAACACTTTCATCCCATCTTTCAGCCACTTTCACCCCAAACTGATCAACCAGCATCCACCAGCACCAGCAGCGCCACCTCTTCCGTCCCAGTTCGCGCGGCGTGTCTCGACCTCGACCTACCACGTCGGCGGCGCGACGCACGCCGAGCATCAGGGCACGGGCCGAAATGGATGGAATCAGGGCCGCGGCACCTGAGGTTCTGACGATCCGATGTGAGGGCCACGGCATGCCACGTCGACCGGTCCCAACAAAACGACGGTCACGGTCACAAGCACGGGCCGCGGTGAAGCCCCATCCACCCGGTGGGTCGCCTCTGTTTCAGCATGTTGCAGCTTGTTCTATTCAGGGTCAGTACACATGAAGTCTGCGCGGTTCCGATGTGTTCTCTTCATCCTTGCTTTTCTACCTTGAGTCTCCAATGACCCTTTTAAATTTGCCTTTCCAAGAAAAAGAGGTTTTTGAAAGGAAGCACTCTTTTTTGCATATGTCACGAAATGTTCCTTTTTTGTTTGTGCCCTGTCAGATCCTCCTTAGACAGTGTCCTGAGACCTTTTTTCGGCGTCCAAAACGCGTCTTTTTGCGTCCAAAAGGCGTCTTTAAGCGTCCGTGCCGGACGCGTCCGGATGAAGATTCACTCTGCACCTTTTTTTGAGTCCGAATCTCTAAAAACGCATTTTTCGAGCAAAAACGCAAAAATATTAGACCAAAAACAAAAACGCAGAAAAAAAAGGTCTTTGGAGACTCAAGGTATATGCTTTTCTTGCTGGAGGAAACAGGACCTCGACCGGATCCACGGCGTCCCGAACCGTCGCTTCGGTTCCTCGATACCTGACACGGAGCGATGAGCGAGCGATCGTCGCGTGGATCGGATCAAAGCGATCACGGAATTCGTTGGTTCTGTAGTGGTTCAGATGGCCCTATGATGGTTTAGAAGTGTCTTGATCATTGATCATAGTGGTTCAGATGAAAGATCAGATTACGACATTTCTTTTCAGCAAGATGACAGGAAGTCAGCGCAGGGCTGAACTCAAGAGAACATACACTTTTCCAAACACATCTGGAACAGAAGGGCCGGGCTCCAAAGGACCGGTCGATTCCAGGGACTTTGGCGACGGCGACGACGGCGACGGCTTCTGTAGCAGTCGCCCTGAGAAGACGAAACGGCGATGGCTTCACGCGAGCGAGAGGCTGTGCCAAGTGCCTTTGGACTGATCGACAGTGAGGGTCTATAGCTAGTTACAGACCTTGAATAGCTTGAAAGTCAAAAAAGAGAAGTAGTGAGGGTCGCTGGAAAGGATTCCGGTCTTCATAGTGAGAGGCCGTTTTCCCCAGCACCAGCGAGGGTTTTTTGGAGCGAACGTTGTTCTCCTAAAAGGACGTCAGTGACTTGTGCTCCTGCTGACGTCAGTGACTTGGCTACACGAATTCAGGTCTTCATCCGTTTTTCATGGGTGTCGCCGTCGCCTCGCCTTTCCTTCCACTCAATATGGCATATGGATCACCCCCCAAACAAAAATGACACTTAAAAACAAACGATGTTTCACCCTGGACAGTGAAAACGATGACCACGGAGGAGAGGTGAGGTGAAAACGTTGCATGCGGCGAAATCACAAAGACGGCTCTCCTGTTTGGCCCACTGAAGCCATGATTGAGAGCGCGGATTCAACTCCTTTCGACCCCTTTTCACTCAACTAGTGATAAACTATGAGTTAATGGTTTAAACTTCATGTCATTATTCAAGCTATAGTGGTTTAAACTCATTACGGAACACTTCATTTCAACATCCACTAGTCTAGTGCTGTTGATTCCTGTAGGCATCCCTATCTGCTCCGTTGCGGCCCCTTTGCGACGCAGTCTGCGACACGTCGACCCATCAGCCACCCATCAGCCAGCCGTCCAAGGCACCGTATGAGGGCACCTCTCCCAAGCATCGCCCTCCGATCTGGTCGCCCGAGGATTGCGAGGTCCGGCTGTGAAGCAGGTCTGAAGAGCAAATCGAAGACCAAAGAAGGAGGTGCATGCAAAGCCACAAGGAACCTGATGATGGCGGATTGGATGGAGAAGCTTCGACCTGACCAAAGGAAGCCAAAAACTCTTCTTTGAGTGGTAATGTAGGAGCTTCTAAGAACCTCGGATGAGCAAAGAGGTACCAGTAACCAATTCCCAAGTTTCTGGGATGATGGATGATGGATGCAAAGCCACAAGGAACCTCTAAGTGGCTTGCATGGCAAAGCTTCATCGGTTCTGGGGGTACATTCCGTGGGTTCAGTGGTATTTCTGCAGTAAGAGCCCCAAAGAATGTGAGGTTGGATGCTCGTGGTGCGCGGAAGCAGGTATCTATACCCTAGGCTTCCTGGCCAACCATGGCTTTAATGGCCTGAATCCCGAACCACCATTGTTTTTACTAAAGATTTTACACTACGGAACCAGGTCAACCGAACTCTTTGAATGGTCGAACGGAAGCCTAGGGTATACTTGCCCTTCACCCCAGTTGCTCGACATGGCTTGGATGGTCCATAGGATCCATCGCCCCAGTTGACCCAGCGAAAGCCCCTCAGTTGGGTGGGTTCAAGCTAATGCTCCACAAGCAGCGAGCTATGGGAACAAGGATATCAATGGCTCAATGAGGTCCTTTGGGGAATCATAGAAGGGTCAGCGCCTGGCACCATTCACCTATCCCAAAGACTCCATGGGACTGCCATAGGACTGCCGAGAAACGGCCAGGGGTGGTTGAAAAGGGGTCAATGGGGCGGCATATATGGCAGTCCCATGGCTATCTGCAGTATCCCCCTGGCAATGGTCATTCAAGATCTGAGGAGCTGGGAAAACAAGGGAACACACACTCCCTCACGCCAGGGGATTCAGAGAGGAACCGGGAAAATGACCATCACCCCATGTTCCGCACCACCAAGCTGCTATTCAATCTGATCGCCTCCCTTTGTTCACACTCACGTCGCGTCACCATTTCCTACGGACCATTTAACAGTTGTGTTAAAAACACGATGTTTCAAGATTCCAAGGATCAACTTCCTGGCAGGCACTGCCAAAGCATGCGAAAGACTTGTGGATGTGTGCGAGGTAAAAAGGAATGGTGAGCATCTTTTGGGAGATGGACCACGTGTTCCTTCCTTTGAAAATCACTACAATCTGGATGGTCTACGGTATATTAGTATAACATCTCTGCTTGATACCCAAGCCTTACACCGCAGTTCTGCCGTTTTTTTGGGCTCTCAGGACAACCACGGCCCGGGCCCACCAGGCACCTCTGCCTAACCGGTTCCCCCCTCTTCTAACCGACACGGGGCCCGGGGGAAAAACAAAAATTAAAGCACCTCTGTCTACCCTCCAATATGAGGATCAACATGGAACCCCCTCAAAACCGGGGTTGTAGAGCCCTAGGGCTCCAACCACATCCCCCAGAAGGTGGTTGGTTTGTGGGTGCCAGGGAGGTCTAACCACCTTCTAAGAATAGGGCCAGGAGCCCTAGGGTTTGTTCGTTCTCTGTGGTCTAAGCCTTGCAGGTTCTGCTGCGGGCTGCCATGACCGGCCAGATCACGTCCACCACCAAGCGCCCTCCACCGGGGAGGAACATGATCTTCCACCGGGTCAATTCTCAGGATCTATGGAGATTAACCATGATTAACCGACATGGTATACCCTCCGACATGAGGATTCACATATGGACCCCTCGGGCCCCTCAAAACCGCGGGTTGTAGAGGAACATGGGGCCAATTCACCGGATCCATGGGATCCTGCGGCTGCGGCAGCCGTCGCGCCGACCGGATCTTCGTGCCGAGGGACGAAGGTGGCGGCCGGTGGGTCTGCGCAGAGCGGGGGAGTTGAGCAGCGTCACATCAGTGGAGTCCTTCCACCAAGTCCTGGCGAAGAGTCAACAAAACCAACCCAAGTGCTCTGTGCTCGGAGCTCTGAGCTCTGAGAGCTCTGTGCGTTAACACGAGTACATCGTTCTTTTCGTGCTTTGAATCGGGTCGTTGGCCGCTTCGAAGCGAAGCGAAGGAAGCCGCACAGGCTAGGCGGAACTTGAAAGTCGAAGGTGCGTTTCTGTCCCGCCATGAGGCCCCCCTATGACCCTTGCACAATCTTGCATCCTGAAAATGGGAGGTGGTTGGAAGGGGAGGTGCTTCAAGACAAGTTTGTAATTGTAATTATGCCTGTTTTTGGGAGACTGGGCTTAAGGAGTGGAGAAGGGTGGGGGGCTGGTGTTGGAGGGAGTTTCAGACTGGTTTCAGAGTTGGAGAACTTCAGTAACTAACTGAGTAGAAAACGGTAACTTCAGTAACTTCCAAACCCAGTAACTAATCAATTCATATGTTTTTTTTTGGGGGGGTCACAAACAGGTAAAGGGTCACAAACAGAAACTCCAAAAAGGTCATGAAAATATGAAAAGGTCCGGAAACATCTCTCCATGATGTCTCCATGTCCTTGTATTTATGAGTATTTATAGGCTTGACTTGACGCATGAAAGGAAGTCCCTTGAAACAGGTGATGGCTCTTTCCGCTCTTTATCCATGATGTCATGCAGTTGTTGAAGACCTGATTCTTCCGTTCGTGACCGAACTTGGATCCCTTGGTTTGAGTTCACTTACGGGGCTTAGGCCCGGGATAAAGGTCACAAAACAAGGATTCCGAAGTTCGACTGAAGAAGTTGGGAGATGCTTTCCTCTCAACTGGATGCAGATGGATATGCCAGTATCCCATCCGGATGCACATCGCAACCGTTCCTCTCGTCCACCCCGACACCGAGGCGGACGAACAACTGGGCCCTTCGCCGGAGCTCCAAACAGGTCCACACCGCTCGGTTCGAAGCTCCAAAGAAGCTCCAACGAGCGCGAGATTTTCCAGCCACTACTCCATAGAAAAGAAATGAACAGAACAATATGTTGAAGGGACGGCAGCCAACAAAATGGCTGCCAATAACATGCCCTAAGGGTCCAGGACCATCCTGAAACACGTCCTGGACGGCCCCAGTTTGGACCATTCTCAGGAAGTACGAACTCACCTCTAAGACCATCCTCAGGATGTACCAGGACCCTATGGGAGGTCAGTTAGCAAAAAAAACATGAAAAGCTGTAAGTGTCCTTCAAAGAAACACCCAGCAGTCATGGGGGTGCTTCATAGAGAATACGGGTGCCCAAAGACCAGCATTTGGCTCTGGGTCAAACCCGGAGCTTCCATTCTCCATGGTACAGTAGGTTGATCATGCCCAGTAATCTAAGCATCTTCGGTGGGAAATCAATAAGACAGGGATACTGCAGGGTAAACCCACAGCGCTATGAATTCAACTCACACATCCCTTTCCTCACTTCCCAGCAAGTCATCTGCAGCCGGCTGCTCCGGCTCCGCACCAGCGGGCTGCTCGACTCCATCGCGAGTCGCAGCGAGTCTCACGCCGTTGGTTTTCGGGGGTCGCACTCAGCGAGTCGAAGACGTTGCGTGTGGGGCCGGTCTCTGGGATGTGCTTTTACTGGGATGACTCTAAACCAGTATCCAGTGGATGCATCAGTTTGCATGTAATTTCTATTCCAAGTTGTTCACACACAAGTTCCAAAAATAAAGGATTGGTTTCTGTACTGACAGCTGTGGCTTATGTCATGCATTGGTTTCACCTGTTTCTGTAGTTTCATTCAGGTAGATGCATTGAAAATTGGTTCACAGTAGAATCAACTTAGCTTGACATGCCAAAGCCTGATGCTGCCCGAAAAAGCCTTATGATGCTCACTTAACCTGCAAGACAGTGTTGTTCCCAGTCTGCAGTGATTCAAACATGTTGTTATTTTGATACTAAACTATGACTGCCAGGGATTCCAAGTTGCCTTTTCTAGTAGGGCACCACATGAATTTCTCCAGCTGAGCCATTTTCAGAAGGCTGGTGACCCTACTTACTAGGTGAGGCAAATTGGACTCCCTGAATTTCCAGACGTGAAACGCACGCCTGGGCCGCGCCGGAACTCGGCTTGAACCAATATGGCACCCATCCGCCTTTGACTGACCCTACCCCCTCAACGAATCTCTGGCAGAAAATTTGGGCGGCACCATCTTGGCCAAGCTCAGGAACTCGGATAAACATCTGAGATTCACCCCTTGAATTGGGGGGGATTCACCTACACAGTGGGAACCTCAAGCATAGCACCCCAAAAGGCAGCGGGTCTGGCCACGAAAAAATCCTCAACTGACCAGACCTGCCTCACTGACTATTACCCTAGGGATCCAAGTACCTTCTCAGAAGGTGATTGGAGACTATTTATGTAGGCGCCAGGAGGGCCCAGTCGTACCTCCTGAGGTTCGGTATGTGGCTCCCTAGGGTTAGAGATTGTTTGTGCATGTTTGTGCTACTGCAGGTGGAGAGCCTTTGGATTTGCTGATGATTCGAACGCCGGAAACACCAGTATAGGACAACTGCCTACAACTGCCAGTGGGCTTCACTCCCCGCTTCACGGGACCCGTGGGAGTCACGTGGCGGACCCGTGGCGGACTACCCCCGTTCTGTCCGTCCGAAGCACAAAGTCCCTTCAAAGCAGTCCCAGACACGACTAATGGGACTGCCAGGACGGACTGCCGCCCCAGACAGACCCCCTTTCAACCACCCCTGGCCGTTAGTCCGGACTGGCAGTCCCTTGAGTCGTGTCTGGACCCGGGTGGAACCAGGTTTTCCACGACCCATCCGTACGTTTCACGACCCATCCAGGTCCCAGACCGATCGTTGAGCCCCCAGACCGATAAACCCGGTCCGCTCGCCACGACTCGTGTTCGGCTTGCCATGGCGTGTGAAACTCACATTGGGTTGACCGGACATGTGCCATAGAAGAAGAATTGATAGGGGCTATAGATGGCCGAACTTCCAAATTGGATCGGTGGTCTTAAACCCCCAAAGAGATTCAGGATTAATTTCTGGATCTGATCTTTGAATTGCAGATCCCTATAAAATGGCCACATGAACGACTTCTCTGTCGCCATCGCCTGGTAATCCATGGTAATTCTACTGAGAGAAAACAAGACCAGCTTCTGAGCGTTAGCGTTGTCTCACCTTCTTGAGCAATGTCACCATGTTTCTGCTTTCATGAGTCTATAGATGCGTTCCTCGCGTTCCTTACAAAGTGTGAAGTCAGGGTGAGAAGTCTTTCACCTTGACTCAAAACATCCAGCTCTTCTTGAGTTGATCACCACTGTCTGGACCCTCAAAAGCCTGATCTGCAGTCCAACCGCTCAAACTTAAAAAAAGAAAACAACCCATCAACCCATCCGTCCCTACCAAACTCAAACGATTCAGGTCTCAGATGTTCAGGTCTCCAATGGTCACTCTCTCCACGAATATGCCGTATTGATGATGCTTTCAGGACCCATCCGCCCCAACGACCAGCTTTGAGGACCCAACGAACACAGCTCAACCCGACCGGTGTGGATCTGACGTCGTCCCCTCTACTCAAGCCGATGATGATTTGAGGGACGGTTCGACTGTGAGAGAGGCACACCAAATGGCACACCTCCCCGGTTCGAAGACAAGGACGAGACGCTTCACTTCAACCAGCGTGTCAACGGATTCATCTGATAGTGCAAGAGCTATAGTGCTTGTGGGACAAGGACCATCACCCCACAACGAGTCCTTCCACAAGGATTCTTCACCAAACATATCCGGACCTCCAACCACTGAACAACAAAACCCCAAGACAAACCCTTTCCAAGAACCAACGTAACGTACTTAACCCCCTTCGGACCGCTACGTTGATATATACAGTAATTGAACACATGAAACAACGACAACAACAACAACAACAACAACGACAACAACAACAACAAAACACGATCCCACTCTGCTACCCGCCCTCCATCGATCGGCCCCTGGTTTCGGCACCTCCCAGCCCTCGGGCACTTCCACGATGTGATTCCACCTGGGTCGGAGGGGGAGCGGACCGCTCGGACCGGGGCCAGGTCGGTGCAGAGCGGGGATGGGTTTAGAATGGCATGGCATGGCGAGAAGTATTCCTTGCAACTTGGGATGGGTTTAGAATGGTTTAGAGATCATGAGGTAACATTCCCTATGGATCCACATACCTTCTCAGAAGGCAATTGGACCCTCCAAGCCTACAAACATAGCCTCCAATCACCTAACCTCAGGTTCGGTATGTGGATCCATAGGGATTGAGGTATATAACCTATTCCGGTCCCATGGGAGTCTTTGGGGAAGAAAGACACCCCAGACCTCACTGGTTCTTGGCTTGATGTTTAAGCCACGGATCAAAAGTGGATCAATAGCTCTGAGGAGTCCATATATCCGCCAGCTCACTTCAGTCAGGGCAGACTGCCTCTCCCAGTCGGAATTGTCCGGTTGAAGCCTTCATGTCCCAAACATGACCTGTCTGGGGGGGCTTCCGAATCCTCTGACGCACCCCAGAAAGATCCCTCTTTTTCAACCAACCAACCAACCAACCAACCAACCACATAAGAGCTTGGCAAATCTGGCAGTTGTTGTTGGGTCGTGTGGGAATTGGTTAATTCTTGGCATCAACCTCTTTGGCGTGTTGATGTTGGGATTCCCTCAAGGATATCTCTTTTTGGAACCCTCTACTCTTCATGCAAAAGCGCATACGGCACTGCATACAAGCATGTCCTCTACATTGATGTAGCCAGTGTGATATCTATAACTGAGATGACTATATAGGCCTTTCAACAACGCGGATGATCTTCGCTGCACTTCCCGGACTTCCTGGTGAGTGACTTGGCTTCCGGACAAGTCATGTCCCAAAGAGGAAGCGCCGGGCTCCTCAACGCGCTTTCCCACGCACGGCGTGCCAGGTGGCTATAGTGGGTCATTGCTCTGGTTCTCAGTGATCCAGAACGATCCACAACTTCTAGCTCAGGTCAGTCAGTCTAGTGCTTAGAACCAAGCATGATGGCATGTGTCCCCAGAAATACCGAAACATCTACTTGTGACAATCTCTCACAAGAAATACTATTTCTTCATGTTTCTTCATGGCTTGAGCTTAACAGGTCGCTTCTCATACTCTCGCAGTAGCCTAGCAACCAAGCAAACAACCTATACAATCTAATTACTAATTACGACCTGTCACATGAAATTTACGGCGTTTCTTCCTCTTTAGCAGCCAAGCAAGCAACCTACGACCTGCGGCGTTTCTTCCTCTCTGACACCCACCCAGGAGCAATCCTTCAATGGCAGGACAGTGTAGGCGCGATCACCCTGAGTCCATCGATTGAGTTAGGCGAGCTCGTCGAGAGTTAGCCGAAGAGGAAACCGATCGATCAGACCTTTAGCGAACCAATCCCGCATCAATTTGTAGGGTGATACCCCAATATATGATGATTAGTCAATTCCAAATTTGCTAATTTATGCCAATGCAAACAGAATCCATGGTTTGAACATGCCAAAGGCTTTGGTCCATCATCTCATGAAGCGCCAACGATGTCTGGCCAGAAGGGGCCCTTCTTTCTTGACAAAAGATTTGAACGATAGAAATGACAGGAAAAGAGAGTTCAGTAGACAAGTTCAGAAGATTGATGACAAGTGTGTGTGCTTCTGAGTTCGGAATCCAAACAGTCTAGACAGCCCCCAAACTGTCTCAACTCCTCTGTTTAAAGGATGGCTTCAGGATACATCAACTGCATGGAAGTTCATTGTTCTCTCCATATATATATATATACACATATTATACACTGTGGGGGGGTTGTGGATGGTTGTGCATCTAATGTTGTTGTTCTTTGTCTTATCTTGTGTATGTGTCTGATGTGTCTCTCGCATCATCCGCAGGCTTCTTGTCGTTTCACACTTGTTGTCTTCACACACCAGGCTCCCAACGATGCTCACGATGTAGTGGTTGGGCACCTGTCCTGATCCCAAGGAGCCGGCGCGGTCAGCGGCGCGGTCAGCTGGGAGCAGGTCCAGTGGGTCGCTGGTTGAACGGTGTGGCCCACAGTCGTGGCACGTGTTGGTCCACCCTGAGAAAGTCCCCTAAAAACACTCCATGGCACTGCAGTATTTGACCTGCATTGGCCGAATCAAACCACCCCAATATATGTTTCGCGCGAGCGGCGAGCACGAATGGAATTTTTAACAGCTCAAAAAGGAAGAGAGAGGGAGTCGACGGGTTTTCTTCACACTCAGGAAGGTTGGGATGAACTAGTTTGTGAAATTAACATATCGGCCAGTTTCTTCAAATTGACCTTTTAAAGGTTCCTAAGTGGCCCTTGGGCAAGAGTGACCTCAAATACAGTGAGTTTCTTGAAGTAAATACGGTACAATTGGTACAATATCTGTATTCCAATACACACTCATATACAGATATTGTATCTCAATACTGTTGTATTCGATACTGGAAATCGTATTCGATCTGTATTGAATACCATGGTATTCGATCTGTATTCAATACTGTTGCCAGTCTCTCCCATGGTGATCTCCTTCACCGGTATCTCCTCCCGCCCGCCCGGAGCGGTGGGCGCGCCTTGTGGTGCCATGCTCCGGGACAGTGTGGCCTAGTGCGGCCGTCGCGTGGAGACCCTTGGGACTGAGCCAAGCGCCAAGCACCAGCCATGGGACGTTGGGCTTTTGGGAGAAACGTGATGAAAATGAGAACTACTTGGTGCTGGGGAGTTGGTGGTGAAGTCTTGAAGAACCATCACATCAACAAAAATGCAACAAAGACACAGCTCCGACCAATGCAAAGCACCAGCGCATTGAGTGAGCCATGAGAACTGCTTGAGTTAGCGTGTGGGAATTCTGGGAAACCATCAAGGTAGGTGTCTTGCAACTAAAACCAACTCCTATCAATCCAAAGCACCAGGTCGTTGACTTGAGTGTACCCCACTTCACTTGACATGTGTGAAATGGATCCATGCCTGGCTTTTAAAGGTCACCTTGTACTACTCTGGACCTGTTCCACCTCCAACCCTCCAAAGACTGACCATGCTCAGAATGGATTCATCCATCTGAGCTGCTCTCCTTCCTCAAAACCCCTGCCTTTCAACAGGGTTGGATTGGACCCAAAAAGATTCAGCTTTTAACCAATTAATTATTCCAACATATCATATCCTATTCGACCTATTATTCCAACATATCATACCTGAATATCATGAAGATTCCCTGTAGCAAAACCATGAATTTAAAGAGCAATCAATGAAACACTAAAAACCAAATAATTTCACCAAGATCCTCAGAGATCCTCTCACCAAAGCTCCACTGCTTGATGTCACACTCACACTCACTGTGAATGTGAATGTGAATGTCGGAGATTTGACATGGAGGAGCTTGACATTAATGTGGACGAGACTAATGGTGGAGTGCGCGCGCACACACACACACACCTAAGACCTAAGAATGAAGCCCAGATATCAGGATGAAGAACAAGCAACACCATTCAGAACCAATTCATGGGAACGGATCATCTCAGATTCGACGGAACCAAATCTCGGAAGCCTTTTGAGGCCTTATAAAGACAGGTATCAGACACACACAAAGATCCACATGCCCAGAGAAATCCATCGAATCGATACCCAAATCAACCCACATCGGACTCGGCGGAGTTTCTCTGCACCTCGGACTCGCGAGGACTCGGATACCTCAGCCATTCGCGGGCCGCGAGACAAGCGAATCGTGTTTGACCGCACGCGCGCGCACGCGGGGGGAGCCGCGCGGGTGGGAAGAACGCGTGGGAGGAGATGAGGATGAGTATATGCACCGGATGGCGTAGTGGGTCAAGGTCTTTGCATGGAGGGAGAAACGAGAAGGGGGAACAGAACTGGTTCCAAAACTGCTCCGCAATGCACCCTTTGGCTTTGGGTCACTTTTTGCACCAATCACCCAATGAATACACCTGTTTCCTATCAGAATGAAAGTCAAAAGGGGTTCTAGGTCGGTCATGAACCAATGCCTCCACCTGCAGGTTGATGGACCTGCAGGTCGAGCACCACAGCTTAGTCCTGTGTTGCTGAACATTGGGGAGTTCAGTCCTGTGGTGTTGGCTCGAACGTGAACTGTGTCTCCTTCTGTTCTCTCTCTCTCGAGGTCACAAAACTCTGCACTTCACACGGTGTGGAAACAAAAGCAATTCTGTGATGCTTTTTGTCAAGCCGTCGTTCCTATTAAACATAAAACTGACAAAAGTAATATATATATATATATACGATGGTCCCTGTACGCGTGTGTCAACACTTGTACAGAAATCATTGGACTCTAAGGCTGAAGATATGTCGAAAGACTTTATCTGGAGACTCCATCAAATCAGTGAAGTACCTGCCAGCTTCTCTTAGGGTCATGCTTCCCAGGTACATCCCTCTATCGAAAATACTCTTGAGATCAGGGTTATCACGGCACGTATATTGCACTAGGGCCAGTGGCTTCGGGGAGTCCCTTCCCTGGGCGTTCAGACAGTGTGGGCTGGTGCCCAGAAGGTACTTGCCCTGCCTGCACGCTTGCTCCATGGGACATGTCGGCCATGACACCAATCGCAAAGACTGCAGGTTTGGGGGGATGAAATTCATCGGCCAGCGGCACAACAAATCGTTCCTGGTTGTTGTTGCGTTGGGTCCCAAGCCGTTTCTTTCTGTGATGGCAACAGATGGATCAAGCAAGTGTACGAAGTCCAATGCCGATTCACTCTCCTTTCGACTGAGAGTTGACCTACATGAACAAGAGAACGGATAAGTCAAACACCATATGTTTCTCACTGATGCACACCTGAGCTTGAGAACATAAACAATTCATCCAAGGGCAATCACCACCCCGTGTCTTTCAGATGTTCATCTGTTCATCCAATTTTAAATACAAACTAACCAGAGAGGCGCTTTCACCAAACCCACAAAGGTGGGGAAGGTGCACCACCTCCCCTCTATATATCCCAAAGCTACTGGTTGTTATTGACTGAAGTGATTCGCATGTGCAAGCCACCAGGGATCCACAACCACCTTGTCAGAGAGAGAGAGAGAGAGAGCGAGTGTTGGTGGCTCCAGTTCCACCAGACCAGCTGGCCTCCATGCGTGCACGCTCCACGTTCAAATGCTGCCATGCCTCAGGCAATGATGTGTCCGTGTACCACAATGCTGGCCGAGGAACTGGAATTTTTGGGCATCCAAACTCAGAAAACTCCAATAGAATCAATAGATAATGTTTGTGACATGTTGCACAGCCTGGCAAACATGAATGCTGTCACCACCTTTGTCTGAAGCAAAGAGTGCGTTTCTATGATGCTAGATCAACGAGTCTTGCACAAGAACAATAAGGTAACTGGAGCGAGAACCAACAGAACCAGGCCGCGGTACCATACAGGCACTTTATTATAGCTAGGCACTCTCACTGCATCGTGGTGCAAACATGTGCAAACTAGACATGTCCTATTTCCAATACTGAACCCTGGATGGATGCTTCTTCAAAAAAAAACGTGACCGCAGGCGACGCCCGCCACTCGACCCCGTCCGTGGTCACCTGCCTCCTCCAAACGTTGTCGCTCGCGAGCCAATGCCTTGAACGGAGCGTGAGAACAACCCTCCAGTACACAGACCCTTCGGGACCCTTCGGCGCACTCAATTAACATCTTGGCCCAACAAGCCTCCAGTAAGGCGAGCTGTTGGTGGGGCATCTATGGGGATGTGACAGATTGAGATGTTGTCCTGAAGTTTGTGGATGCGTTTGACTTGACTTGAACTTGAGGATGCCTGATACCAAAGTGCATGTGTTAAACGCAAATGTTCAAATGGATGTCAAACTATGCTGTTTAAGAGAGAACTCTGCTGTCATGTCTCTCTTAATGCTGCATAACTGTTGCATCGCCATGTCTCTCATATTGTCATCCCGGATTTGATCAGGTTACCGATTTATATAGGTTACAGTTACGGATGGAACATGTTATTGGAACATACAATAGGAATTGGTGACTTGCTGAACCTATTGACACTCACTAAACACAAATTTGCCACAAACCATGGAAGAAAGAAAGGTGTTCCCAAATCTACACAAAAGGCTCTTGTTTGGCAATTGATTCACCAGGATTTGGGATCATTGAAATGGATCATCTGATCTACATAAAGCGAAACATGCTTTTGATGCCCAGATCTGATCATGTGCCATATATCATCAGTGATCTCATCGTCCCTCTCCGATTCGATCCGATTCGATCCTCATCTGGTCTTCGATCTATTTGGCTCAGCTACCGTGGACTCCTCCAAGATCTGCTGCCGCTCGCGTTCAGCCTCACACGTCTGCGACTCTGCGGATCGTCATGGATCTGCAATGACGACCGGGTGTCAAGTGCAAATGGTTTTTCATGGTTCTTGTCATGACCCTTCTAGGTCCAAAAGGACACAACATATCGTGCAATTGTACAATTGGGTCCGTTGAAATGTATACAATTATCCTTTAAACAATGCACACAAGGATCGCCTCCCAAAGTGCTCATGTCACCCTGTGCTCATCAAAGCTATGCCTGAGAAGCCACCAGCAAACCCAAGTATGCTCTGGCTCAAAGAACTCCCACCTAACCCGTTGACCTTGTTCATGGTGCCCTTTACCAGGGGGGTCAGGCTTGTACATCACGGCATTGTCTTGACCCCAAACTCTTTGTCATTACTCACCAGTAGGGCTCGGGATCAGCCTTCAAGATTGAACTCTATTGTTCAGAAGAACTCTGCAAGACGGTCTATGAAAAAAAATACCCAGGCTCACTCGTTGATCGGGTGCCACAATGGCGAGACAATTCATATGTTTTCTTGGCAAGTCAATCCACATGGAACAAAATACAACACCCGAAAACCATGCAATTATATAGATTCAATTTGTTGACTGGTCTGAGCTTGCTGTAAGAATCTGCCCTCAAGACTGCTTGCAACTGATCACCAAGGGCCTCTTGGGCTGCTTGCTCGATAAGCTCCTGTGCTTTGGGTGGCGATGGATGAAACAATCAAAGACACAGCCGTTGGAAACCCACTTCAAGCTGAAAAAAGTCACAGGTGTGTGGTGTAAGTCCATGAAGCATGAAACTTTCTCCGCTTGTGAGTTGTTCCACTCTTCAAAAAGACACAACAGTCATAAACTGACCAAGACTGGCATACGGCTTGCAACGTGTTTCTTAGTCTCGACATCCAGCACAACACTCCTGCAAGCCTTTCGAGAAGCGTCGCACCACCTGGCAAGACAAGCAAGAGCAAAGGGAAGGAACCATTGGCGGAGGTGTTGATGTCGAGGCTGCACATCCAAATCCATGCCACGCGGGCAACTGGGCAACTGAGCCATGTAGCCCCATACACACAAAATCACATCCAAACTGACATGCTGGACGCGTCCTGTTTGGTCTATTTCGCCTGGTCAACTAGGACTGCCGGGTCTTGATCGCCAGTTTGTCTATGAGTGGCTCAAAACTGGCATCAAATCTCGAAGCTAAAGAGTTAGATCCAAATAAGATCCATATAATATAGTTCTGGAGCACAGAAAGCAGTCATGGACGTGAAAGTAGAAAAGACACGAACATGGTCCTTCATTTCTGGCAACTGGTCTCCAACTACAGAGCGACCTCGAACATAGTGGTTGATTCTCAATCGAAAATACTATAGTTGATTTGAGATGAGGCCCTACTGGGATAACACGTTTCTCCGGCAAACGAGGGGCTTCCACTTCCACATAAAGTTACTTCGGTAGCGGGGTAGTCTTTGTTGCCGCTGCGTTCCAAAAACACCCAGGTGTCTGTGTGAACTGCATCACCAGGTCACCAACACACACAAACCAAACCCTCACCCTCACGTGGCCCAACTTCCAATGTTCTGACTTATCATCCTGTTCACTCCTGCCGCTTTGGGTGTTCAGGTAGCGGCTCGCACCCCACATCCACCATGTAACTCACCCATCATCACATATATGAAGCAATTGACCTCCACTTCGAGTGATCCCCACCCTCACCTGACAGGGAGGAACCACCACGTTTTTTCCTCTCATCTTTTCCCGCCCTTCGACCGACTGCCGCGCAAAGCGAAAAGCGTCGCGACACGGGTCCCGGTCCCTGCGCGACCGCCGCGGCCTCCTTGATGCCGTCGGCGGCCTCGCCGGCCAAACGCTCCGCGGCGTGGCGATCGAAGGCCATGGCCCCTCGGAGCGCGGTCGGTGTTTGGAGCGATCCTGGTCGTGGTGGGTTGGAGGTGAATGCTTGGGTTTTTTGGGCGGTTGGAGGTTGCTAATGGTGGTTAGTAAATGGGCTGTATAGGGCAATAAGTTGAGAGAATTGATTTCTTTGGGGGTCTGTGATAAGGGGAGGTGTTGGTGCTAGAGACTCCCGTCTCCCTGCTCCTAGCCTATAGGCTAAAAGGAAGTCTGAGTGGTTTTACAATGCTTTCCAGATTCTTTCCTCTATACCATGTGGTTGCACCAGTTTTCAGGGTTTTGCGTAGTGGATTCAACATCAGGACACACACCAAGGTTGCTTCGACACCCTCTTAGTTGATGGAGCCAACCCATGTCTGTGCAGCTCTCTTCACGTATTCTTTTTGGTGCTGATCCAAGAGTTTAACAACATCCCTGTAGCCCTTCTCAGCTGCCAACGACGAAGCCGTCGCACCATCTCCTCTTCGCGCAGACGCTGCATCCGCGCGTCGCGCCAACAAGAGCTCCACCACACGAACGTGACGTCCTTCGGCGGCAAAATGCAAGGCCTGTGAGCCATTGTCCGCTGTCGCATCTGCTTGAGCTCCTGATGCTTTTTTGGGGCACGTGGAACGGTTGAAAGGCATTCAACTTGAATGGGAACGGAATTTCCAAACACCACTAACTATAGTTGGGAAGAGAACCAACATGAAACACAAGCTTTCAAGCGAAAGAACAAGCTGACCTGTGCAAAACCAGTCCTGCTTCCAACAATTCTCGCACAATGTCCACGTGGCCCACGTGGCTCGCCGCGTGCAGAACCGTGAAGCCTCTCGTCGCCACGGCATCCTTCGCAGCTCCAGCCACCAGCAACACTTGCACCACTTCCACATGGCCATTCAGACTCGCCAAATGCAAAGCTGTGATACCGGACGGCGGTGCCACCTCTTTGTCGGCTCCTGCTTCCAGCAGTTCTCGGACCACTGCGAGGTGCCCACGGTCACTTGCCAAGTGCAAAGGTGAATATCCATCCTTTACAACTGCATTCTTGTTAGCTCCTGCCTCCAGTAGTACACGCACCACTTCAACATGTCCTTGGTGACTAGCCAAGTGCAAAGGGGTGGAGCCATTGCAGGTGACAGCATCCTTGTCAAGTCCAGCAAGCAGCAAAGCTTGCACAACTCGCCAATGTCCGTTCTGACTTGCTCCATGCAAAGGTGTTTTTCCATCCGCGGTTGGACTCATGTCAGCCCCCACCTCCAGCAACTCTTGCACGACTTCCACGTGCCCATTCTCGCTGGCCAAGCGGACAGGAGTCAAGCCATTGGGCGCGACAGAATCCTTGTCAGCTCCTGCCTCCACGAGCAGTTGCAACACCTCCACGTGGCCGCTCGCCGCTGCAACCGAAATGGCTGCTTGCTGTGTTTCGGGGTCTCGCCCATTAGGATCATAGGGCAACTGCAGCAGGGCTTCAAGGTCAGCCACTCGGCCCTCCTTGCAAGCGGATATGAACAACTCACTCCTCTTGGCTTCAACCTCTTGGTAATCCAAAATGATCAGTTGCAGATCTGATTCTCCAGTTAAGGGAGCTTCATCTCCCAACTGCGCGTCGTTTTGCAACAGCTTTTGACGGAACCTGGGAATTCCAATGCGCGCGACCAAGCTCTCCTTCAGGGCTTTCACCTTCGATGCGCTCAACGAATGCGGGAAAAAGCACCAGACTCCCAGACTCCACACGGTTCGAAACAAAAGAACTTAAGCTATTGAACCGGGGAATGCCAAGGAAAGCAATCGAAAACATCTAAGGGATGGTCAAGACATGCCAAAACCACCCTTAGTCAGGACATTAAGATTCTCTTGCCCACTCATTGCAGGCATGTTACATGTTGTGATCTTGACTGATCCCTTGTAGGCCATTGTTTTATTCGTAACTACGGCATACTACGGCCATAGCAATCCCAAGGCGCTGGCTTGTCACATTGGAGCACTACATCCAATTCCTCCTCTTGAAGTTCCGCCACGGTGCTGCCAGAAAGAAAGCACACTCGCATGGCTCTGTCCCAATTCGAAAACGCTACCTGCGAGAGAGGATTCCTTCGTTTCTTCAAGTGTGTTCCCCAAACAAAGCTCGTCTATCTGTCCCATTCAATGAGTACACCCCCCAAAGCTCAACCACCGACTATACCGACTTTTGGTCTTGATTTGACATCAAGTCCTCAGAAACAAATCCTGAAGTTCACCACCAACAATGACAACAATAAGGATGCTTGGAGCCTCAGGTCGCCAAATCTCGGTCCCAAGCGAGTCACACACACACAGTTGGGGGCCATCCACGGTGCAACCAAAAACACCGGAAAGACTTGCCCAAGAAGTCCAGTCACATGGAGTTGGGTGGTGTGAAACGTCCCATCCAGGGCTCGTAGATGTGACGTTGGGGCACCCCCTATAGGCTCCATGGATAGCACCCTGGCCTCCATGGAACTGGCGAGAAGTTCAGTTCGAACAATCTTTGGAATGTCTTGGACTCCCAAGGCTTGGATGAAACAGGACCAATCTGACCATCCATTTCCATCGAAATGAAGTTCGAACAATCTTTTTGAATGTCTTGGACTCCCAAGGCTTGGATGAAACACCCCACGTGCATCGACCAATCCGACCCAAATCCGGTGGGTCGAACCCTTCGCGGACACGGAAAGAACACGAGTTCCGCGGTTCGTTGGTCGATCGACACGTCCACATCGGTCCGGGCAGCAACCGGGTTTGTATATCAAACCACTTGTTTGATCCTTTTGAGTAGCACCGCTCAAAGCACATTGGAGGAAAGGCGCAAACATGTACAAACATGTACAGTGTAGACGGTAGATATAGCTCTTGTTGGATAGATTGCTCTTGCTTGTGGAGTGTAAGGTGAAGTGACCCCATGTCGATATCTTACATTCACCCATCAATCGGTCTTTCATTCAACCGCTTGATGGCACACATCAACATCAAGAGTTCGTTCATATCCAAGATATTCAAACAACCTTGAGGGACTTGCTCTACTAATGGGGTGCTTCAGTGCTTCACTGATTGGACTCCGACCAGGCTCGAGCCTCTGGTTTGCCTGACAAAAGAAGTGCTGCAGTCATCACTGACCACTCAAATGACACTGTCAGATGTCTTGAGTGGATCACCCCCCGTGCTTCGTAGAGGAGATGATCGTCTTCGAAGCTGCCATTTGTAGTTATTCCCTGCTAGGATCTCGAGTACATATGGATCAGTATGGGTATACGTGCGATGTTAGCCTTGCTTTCCACCCAAACTCCTCCGCACAACAGAACCACCATGCGACAGGTTCCCACCACGTGGGTGGCAAAGCGATGCTGAGCGCGGAACGATGCTCAGTCCAGTCGGATTGTCAGGGACTTTCCCGACAGGTGCGCCTTATTTGTGCAAACCTTCGCAGTATGTTTTTCTGAAAAGTTATTGTATCATATTGTTTCACCACTGGTCCCATGTGACCGGTGAGCATATAGATGGAATCTAACCACTGATTGAAAGCACGTCTGTACTAAAATGCTGTTTGAAGTGGCTCACACTTCACAGTCGTGGTGTTGCATTGATCTGTACAGTTGTCCTCCTTTCTTTGTGGTGATGTTTATGTCGCATGTGTCCGTGGCAAGCCTTCTTTTCGTCCTTCAAGCCTCAACAGCCACAACAGCGACAGCTCTTTAGCCTGAGAGGTAGTTATAGTTGGACAGGTCATATTCTGAAAAAGCATGCCACGGGCTAAATCATGTCTGATCTGTCTATATTGGGTTTCCCCTCACGTGGAGTGACCCTCCTGTTGATGCCTGACTCAAATCAATAAAAAAAACAACTGTAGACCCTAAGAAAAGCATACTGGGGTAGCTCACACTACTCCTTGAGCAATCTTGGGTATTCACAGGGCTGTCTTGAAATATCTTGAAGCGCCGTGTTCCAATCATCTACCAGATCAATACCAAACCCATCTGCAGATCCCCACGCTCAGCTCCCTTTTTGGGATCTAAGAAATACGTCCAATGCTATTCCAATCAGTAGGTCGGCCTCCGTGACTCTGTGTACCTGCGTGGCGAACCGGTGTGGTCCACTTTGGGATTCACGGCTTCACATGGCTTCACTGAAGGGAAGAAAAAAACATACGACAATAATTAACTGACAATATATAACTTCTTGAATTATGTGGAGAAGAAACGTATTATAAAACGTACTTCTTATCCATGAGTCCACTTGATACCTACAGCCTACCACCAAAGTCCGTACGCTTCTCTCAAAGTCTCAGTGATCGCGAGTCTGGCGATGTGCGAGTTTTCAAGTGTCCGGAAAGCTTGGATTTGCATGCAGTTCCATGATTCAAAGGAAACATCTTCAGAAATCCTCCTCAAGAAGTTCCTTCTCTTCGTGCGTGCTACCGGAAAATTCCCAGAACAACCCCAAATTCCCAGAAAAGTTGCACTTCAAGTCTTTCAGGTCTTGCAGTTTTTGGCAAACATATGTTTCTCCTGTCTAACACTCCGACGTCTCACGGCTCTTCAAAGCTTCTCCTGATGAAACTCGCAGGTCTTGCTGCAGTCAAGTGCATCGCAGCATCGCCCTGTAACCAGCAGGCAACTTCAGGACAGGTGGAGAAGAGAGTTGGGACATTAATATAATTATGCAGTGTCGTGGGTTTCAGTCTACTTCGCCTTGTGATTATGAGCTCTAGAAAGCAGAATATGACTATTTGTTGTTCTAGTTGTTTGCTTGAACCTGTGCACACTTGTATCTTATCAACAATGACAGGAACAGTTTTGGCCGTCAACCGGCAACAAACGCCTTTTTGTGCAGCCTGGCTCTATCAATGACTGTGAAACATGAGAGGCTTGCCTTCAGCAAAGCCACCACTTGATGTTATAAGTGGCATTCTCTTCTCGCATGCCCCATTGGGGCCTTCTTTGCTTGGTGCTTTTTCAGCTCTTTATAAGTCCGCTGGTGAAGTTCGCATCAGGTTGACTCCGCGGCACTCTTTCGCACTGTGAATTTCTTCACCGAACGCATTGATTTCTTACTGATCCTTTTCTTCTTCGGTGCCTCTTGCTTCTCCTCTTCCTTGGCCTCTATGGGCCGTTCAGATTCCAAATCTCCACAAACTCCTTCAATCTCCTTCACATCCACTGTGTCGGTGGCTGCCTCTGTCTCAGCAGCTGGTTTCTTCTTGCGCGCTCTGCGCACCATCTTCATCTTCCGTCTCTTGGGCTGTTTGGCTTCAGCATCTGCCTCCTGGGTCATGGCATCTTCGATGAGAATCACAGCACTGCTGGCAGCTTCAATGGTCGCATCCGCACCCTTGAGGCGTCTCAGCTGGTTCTGTCGCAATTCCGAAGCTTTTTCATCTTCTTCAATTATTTCATTCGTAACTTTATACACCTTGAAGCCTGCGCACTTTTGGATCTCCAAGTGAGGCCAACAGCCGCCGGGCAGCTTTTGCAGCTCCTTCTCTGTGACTCTGCACAAGTTGAAGTTCAAGGACTCCAACTTCGGGCACCGAGACAGCATCTGCAGCACCGCCGGCAGGGCCGAGCGGTTGGAGTTGTCGAAACTGCGGTCGAAAGCTGCAGATCTCAACTCCGGCCAACACGCTGTGCCCAGCAGCTGGAACGCCTCGGCCGAAATGCCATCACAACGGCTCAAACCGATCTTCTCCAAGCGGTGGCACCGCGCCAGGAGCTCCATCACCACCGCCGCCCCACCGGAGGCTGGTTCGCCCCACTTAAAGCACCACTCCCACCGGGCTTCCTTCAGTTGAGGCCACTCCGCGACACGGAGCGCCCCCCAGGCCTCCGCCGCGATCTGGTCGCAATGACCGAGATCGATCGACTCCAGTCGAAGGCAGCGTGCCAACAGCTGCAGCACTGCTGGGGCGCCTTCCAAGCCCTGGCTTCTCGTGCCGAAGCTTTGATCGAAGAAGGCCACTTTGAGCTCGGGCCACTGGGCATTTTCCAAAGACTGCCAGGCCGAAGCTGAGAGATGTCTGCAATAGTCAGCGTAGAGCACTTCCACGTCCTGCCGCTGAGCCAGCAGTGGCAGCAGCCCGGCATCCAGCTGTTGTTCATCCAATGCATTTGTCATCGACAAATGTGTGAGGCATCTGGGCGGAATCACCTGCGTTGTCTCAGATTCTTTGAGGATACATCTGGACAAGCGAGCGAAGCACCTCGACAGCATGCCAATTGTAGGCAGTGGTTTCTTTGGATCTGCTGGGGCCACTGGTACCTCTTCCTCTTCCTCTTCTTTCTCTCCTGCCTCCTTTGGTCGAAATTCCTTGCTTGGGCCATAGTCGCCAAAATCGCACTTCTCCCACTGCAGCTGAGGCCAGGGGTCGGTTTGGAGCACCTTGACCCAGGCCTTGGTTTTGGGAAAAACGTTGTACTGAAGGTCCAACTTCTGCAGCTCGGAGCACTTGGCCAAGCTCCGCAGCACCTCTTCGGCACAATCTTCCCTGTCCTTCTCCCGGAAACACCACAAGAAACAGGCGTCTCGGAGTTTCGGCCACTGGGCGCCCTGGAGCTTCCGCCAGGCCTCGGGCTCCGTGGCGTCGCAGCTGTGGAAGATCAACTCTTCGAGTTCCGTGCAACGACTCACCATGTCCAGCACTGCGGCACCCAGTTTCTGATTGATGAAGCGGAGCACTCTGAGGTGGTGCCACCGAAGGCTCTCCCAGGGCCAACTTGAGCTCTCTTCGAATCGGCACTCACAGAAATCTGCGTGGACCACGTTGAGATGTGGCAAGTGTTGCCAGTGTTTCTCCAAGTTGGACTGGATTCGCAGCATCGAAAAGTCCGGTATGCACAGAGGAGTCTTTGCCTTTGCAAGATTTGAAAGGATCTCCGGATCCTCAAGTGCCTGGAGGTCCAGTGAAATTTCTTCAGCCACCGCCAGGGTTGGGACTGTAGCGTTGGGAAGCTGCAGGGCAGCTGCAAGCATAGTGCACGTCAGTGCTTGATCTTTTGCTGACATTTCCAGAACAGGATGTTTCTGATTTTCTCCTAAATGTGCAAGTGCACAAAGGCCGAGCGTGCTGCAGATGCAGCCTGCCAGCGATGCCACCATCACCGGCCATGGTACCACTTTGGCCTCTGCCAACCACATGTCAGTGGACGCAAGTCCTTGCAGGCTAATCGCTGCCACCTGTACCAGCCAGTGCAGGCAAAGGGAAAAGCGAAGTGGAATCATGGAGCGCCTCCCCAGCAACACTTGCCCCGGATGGGCAATCACTGCTGCCAGAATCTGGGAGCTTTCCGCCTCCGCAAAAAGGAGTCTTGCCAACGCAACTACCAGTGCAACAACGACTGGTCCTCCAAAAGGGAAGGAAGTCCTCGTCGCCAAGTGACACATGTTGAATGCCATCAACCTGGTCGCCACTTCTATAGTCCTCATGAGGAACAAGGCCAAGAAGGTCAGGCCCCAGCCTGTTTTCCCTGGAACATTCAATACCTTGGAGTTAATTTTGTCTCTGCTTGCCAGTCCGAAAGCTATGGAGGCACACGACATAAGAACTGAAAGGGTCAACCCTTGGAACGCTTCCTGCGATACAGACTCAACACCTACGACAATCAAGAGCATGTAGTTGCTTTGCAACCCGGCAGAGATGACCGCTTCAGCGACTTCCGCATGCTTAGCACCATGGAGCAACTCGTGCTTTGCACGCATCAATGCTGATGCAAACACCAACACCAGCACGTGGCACTGGGTCAGGATTGCAAAGCAAATCACAAACATCCGCATGATAACTGATGGGACAAGCCTCCTAAACATATCGCACTGGGGACTGGCGATCCGGTTTTCACTCCATCTCAAAGCATCAACGGCGGTGCTAATCATGGGCAGTGCCATGCCCAAGCAGTTCAAGGCAAAATACTCGTATCGCTCCTCGGCAAGGAACAGCACAAGTTGCTGAAGATCCGTGGCAACATCCAAGTAATATAGGCCACAGGTCAGAACACAGAGGTCAATCCAAAACATTGAGTTTTGACCTGTGGCACGTTCAGGGTCGCTCCAACCTTGGTGAACGAGGCCCGTTAGGTGGTGGCGCTCATGTCCTCTGAAGGCTCGCAAGGCACGTACTTCTGCTGCAGGGTTCGCTTTGCTTTGCCAATGCACCTCATGCCCAGGAAAGGAGTGAACTAAAGGAAACATTTCCCGCGAGAGCGGCTCGGAGCGAATCCCTTCTTCATTCTTCACCATGACCTGCACCTTGTAGTAGAGACTGCCTCCTGTCTGCGATGGAACTTCATTCATGGTGAATCCAATCACCTTCTCATCGCTCTCCAACGTCAAAATGCTGCATGCGATGAGTTCGTCAGGGACATCTTGGAAGTCCCGCAGCGTGCTCAATTTCAGCTTCTGCGCTTCCGAATTCTCCACCAGCCGAAGGTCTAATCCCAACAGCAAATGCACCTTGGCCTCTTCCCAATCCTTCTCAGTCTTGTATTGACCATGCTTCCCCTGGCGCACATTGGACGCCACGAAGACGGCACGGATGTAGCGGCCGGGCACATCCGGCACCGCCTCCAGCAGCTGCATGGCACGAGCAGCGATGGGCTGCTCTTCCGGCATCGTGGGGTGTCTGAAAAAAAGAGATGTGATCTGTTAAAAATGCCCCAAAGGGCAAGCCAAATGCTTCTACGTTTATGTTTTTGTTCGATCGGTCTATAGAGCACATCCATCAGCCTGAATTGGCAAATCAAACACCGGCGACAAAACCTCTTTATTGTAATACTTAGAGTGCTGTGTGTTTGCGGGTATATGTGACTGTATGTGCACAAGTGCACTTCTGTGTGAGCTTGACTCAGGTGAGCTTTGCTTGCAATCCGCTGAGCCAAGCAGGTTTCCAGAAGAGTCATCAGACCGTAGAAGCTACTCGAAGTGCGCACAACCTGAGAGTCAAATGACTGGACTTGTCTGAAATCACACAGCTTGCAATGTACAGATCACATCACAAAGCGCAAACAAAGTGCACATCCTTTGTCTGCCCCAGTCCTTCATCCAGTTTCCGTACCAACCTGCGTGTCCAACAAAATGTTCACAAAGACCACCTGGAGCAATCAGCTAGCGACATCTTTACCCTGGTGACATCCACCTTAGCGAACTCTTTGGATTCACGGTTCACATCCAAAACAATCTGTTGCACTGTTGCATGGAATGAAAGAACCTGCTCTTTTGCTTCAACAAAAACGGTTGCGCTCTCTCTCCCTCTATGCTCACCAGGACCCTTATGATTCCTTAGCGCTCTTATGATTCATGTTGCTCTCTCGCCCTCTCTCTCTCTCTCTCCCTCTCCCCCTCGAATGCTCTTGTACCTTTAAAATGGTAGCTCACCAGGGCTGCTTTCTGCAAAACCCGCAATCATGACCGCAAAACCGCCAAGAATCGTGTAATTCTGCTTGACCTGACCCTCATGATTCCTTAGAGCTCTTAGGCCGTATATGGCCCTATGCTGCCTATGGTGACCTTAGATACTCTGAATCTAACATAGAACCAACATGCTCGTGGAAACTAGTCCTCCCAACCCATTCTGCAGGGTGATTGTTTTGTTTGGCAAATGCTAAACTCTTCTTCTGCAACAAAAACTTTCCGGTGTGCCCCTGTGCCTGAAAGGTGAGCAACATGGCCCTGGAGGAAGTCCAAACTCCTGCGATAGGCGAACCGCGCAAAAATCCCCAGCTCTTCCAAAAGGTGCGGATGCAAAAGCTCTGCCGGTGGATCTCGGATCAAGATTCGAGCGGCGCAGCACGTCACAAGTCAAGTTGGGAAGGGTCGGAAGGGCCTTCACACCAAATCGAATTCAGCAACGAACCAGTAAGAAGCAGTTTGGGAACAACAAAGTCAGTAAAAGCACATCACAACATGGTTGCAATCGCTCTTTTGCATTCTTTTGCACACATCCACAACACAAATCAACGCAGCGGAAATTCAGGCAGGGCAGCTTGGTAAACCATGGGCTCCAAAGCCTCGCTTCTTCCATTTGCCGGTAGATCTTGGGACCCACTGGGAATCAAAGCAACTCAACAACTCGCCCACATAACACCTGCTCTCCACGCCTTCTTAGTTGGGATGTCTCAACGTCGACCACAAGAGCGTGCTGGACTCGGAAGACCTGAAGTTCGGGGCGATCAACAGTCCCTTTGAGGTCTGGAGAGCAAGCCACAAACAAAGGGGGTTGGATTTTGGATCGTTGATTTTCTGCCTCGCATGGAGTGCGATCTTGGTTTCGGAGAAAAAAGCGATCGTGGTGAATTGGGGAAAGCAATGTACATCAATTAAACTAGACCGAGTAGCTGGGGAAGAGTATTGTCCGTACGGCATCTCGATGTACTCAAAGTCATGCATTTATCCATACCTTGCGCTAGCAGGAACATCAATAAAAGGGCATCTTGAGGTGGCTGTAGATTATGCTTCTCTGCAAAAGCACCCTGCTCCCACATCTCCCCTCTCCCACATCTTACAAAAACTGTCAAACATCTTGACTCACATCTCACGGCCCAATCTTCCCTGCCTGGAACAGGATTTCGGAAGCTCAGCTTGAACAAAATCTGGCTTTGGGCAACCTGCATTTAGGCCAGTGCAGCACCAAAGATCTAGACCCGCTTCAATTTACCGGACACATCTGCGAGGCGAAAACCTCATGGCCTGCCACAAGGGGAAAGTGCTGATGTCAGTTGCCTTTACATGAATGGCAAAAGAAGCACAATTTGGGATTGGTGACTTACTGAACCTATACTTGACCGCCCAAAAAGACAATTTTGCCACAAACATGAATAAAAATACGAACGACGTCCCCACATCTACACTCCCCACTCTTGTGCATAACAGTCACCAAACATGCCCACCATCCCAATCCGAGACTCCGCCGGCCTCTTCGCGTTTGCGTAACCACGAGGGCCTCAAGGGTGTCGACCAGTGTCACATGTCTGACTTAAATCGAAAAACGGCCCCCATCATCTCCTCCACTGACTCTGGATTTCCCACGACGTGACGAAATGGAAGAAAGCAGGATAGACCTGAAAAGAATAAACTTGACATAACTTGAATAAGTACTTGTTGGGAGGCTTGTACCTAACAAGGGGAATTGGGCTCCTCAATAGCGAATGAGCCCCAACTGCTGGCTTAAATCAATTCAATGGTTTTTAATGCTAGAGGTATATATTAATAGGTCATTCCTCTATTTTTACAGCCCACATCGAGTTGGAACATGTTGCGATTACCCTGCGTAACTGAACAGAAACTCTCCATCTTCTTGAATGCATCTAAACCCTCTTGACACCACTAGCATGATTCGGAAGTCCTTCACTTGCCCCGAAAACGAGTTTGAAGGGTTTGGTCTTTCTGTGAGGCATTCCTCTGTTCAGGAAACCACATGTCGAACCCTGAGATGATTTGTAGAAAGGGCTCTAGAAATGTGTATACGATGTAGAATCACCACGGCTGGTGGCCTGACCATCCTCATGAACAGGCTGCTGAAGCGCGAAGCGTGCCCCGCAGATCGCCTGGTCCATTCGGGCCGCTCTACGGTGGGCCGAATCTCCCGCAGTTCGACCAAAAACAAAACATTTCGACGTTATAAAAGAGAATCTGAAGGAGTGCATTCGGTATTTTACCTCCTGAACAGTACAACAGAATCCACCGATGAAACATGTTTATAATCCTCTGAACAAAGAACATCCATGATACCCAACGGTCGGCTCAGCGGTAACGCGGTAGTCCGCTGACAAAAGAAATGTCTCACCTCCTGCTTCCGGACAAATGAGGAAAGGAAAGGGTGCAAACAGCATTGATTAGCAGCATATGTCTACAAACCTGCCTATAGAGATTTTTGTGCCAAAAACCCTTGCAACTTGGCAGTGTCCAACTCAAGTGGGACTTTGCTAGGAAAGCCAGGGAAAAGAATTAAAAGGAAACATATTTTGTCACTTTTCCAAAAACGTCTGCATGGTTTTTGCGATGTGATTTTGCCCCAGCATCTCCAGACCTTATTATCGGCATCTCCACCAACTGCTCATGGATTTCCATCGATCTCTAAGATGTTGATCGCAAGTAAGACTTCGAGAAACACCCCAAACAATTGTCCACAGTGCTTAAAAGCAAGTCCAGTGACCTTGGCCCTTCCGATCTTCACCCCTAAAACACACATGCGGCCAATCTGACACCTCCTTTCCAAATGGTTTGTCCAATCTCAAAGGGATTGGTGTCCAATGGTTTCCAACTGTTTTCACATAACTGTTTTCCGATGTTATCACTTTTTGATTCGTTTGATGCGTCTTTCGACCCAATTTCTCAGATTTGCTCCGCACCTCACGGCCGGCTTGCGCCTTCTTCCAGCTCCCCACGCGTTCTGTGAGCCGAACTTCGGCCCCGGGGCCTCAAGAGTCGAACATTGATGTTTGGAAAGACATCCTAAGAAGAATGGGGTGTGATATGGTGTTTGATGGTACCTGCGAGCATTAAAGAAACTTTTTGGCTACCTGGGACTGGTGAAGATCGAATTCCGATGATGAGAAGGGTTGATGGGGCAGATGGGTTTTGCGATCGCTCGTGCGTTCGACCCTACATTGCACAAGGTGAGAACTCAAAGCAGCTTAAGGCATCTATCACTGTAGCTCGCGACCTTCATCACCTTTGTTGGGCGCAGACTTGTTGAAACATTCATTCGAACATGATTTGATGAAGGATGTTGATTGCCACTATATAGACACTTCGAATGGATGACACTATTATATAGACCTCTTCTTGGGGGTTCACCATTGTGAGACACACCGAGAACGGAACCATGAGCCAAACATATATTGAGCAGCAGGGAATGCACCTTTCCGTTGGCATCACGATACTCTCAAAATGCTTGTAGCTGCCAATCCCCAAGGAAATAGGAAACGTTCGGGTGCCAAAAGAACACAACAATTTGGAGACCCAACCTTAATTAGCACATTAGATAGCCAAAAGAACACAATTTTAGAGACCCAGTTGTAAATTCCCATATATGATCATATTTATGATATGGGTCCGCACCCCAGGGACCCAGTTTGATGCCCCATCGTGACCAGAATGGACCAAGTCAGCAGGCTTCCCACGGTCCTTCAATTGTCCAAGCGCACTGAGCATCTTTTTGCTGGTGGCAGCAACGGATTGCTGGTATCCAAACTGTAGCTTATAAGCCTTAAGCCTTATAAGCCTTATGGCTCATGACATGGAGCTGGTCCGGTGGGGGTTGTGAAACGCTGAAGCGAAACCTCTGGGCCATTGGCCACCCGAAAACGTTGGGCGTTCATCAGGTCTCCGAAAAGAAGCAGGGCCCTCCGAAAAAGCAGCAATGGCCACACAGCGCTCCATCTTTGGGAGCTACATCACTCCACTGTCAGCACTATGAACTTCACAGCGGCGTCCGAATTCGAGTGTTGTGATGTAAACTTATCGCTTCACTCTAAATTGGCAGGTAAGTGCTGACATGCGCGGGCAAACAGAAGCTTGCGTTGTAGTTTCATGCACGTCCCAGCCCGGTCACTCTATCCCACCACTTCTTGGGATGAAAGACCGGCTAATCTGAGAGGTATGGGATCTTCAATCTGCCATCCTGATATGCCTGGAACGTTACACTGGACAGAAAGGTTGCTATGTACATGAAGAAGCCCGAAATGGCCGACACCAGAAGGGCAAAGAACTGCGATTGGCGAGTTCGAGTCAGTTCGATTGCAGCCAATTCTTTAGAGATCGCCTTTTCCCATGTCTCAGCATGTATTTTGATGTGTTTCACTGCCTTCTTGACATTGTGGATGATCAATGGGGGTGGATGGTTCACAGGTACCACATTGACAAAAAGCTGAGCCACCTGTATCCATCCTCGGAAATCCTCATCCTTCCAAATGAGCTGGAAGACTTGTTGGGATCGCTCGCCCTGCAGGTGCATCTGCAAGGCATAGAAGCAGCTGAAGCTGGCGATGACGTCGTCCCAGTTGTTTTCATTCACCTCGGATTCGTTTTCACGAAACTCGGACTTGAACGGCTCGGGTGCCTTTGGACAAGTCCATCAGAAGTCAGCAATCTCAAGGTGACAAAGTCTGATTGATATCAAGTGATTGATAGGTCGACGGGATTTGAACAACTTCACCATCTTCACAACAACAAGCTCCAAAAAAGAAAACAAGGTCGACTTTTAAAAATCCTCGAACTTCACAACCGTCTTCAGAAAGTATCTTGAGATTCTTCAAGGTGACCGTTTCCTGGAGTTTCTCCACATACCCCTGCAACTTGGTCAGCTCCCGTGTATCGCGCGCCATTTGGAGGGCAGAGACCCGGAAGATGCGCAACAGCTGACCCGAGGAGTAGCCCGTGCGCGCTTTCAGCTGCGAATCCGCCAGGTTCCGCAGCAGCGGCGCCACACCTGCGGTCGAAGAACCACGGTGGTGTCCAAGCGGTGCCGCCGGGCACCGCGACATATTCAAGCAGGTGGCATGAAAATAGGTGGCTGATCGGTGGCGGTTTAGGCGGTGTTGGATCTGGGGAATTTTTGGATCGGACCGATTGGAGTGACTGTTTAAGGTTGTTCAGTGGTGTCAGTGGTAGGAAAGTCCCACGAAATGCAAGTCAATTGGTGTTATCAACCGGCTCAGAAATCGTTCAAACCACATAGCCCATTGCGATACGTCTAATTGGAACAAGCTATCAAGTGCCGGCACTTTGAGCGTTACATCAGGAAGTGGTGTATGAAGGAGAGGGGCACCCTCCTCTATCCATTCTCTTGGTGTCCAAGTATCACCCCGACATGGAAATGCTACTCTGAAGCATCCAATCACATCGTTTCATAGTATCCTTCCTGTGTTTCTTCTGCTGGTCTCTGATCACAAAGGAAAACCAAGCCGGAACCCTCCTCGACCCTGCCGGTGGTGAGTAGAACGCCGAACCCCTCGAAGTGCGCCGGACCACAGCCGGAACCCTCTGCTACCAGCCGGGTCCGCCTGACTCCTTGATCGACTGCAAGTGGTTCTGCACTTTCTCCAGGGTCTCGGAAACCTGATTGGTCTGATGAGTTCCTCTAACACCCTGATTGATTTGGCAAGAAGCCCGTGTCTGGGTTAGACATGCAAAGCCTGCACAGGTGTCAACCGATATCTTTCTGTTGACCATTATATGAACCCTTATTGAGGCTGTCAGGATGTTTCCAGAGAAGGCCAACGGATTCCACAAATTTGTATGGGACCTGTCACAGACCCACCTTCTTGCCCGACTTGGTTTGCAATATGACCTCTGCAATCTTGTCGACCGTCTCTGGTTCCAGCTTTGACAGCTTCCTTAGCCACAACAGCTTTGTCAGGGCAAACAGCCAAAAGTCACTGAAGTCCTTCAACAATGAACCACAAACCAAACCTGGAGAGCAAAACCTGGAGAACCTGAAGTCCTTCAAGAACCAAACAAAGGCATGAAAGGGTTCTGGTTGCCTCCGCGAGCTTCAAAAAGTTCTTGCTGGTCAATAGCTTCTGCAAGGCCTCTGCTTGAGGCTTTGCGATGCTATCCGCGCGTGCGACCAGCTTGGAGATCTGCGCTTCGGCCTTGCTAACTGCTGCTTGGAGCTTCTTAGTTGCCTTCGCTTCAACTTGGTCCGCTGCCACCACCGCAATATCTTCGATCACCACGTCTGATGCGGCGCACAACAAGGGCACGCTGGAGCCATGGTCCTCCACTTCAGGATCTTCGCTGTTTTCTCTGCTTGGGGGACTCTCCTTTTCCTCTTCCCCCTCCTCCTCCTCCTCTTCTTCCTCGTCGTCCTCCTCCTCCTCTTCGCCTTCATCCTCGAAGAATAGCATCACCAGTTGTCGAAGAACTCCTCCCTGAGGTTTACTTCTGCACAGCACGGGAGCTGCCAAATAAGCTTCTTCTTCAACAAACAAAGCTCCTACACTTGGCGGGCCTGATGGCTCCCAGAGAGATTCCTCCAGCTCACCACCTGCAAAGAACAAACCATCCATACGAGCATGACTCAAGTCTGCTCCGAGGAAGGTGGCGCCATTGCACCTGCTCTGCGTCAGGACGGAGTGCATAAAGCGAGCTTCAACAAAGTTCACCTTCTCCAAGTTGCAACAGTCCATACGTGCGCCTTTGAAGGAAGCCTTGGCCAAGTATGCGCCATAGAGAAGTGCATCCTCAAGCGGCTCAAGCTCAAAGGGAATATGTACACAGGAGAACCGCAAGCTCTCAAGCTTCATAAGTCGCAAAGCACTTGAAGATATAATTAGGACAAATCATTGTTCTGCCCCAAAATGCCAAAAATTAACCCAACCCCCCAAGTCCTCCACCAACACTCCATCAAAGATCGCTTCCAACCCACACGCCGCAGTGAGTTGCACCTCCGACAGGTTGGCGCCCCGCAGGTCGGCGGCCTCGCGGCCCTGGCCCGGGCCCAGCGCCGCGCCTCGCAGGTCGGCGCCCGCCAGGGTCGCCAGGCCCAGCCGGGCGCCCCGGAGGTCGGCGCAGCGGAGGTCGGCGCCGGCGAGGTCGGCGCCGGAGAGATCGGCACCCACGAGACCTGAGAGGTGATGAGGTGATGAGGTGTTGAACCACGTTAGTTAAAATATAGATCAAATATATTTGAATGAGAAGGGTTGGAGGGTTCAAAACCATTGAAGGTTAACCCTTGATTTGTGGCTCGCCAAGGACCGGGAAAGATAAATTAAAGACAACATCAAACTTTCTAAGATTGTTTAAAGCTCCGTTGGGAACAGACTGGATCAAATGGACACCTTTGCCAAGTCTGAAACATTACACCTTGAATTTGGGGAACCTTGCTACTTTTTGGCCTTGGAGTTCATCAGGTTCCTATGGACCAAAACACACGGAAACAAAAAACAACACACACACATTGAAGCTTTGGTTTACCGGTTTACCCAATATGCCATCAACACCCCCTCTGGCCCTTGCCCCCCAATGCATGCCCCCCATGCCCAGAGAGCGGCCGGCGACCCAGAGGGCCGCTCCTTTTCTCAGGTCTTGGAGCAAAACCCGCGGAACCCGCGGAACGGACAGGGCGGAGTAGATTCGGTCGTTGGAGCCTCTGACCGTCTGACCTCGCCGTTTCGTTTTGGTTCGGAAGACACCAAGCCGTCCACCTGTTCTTGTCGAGTGGAGAGAGGGAAAAACCGAGGTCGTGCAGGCGATCCACACTCGGTGGGTATAGGGTCTCTTAGTCTTATAAAACTAGTTGACTAAGACACATAGTTGATCTCTGAGTTGGGTATAGGTGAACTGGTTGGTCTCTTAGTCTTATAAAACTAGTCTCAACTCTGAGTTGATGATTCAAGTTCACCATCTTGAGCTGTCAAGCCACTCGCACCCGCCAGCTTGGCTCCTGGCAGTTTGGCCAGTGCCAGGGAGGCAGCATCCAGACTGGGTCGCTGTGTGCGATCGATGATGCTGTTCATCTGGTTGAGGGTTTCATACCACTCAAACTCCGCGGAAGCATCTCTGGACTGCTTGGTCTCAATAAACTTTTCCAACAGCTTCAAACTTTGCTCCAGCTGCTGCTCCAAAATCTCAGGCTCCCTCGCGGCAAACGTCTCGGGTTGCAACTCCAAAGCATGGAGCTCACGTTCAAGCCAGCTTTTGTCCACACCGACCTGAGTTTCAGACCTCCCCCCAGACATGTCCAGCATCATCCAGCTGTATGTTGGATGAACTTAGACATGCACACTCCAAGGTGGTGGAATGGTGACGGCTGGCAGGAATCAGATTGGTTGGGTGAGTTCCAAGTAACTGTACCAACAACAAGCCAATTCATGCCAATTCAAGGCTGGGGACTTCATTAAAGCATGCTGCCTCCAGCCTGAATTCAATGTGGGATTGATTGTTTCCTCACTCATACATGCCGAATTTCACAGAATTTCACTGATGGGCTAGCTCAACCTTGACCTCTGACACAGATCAATCCAGAGTTGGCATGATGCCAAATGGGCAACAATCTGTGAATGACATATTCCTTGCAGGTCACGCATCGTGTGCCATGACTTTGGAAGAGGTCACAAACAGCAAGGAACACAGATCAAATCCATAATATTAGGTGTTTTCTTCGATTTCTTTCAGATGCTTCCCAACATCAAACAAAACCAGCCCCCCACAGTAACATCGCTCCAGGAACCATTTCCAAAGTGCTTCCACAGTCTTGCAGTTGGCGTTGTCTTTTCAAGCGCCTTTCCTCTGCGACCTGAAAGTTCACCGTTAGAGTTCGGTGCCACTCGCTGCTCGCGGCCGTTCGTGGGCTGCTCGCGGCCGTTCCAGCGCTTGGTCCGGTGGGCGGCGCTGGGTCCGGGGCGTCAGTGGGCTTCTGGCCAGCGAACCAGGGCATGGCTGACTTGGAACTAGTTGATGAACTTTTTGTTGGCAAGAATGGGTACATGACACATTGGATCAGATCGTGGTGGATAGTGTATTGTGTTGTCTATTCCACACAAGAAAAAAACCCAGAATGGATCGAACTCTGTGAAGTGCAAAGAAAATGCTGAGTTTCTGCTTTGAGATGCTTTGAGCAATTCACCTCGGACTGGTTAAGGCTTTAAGGTGCAGTTGCCTTATGTTGCATCCTGAAACATCTACAACCCCAGGAGCTTCTGCTCTGCGCTGCTCAGTACTGTGCAGCTTTGGCGCAGCTCCTTGAGCTGAGCTGTACGCGACGATTTTGGATGGATCTGGGGGGGCGTTGAAAACCAAGCGGCCAGGGTGCATGTCCCTTAACTGTCCTCAGTATGACTCACATCAGCCTGGCAGGCAAAAGTAATGGAACTACATTGTCCTGGTGTTCAACACAGGCCACTACAGTACCACTACAGTAGCACTCAGTAAGCGTTGCTATAGGGTTCACTTGCAAAGGACACATCAAATCTTCACAGGCCTGCCCGGGGCGGTTGTTGGACTGTTTCCTTCCAAAAGCCGTTGGACCATTTGCGGGCCCAAAAGTTTCCAAACTCGAACAGTCAGTTGCGAAGAAAAATTCTTCCGGACTTGAAGGGACCAGGGACGATCTCAATCTTCACGAATCTTCATGTTCCAAGAGCTTCGATAATCTTCGACTCGAGCTTTGCGACCGCCACGATTCCTGCGAGTCCAGCCGCTCCCCAACACCGCTCCCGAAGGCCTCTGGACTTCGGCAGCCGATAGCGCCCCTGCGCGCACGTGCGAGGGCAGAAGCAGAAGCTCTTCGGGCATCTTGGGAGGTCTGGTGCCACATTCCGCGATGGTTGAAGGTCTATCGGTGAGGTGATCTTGAGAAGCACACATGATCTATCCCAAACACTCCTACATTAACCCCCAAAACCACCCCAATGTATGGGCATATATGGCAGTCCCATAGAGTGTTTGGGTATCATGATCTATCTATCTGTGGCCCTCGCGGCACCTTGCAGCCCTGTGACTTTCTTGGCGATATCAGCCGGACATGGTGTACCGACGGAAACCTCCTCCGTTTGACTGCGCGCAGCCCAAAACAACGACCTCTGAAACATGGAGCGAGGACTGAATCCCAACTTGACCGGATCAATTTCCGATCAAATCCGCTAGGAGGGAGGCCATCTACAAATTCGCCCTGGTAGCCTGGTAGCAAGAGTTTGAGGTTCCCTCTAAATCACCTGCTACATCCTGCTACAATATATAGGAACAGTTGCCTATGGCTACCCACTCCCTGTCAATCCATATCCCTCTTCACCGATGGGTGTTGTCGCAGCATTCCGCCAGCAGTGGCGGCCCTCCCTTTTCTTCACTTCGCGCCACCGCTTTGTGGAGTTTTCGAAGCCTCCAGGAGCCGCACGACTTCCACATGCCCTGCCTGGGAGGCCAAGTACAAAGCCGTGGCACCATCGTGTCTCTGCGACTCCGTATGAATTCCAAACCTGGGAGTTGGGGAGAAGAAAAACACATGAGGGACTCAGGAGGGGAAAAACAAGCGCTGCTTTTTGGCTGAGTTTGCTTGAGGATTGACACAAAGCAACAAAAAAAAAGGACATAGAAACACACAAGCCCAAACCCCAGGAACTCAAGTAGCAATCTGGTCATCTTGATATCACCGCCCTGAGCTGCTAAATGCAATGCTGTGCAACCATCTCCTTTGGCAGCATTCTCATCTGCTCCTGCCATCAGCAATTCTCGCACCACTTCCAAGTGCGAAAAGGCGGTTGCCCCGTGCAAAGGTGTGTGACCATCGCGTGCAGCAGGATTCTTATCAGCTCCAGCGACCAAGAGTTCGCGTACCAAATCTGGGTACCCCTTGATGCACGCAAAGTGCAAAGGCCTTTTACCATCTTGCACGACGGCGTCCTGGTCAGCTCTTGCCTTCAACAACTCCTGCACCACTCCCAAATGCCCATTGCCACAAGCTAGGTGCAAAGCGGTTGAGTTACCTGCTGTAGCATTTGTGTCAGCTCTGGACGCCAGCAGTTCTTGCACCACTTCCAAGTGCCCCTTCAGACTGGCCAAATGTAAAGCAGTTTTGTCATTTCGACCCAGACTCTCCGTCTCAGCTCCTGCCTTTAGCAACTCTTGCACCACCTCCACATACCCCTTGCTACTGGCCAGCTTTAAAGCCGTGAAACCATTGAGTGCCGCAGCATTCTTATTGGCTCCTGCCTGCAGCAATTCTCGTACTACCTCCAAGTGCTCTTTCCCACTGGCTGCTTGCAAAGCTGTTGAGCCTTCTTGTACTGTAGACTCCATGTCAGCTCGAGCCTCCAGTAGCAGTCGCACCACCTCCAAGCTGCCACTATCTGCTGCCGCCCAGAGTGGAGCTGCTACCTCTTTGTGGGGATCTCGCGAATTTGGATCGATTGGTTTCTGAAGAAATTCTTCCACTTGGACCGCGTCGCCCTTACAGCATGCCAATATGAAATCCAGGATGCTCATAAGATCAATCGGTTGAAAGTCCAGAATCACCAGCTGCAATTCTAAGTCTGATGTCAAGGAAGCGTCATCCAACAAGTGGATGCGATCCTGCAAAAGCTGTTGTCGAAACCTGGGAATCCCAGTCAAAGCTGCCAAGTGCCTTTTCAGTGCCATCACCTTTGGAGTGTGCTGGCAAAACAAAAAACAAGCAAAACAACTGCAAACAAATCTCTAACCCAGTCAGTATCCGCAGGGAAAACACACATACGTGATCACATACGGTGTGATTGTAACTTAGCAAATTATCAAATCGTTTCATCAATGGAATCACTGGGCAAACTAGCATAAGCTTTTCCAGCTACTAACCTAGAAAAGCACACACACACACATCTTGCAGCATCGACCTCGGTGCACTACAACCAAACTAGTGCCACCTTCCGTTGAGCCACGAAAACAAAGAAATCTGAAGGACTCTCCGGATATCCACACAAAATCGACTCCATGACAGCAGCATGGAGGTCGGTACATTGGAAAATGCTCCGTTCAGACCGGTCCCAGGTGCCCTCCACTTCGATGAGTTCGAGGCTTTTCCGCCCTCCACATCTTCAGAAAAGAGTCCGCCGAAACGACGCGACGACTTCGAAAGGGGACGAAACGACTTCCTTTTGGTCTCGCTCTTACTAAGCCATCGATGGTTTTGATGCCGACAACGGACTGGTCTGCCCCTTGGGGGGTTCTCCTGCTCAAAAATGCCTCAATAAAACAAAGCAAACCTGTTTGCCAAGGATGCAGAGAAAAGGAGGAGATGTCGGGGTGTCCAATTATAGCTCCTTAGAGGTTAAGGGATGTCCATATCCGGGGGGCCTGGTACTTATTTGATTGGATGCTGCTTCACTTCTTAGGGACCGTACTTAGACATACCTACTACTAGGACCGGATCGTGGGAAGGCCCACCCGCCGCTCCCCAATCGAAGCGGGTTTCCGTGGTGACCCATGGAAGACTACTGTCCTCTCGAAACAGAATGGTTTTTGTTGCTTTTCAGGTGGGCATGTTGACATACCACTTCCATACGTTTTTTGGACGATAACCACAGGTCACCTCTCAGCTGTTTCTTTTCATGGGGGAATTGGCTTTCCGATTGGTCTTTCCAAAGCAAAATCAGGTACTCTCCAGGTCACAGGCTTCTCCGCCTGGACAATCGCATCGAAGTCATCGGCTTCCAACTCATCCACGATCTCCCCCGAGAGGAAGCGGATGGGTGTTCGCATGGAAGTCATCCGATTTGTTTTCGGAGTCGAGAAGAAGAGACGTTGGGTGTTTTTATACCACAGGTTGGGTCAAACTTTGTGACCCAAAACACCTCTGAGCCGATGGATATATGCGTTTGTCTCAAGGGAAGCAATCAGCGGCGCGAAGGAAGACTCCACTTCTAAATGGCTAAACTCCCTGTAAAGAATCAAAGTGAATGTTTGGTCCTCGGAACATGCGCCATAACTATGATTCTTTCAGGGAGTCCTGGGTGTTCGGGGTCGCCCACCGTCACCGTGACCTAAATGATTGTGCCTTTTGTTTTGGATCTCAAAAGGATGGTGTAAACCCTCGTCGGAGGGGAGAAACAACTATCAAAGCCAAGAAAGACACGTACAATTACCCACACAACTACCATGAAACTCCCGCTCGGGGGTGCTTTTTGGCCCCCTTCCATTTCTTGGGACTCACGCGGAGGCACGGCGGCACCTTCAAAGTCCAACTTGACCGCTGCTGGCGATGAAGTGTGTCAAGGAGCTGAGGTTCTTGCAGAAACCTTCACTATGGGTCTAACCATCCAACATCTGGACATCAAAAATGTTGATGATTTACATGGATACTTACTTGTGGCATGGTGAATCGAATGATGACCATGTACCAACTGATGAGCCATGATGACTTTCCATTGCTATCCATGGTTTTGCCCTCTCTGCACACGTGCAAAACACCAGCGTGGCCTTGAGCAAAGCAAGGATGCGGCGCTTCGAGTGTTGGCATGATCCGCTCCACTGCTTGAAATGATCCTGAACTATGGTTGAAAGAAAACGGACATTCCTTCCAGTTTGATGCCTTGATAAAGAAGCAAAGTTGTGAGATGCACCTCCTAAAACTTACACAAGAATACCAACAATATCAGCTCAACAACCCCCAAAAGAGGCCTTGGTTTGTAGGACAAGAGCTCTCAAACATGGCAAAACTGATGCATTAGAATGTCCTCTCCTGAGATCGCATGTTCTTCGCAACGAGGCCAAAAAAGGGAGTCCAACGAGGCCAGGTCCATCGTGCTTTTTCCTCGGACACGTCGAGACATCTGCGGGGGCTCATCACTGACCTGCCAGCGTAGGGCGACCAGAACCATGTGGCGCCCCATTCAGAGTGCCAGCCATTGAACTGTTTGCGGTTTAAATGGTTTTGAGCTTAATGCGGTTTAGCCACACCCATCATTCCTTGTCTCACCAATGAGTGTGAAAATTAACCCAGTGGGCCTGGGGTTATTTAAAGGGGAAATGATGTGTTTCTGGACTTTCAGCTCTATCCTGGATATCATTGGGCACTCAGTGTTGAGAAGCTCTTGGACATAAAATCACAAACATTAGCTTCAATCATTAGCCAACTCTTTGGGAAGCCAGCTTGGGCCCAGCTATACTTACGAAAATTACCGACTTTAAGGATTTAATCCAAGCCCTTCAAACAATTGGAAGGTTGTTGGATTTCGGTCTTGACATGAATGGGAGGCTCCCTTGCATTCCTTGTTCATCTCTTGTCGTACCCCCAGCGAAGTGGGAGCGTCACCATTCTAAGGCAGCTCAAATATGTTCTCCAGCTGCAAACCCAACCTCCAATGGACCAATGAGCTTCTCATGTTAAAACTAAATGACCTCAAATACCCACGGCCAGAAGTTCTGCAACGGGCCTCTTCAGGACTTCTGGCTCACCTTCTTCCGTGCCGGTGGGGTGCCTCCCTCACGGAACCTGCGAAGAGGTTGGGCACCGCTGAGATGTAGAACGTGGCACTCACATACCCTATAGCGTTACGCGGTCGGGGCAAACAAAGGTCACTTAATCTCTCTTGGGGGACAGGGGAAGCAGGATCAATCAGGGAAGAGTAGCTTCAATGAAGCTAGGCATGATACCACAAAGGTCCTACCGTCCTACCATCCAACCCTTCGATCGAAAGGCGGTGAGTGAACTCACTCACCCACCTACGCCAGGCATGCCAATAAGGATGCACAAGACAAGTGTCGTGCGAAGGACTGAAGGACCAAACAAGCTTCCTGAGGATGCTTGGTCCTGCTTGGTTGCTTCTTGGAAGCGTAGCCCGGCCTCCAAACGAACTCATTCTATGTCATGAGTTCTCGACGTGCTCAGCGGCGCAACGAACCCCCTGAACCCTATAGACGCCTTACTCCTTTGGAGCAACTGAACCACTTTTGGCGTTTTCAGACAATGCAATATGATGCAACGCATGGTATATTGGTTTGGTATTGTTTTGAATCGGTTTGAAGACTGATTCTTCTTTGCTCTAGATGCTCTAGGGAGTCATGCAGCTCTGGTTCCGATTGGACACCTGTGTTGGTCTGCATCCTTGAGCATCTTTCATGCCTCCAGCAACTGCAGCATGTTCTGCATGGTTCTGACATGTTTTGGTCTGGTGCCTCAAAACCTCCGCCTTTTCGACTCCAAAACACCCCGAACCGCGACCGGTGAAAACGGCGAACACCGCAAAGCGAACGGCGAACGGTGGCACCCGTTCTTCAGGCGTCGCACGATGTGCTTCACCTGGGGCTTCTGGCACGGTGGTAGGAGGAGTTGAGGCAGAAAAAAAGTGGAGAAACCCCTAAGGAGATGAAACAGTGACTTGGATTTGCTTAAGGAACCAGGACAAAACATGACAAGATTCACACAATTGTCCCCAATGCCAGGGGACTCTCCCAGCAACTGGCAAAATCCATCAAAATCCCCCGATCCGCAGTGATCCGCCAGGTTCTGTGCAAAGGGCCATCCGTCTGAGAGGTGCCCTCCTTCAAACTCTGAGAGGGCCATCCGGCCATGTCTCTGTAGATAGAAAACCCTCAAACATGCGGAACCAACCGTTCTTCTGAATTCTTCTGAGCACTGATGCAGCTGGAAGTGACTTGGATGTGGCTGCAAAGCATCAATTAGAGGACCTAGGACGAGATAGACCTTGATTCACAAGGTAGGCTCATAGGAACTATGCTTGTCACAGTGTTTGATGGTCGGATAATATGCGTAATATGGTTGGCTTGGCTCTGGGTTCCAAGGAGAAATGCATCACCCATCACCCTCTTTAGACGTTTTTTTTGCAAGTCAGAACTGGATAGGAGACGCCCCCCAGCTTGGAGAACTTCTGCTGCGCAGCTTCCCGACCTCACTTGTACAGCAAGGCCACACATTTGAACAGACCGATAACCTCACTCTCCAGAATGATTTGACGTCTCCGGGGCTCCGGGGGTTCTGGCACCCGTTGATTCCGATCCATCCACAGGTCAGGACTCAAGGTTCCCAGCGAAGAGGCATGGCCATGTGATCCACCAAAAAGGACCGAACGCCCTGACCCTTCCGTCCCTTCCGTCCAAACCGCCGGCTCCGCGCCCTCACCCACGTCAGCCGCCCCACTCGGCCGCCCGGGCGTAGGACATGCGGCCCGTGCCCGGAGCGCGTCTGCGCTTCGCCTGGCGGACGCCACCCCGGGCAGAGAGCCGGCCGGGCGGGTCGTCAAGCGGAGATTGGGAGGGTGGGTTTTGGGTTTTTCGGCATGGCAAGGCATTTGGGGGCCCATGGATTTGGGACCTTTCTTCCAGAAGTCTGGTATACGCCTCTGAATCACCTTCAGTTCTCAAACTTCTCAAAGCTCCAAAGCCCACCCACCACTGCAGAGCCATCAAAAGCCATCAAGTTGAAGAAAGAAACTGTCCGCCGTGCGCGATCGCACCTTCTTGGACCACTCATACGATCGGACCTTCGCTGCGGGGTACCTCGCGGAACCGCGGCTCCGCGGTGCCAGGCCGGACCATCAAGCGGAACCGCTCCGAGCGAAGCCATGAAGAACAAGTGATGAACAAGGATCACGGTTGATCCCTATATGAATCCACTGGCACCTGAGGTACAGTCATTGGAGACTAGTTTGACTAGTTGTCATAGGCGGTCTAGGAGAGCCCGTATACATACCTTCTGACAAAGCAGGTGGATCCCTCAATTGGGCGACGTGTTTTGTTTCTGTCGCAGCTTGTTGTTCTATAGAAGCAGCAACTGTCGCAGCAACCAGCCTGTCGCAGCTTGGTATCTTTTTTTGATATACTGGCATGACTCACTTTTGCGGGGAGGGTTTGGTATACGCCACCAGGAACAAAGGCAGAACAAGAACAACTGACATGATGCCTAGTTCCATATTCCATTAACAAAGCTGCCAGCCATTGCTTGGCGGAACTGATGTGCTTGGTTCAAACGGTTTAAGTTGATCATGCAGGTTCTTGGATTTGCTCAAGGAACCGGGAAAAAATATAACATCTTCCCTATACCAGGGGATTTACCCAGCAACGCCAGGTCATACCCAAACAAATCCTAAAGAAGTGAAGCCCTCAGCCCCAGCAACCCGGGAAATTATTAACAAATCCATCCGATCCGCAGTTTACCAGAGGGATAGGCAGACAGACTTGCAGTCTGGCTCCTCTGCTTCTGCTTCGGCCAATCAAGTCTTGCCGTTCGAAAGGACTGAGCGCCCCCACCCACAAGCCGCACACCTCTTGTTCTGCCTAGGGATTTGTTTTGGAAGAAACGGACTACTTGGACTGGTATTTTGATCCGACTCAGTGATGAGAGACATTCAAATACGTATTTTAGGATTTGGAATAACAACTGTACGTGGTGTTTTAGCAGTGATTGGTATGTTCTGCAAGAACGAGTGCAACTATACTAACACCAACGAAAACCTCTAAAACTCACTCCATTGGAGGAGCCATTGTGAATATGGCGCTCAGTCATGACTATACCTACATCTACCTACAGTAGGTGGTACTTGTTCAGCATTGGTCTTTGCAGCCCACCCACCTCCACAAGATTCCATTCCTAGAGCCCCCTCAGCTGTCTAGCATCCAAGCACTGAAGACGCTTGGCTTTGCTCCTTTGCACATTCCACCAACCTTTGGAAGATAGGAAAATAGCTGCTATCACAGTAATCTCCGTTCTGGGGGAACAACAAAGGGTACCACGTATGGTACCTCACGTACCTATACCGTTGGTTCACTTGGGGGTATCCCTCCATTAATCAACCAACCAAGGGCGTAGGTCAGGCCACCAAATATGGCTGTGGCCATCCCGCCATCCCCTCAGCCAATGCTCATCCCGAAGAAGACCCAGTCAGTTTAGGCTCAGGTCATGACGGTCTGCGGTGAAAGCGAAATCTGAGGTCACTCTGCATGGTTGACATGCCCATGATTCATGACGTAAATTGATAACACGACCAGTCAACATACTTAAACCTTGGATATATCATGATGGCCCAGTGGATGATGATGGGGCCTGGTTGCAGCTTTTTTGTTAAAACAAACACAATCAAACATTAGTGATAAGTGTTCACTGACTCTTATACTGGTTTACTGAGACACCTCTATGCAAACCTCTGGCTCGCTGGGTCTCATCCTTTCCGAACTGAGCAACCACTGGGCAGCGTCGCTGGTGATACGAGCGCTTTCCACATCGAGGGCACAGGCCTGGCGGGTAGTTCTGAGATACATCGCGTATCTCTGTGGTTGCCGTAGTTGTTGCGACACGATTGCAACCATCAGCGACCCTTGGATTTTGGGGGTGCTCGCAACATGGTCCAAGTGTGTTTTCACACCCAGTGTAGTTACTCTAAATGACACACAAGAATAGCATGATTGAGGCCTTCAATGTGTTCAAACACGCCCCAGTCATATTCTTTGCCAAGGAGCTGTGCGTCTTCTTGTGTCGCTTACCCATCGCAGGCCTGGGCAGCGTCTCGCACGATCACCAAAGAAAGCACCAATGAAGTGGTGTACAAAATCATTCGATCACAATCTTGGCCTCTGCATAGATCAATGTCCTGATCAATGTAACGTATAGGTTGATGTTTGCCAGACTTTGTGCCCCTCATCAACGTTTCAGTTGATCCAAACGTGTCACGGTCGCCAACCGGTTCACCAACCACAAACGAGTCCAACCGGTCGCCACGCCGCGACCGTGTTCCGGTCGTCGAGAGCACTGGGAGGCCGACGTACCGTCACCCATCTTTGGCGACCTGGTTGCGGGGCACAAGAGACTGAGCTTCGTGAGGGGGCTGAAGCTTGATCACCCGACTGAAGAATAAATAAAAGTAACTATAAAACATAGATCAAACATTATAAGACCAAGCAATATAAGACTAAGACCAAACATTATAAGTAAACAGATCAAGCATTTCATCAGTATAACAGACCCGTCATTTCATCTGTTCACTTTATGACGGGTCTGTCGAAATTACTTAGACATAGATCAAGCGTTTCATCGGTATAACAAACTGACCGGTCTGTTGATTCTTCCAACACAGGGGTCCAACGGTATTGCACAGCCAGGCATGTCACAGCTACGCCAGCTTCAGGGCCAGGTCCAGTGATGTCCAAGCCCAAAGGACGTTTCTCTTCCAGCAGGTTGGGGGTGCCCCTGCCACATCCACGAGCCCTGGATGGGACGTTTCACACCACCCAACTCCATGTGCCTCCGGGTTCCGTTGTTGGGGGAGTCACTGAGTCACGTATTTTTCCGATGGCCCCCTCACCTCTGCTTATCTGTCCTTGCCCGATCTTCTGCTGCTAAGGATGTTTTACTTATTACATAGCTACGTCCGGTGCGATTCGGGTTCAACTACCAAATGATCCTTTTTTAAGGAGCCTGGCCTTAGTGGCGAATCAAATCCTCCAGGTATTTTCATGGAGACGTCTGTGGGGTGACCCTTTTTGGCTGGCGAGGGAGGTATAGGGGAGGTACTTAGTCAGGGAGACCTCTTTGTGACGCCTTTGTGGGTTTTTCAACATGCGACCGGAGGCTACCCCAAGTTTCCCGGGCAATCGTCCTCTTCCCACATCCACATCCAGCCCACGTCCGCCAGACCTCCCACCGCCCCACCTCCTGAGCTGCTCCCTTTCGACTGTCTGCCCCGTTCAGTTGGGGCCCCGTGTCCCACTCCGCTTGAGGTGCCGAAAAGGCGCGGAGAACGAAACGAGTTCTAAGCGTGACTGGGTCCCGGTGGTCATGGGGAAAAGAAGGCGATGACGCCATGGATTTCAAGGTCAATCCAGTCTTTTTTTACATAACATAACTATATAGAACTGTCTATTGTTTCATGGTCTCAGGAGCGTGTTAGCTGTTGCATATAGAAAACAATGAGTCTGGAAAACACCTTGAAGGTGGGTGGATGTTGCCGAAGTTTCTTTGGATTGTCATAGATCATATACTGCCCCAACCTTCCATGCATATGGAATATTGACCTACCGCATCTCAAACCCACCTCCACATGTAGGTCCATCTTCCAGTCCATGGCCTGCGCTGGATTCACCCTGCATTGGTTGTTGCTATGCCTGAAACCTTACTGCCCAGAAGTAGGGCTGAAACCACCTGGAGCTCTCAGCCTCTGAAGCTTCTAGGAATTCCCAAAAGAAAGACACTGCTTCGTTGTTGAACAATTATTCAAACATCTTCAACATATAGCTTCTTCTCTTCCCAAGTTGGATTCTGGCTTATAGTGGTTGTAGACGCAAGTATGGAAGGCTATTCCTTTTTGCCTTTTTCAGAACTGAATCATTCATAAATACTTATGTCCAAAGAATTCCGCAATCTCACCGTACTCCTCACCTTTCTGGCCCCAAGATGGATCCCCACGCGATCAACTCGAGGTGTCATGACGTCCTGGCCATGTAGACCCGTCCCATTAAGCGCCGCTGAGTGTTTTGTTCGGAGCAAGTTCTGCCAAGCCAGCTGCGCTGCTCTGCTCTGCTCGAAAGCTGGCGCTTTCGTGTGAGTGGCGCGTGCTTGGCCCTGCTCTTGGAAGAGCGAGTGTTGAGTGGGGTTGGGGCAGGTGGAAGGTGTTGCCAGGTTCCAAGCTGTCTTGGCGGCCTGTTGGAGACCTCTCGTTTCTGTTGGTGATATGCACATGTGGTGGGCCACATGCAGAATAGCTCTTTCAGAAGGAGGTCTATCTGTGACTCCTGCAAGAATTCATTGACTAAGTTCAGCAAAGATCCTGCCATGTGTCTGGTTGTTTAATTGATAGTCAAATCAATTATACCAAAGTTCAGCAAGATCGCGTCATGCTGCTGGTTGTCAGAGATACTCAAACCATTACAACATCATACAACATTTACCTCTTAAAATGACCTAATTGGGACATACACATGATATTGAGTCAATGCATTTGCGACCTGAAGTGCTCAAATCTTCGCCGGGGAGGAGAGGCCAAGCTCGGCTGAGGTGACCACCGGGCTGGTCTGGGAAGAGGTTTTTTTAGGGGGCCACGAGTGGGCCTCGCCAACAGGCAAAAGGTCTGCGGTCGGTGGTTTTCTGGCCAAATGGCATCGATTGAAGGTGTTGAGTAAGCATTGGGTTGGACTATGTTGGTCTTCAACAAGCTAGGGCAACTATAATTATATAGGGGCACTTTGGAAAAAAAAAAAAAACATTGACCTTTAGTCTTTAGCCAATTGATGTTCTGACCTCCCCGACTGAGATATGGTTCCTTCAAGCCTTCCTTGATGCGGCATGCTGGATTCTTCACAAAGCCTATTGTCTGCAATCTGAATGGTCTGCTTCTAACAGTTTCATTGGTTGGTGCTGTTTTTCTTGACGTCCCCCGGCTACCAAAACAATCCTAAGAATGGAGAGAGCAAATCAAGTGAAACTCCGATTCTGCAATCCACCAACCTTGCCCCTATAGGAAACCTTCATGGTTGATCGCCAAAAAGAACGCTTTCATCCAAAACAGCTGGGGTTTGACAGCCTCGGCACATGACCAGCAAACCGCGACGTCCGCGACGTGTGTATCCAACTACTCAGCTTTTCTCCAGGAGACCTGAACAGGTGGCGCTGGAATCCAAGGGGGCTCTGGAACCCAATGAGATCAATCACTCCTGTTGATTGGTTGTGAGTCAAAACCTACCCCAGCCAACCATGGAAGGTTGACATCACACCAATATAGGAACCTGTTCATTTTCATTGGTCAACCAGGGTCCCCCAGTTTTGATCCTCTGCCGATTTGCAAGGATGAAACCAAGTGATGTGCGCAAGGCTTTGCTGGGAAGTCATTTAAGACTGGGGACCCAAAATCAAACCCTTCGACTTAAGAAAGGGACAAGGAACTTCATTATGAAGAAACACATAAGGATTGATCGAGTTTCTAGGAGTCAACACAAGCACATAAATCAACCCGCCGAGTCCCAACTGCTACCATCGTTCTCCCAAAGAAGCCTCAACCAATTCACTCACGATTCTTTCAATCAACGATGAAAGTCCTGATCTCTGCTTTAAAGTTCAAGCTCAGTTTTTGATGGCAATAGTAGTCTGAGCTTCATATTACCTGAGAATCCTGAGCAAGGGAGTCAACCGTACACTAGTCACTAGATGCATGTTGTTAAATTTCCCCATCCTAAAACTTGGTGTGGCTACAGCACCAGAGAATCATTCTGCACAGAATCACTTCTAGAAGCATGAGAGTCCCTTCTGGAATCATTACACTCCCTGAAATAATAATTCAAATCATTCAAGTGGCACCTGTTGGTATTCCGAAATTGGGGGCCATGCCATCCACTTCCATGATTCTTCTACAGAGTATTTATCTCTATATAGAATCATGCCCTCGATCCAATGGTTCCCCAGTCACTGACCAATGGGAGAGGCTGAAGCTGCAAGGCCGGCCTTCTTCTCCGGCTGAAGCTGCAAGGAAATCTGGCGGTTGCTTTGCCGTGTGGCATGTGGACGATCAGGAGAGAGACGAAACGGGTTGTAAAGTTGGTCAATTAGTTCATCACACCCGAGGAGAGTGTCTGCTAGTGAGCAGTACTAGTTACTAGCAGCTCATTGGCGAGATCCAACTGCCTGAATGGATGAGGTCAAGAACAATCTACTATCTGGATGACATGCATCAAGCATCCTAACCCAATGGCGACATGTAAGGTCGAGAGGCTTCCAAGGTCGAAAGAATTGTTTGGAGACCACCGAGCTAGGCCGATGAGAAAGGTCTAGAGTCTAGTGAATCAAAACATTTCCAGAAGAGCGGTCCTTTCTGTTCCAGAACTATCTTCCTATGAAGCCGAAGCTGCAATGAGTGTATTGCAGCATTATCTGCACTTGAGCGACCTGTTTGGAGATAAACACATATATTATTCATTGTACATTGGTACATCTGCAAAAAAGGTCCGTATGTCCTCTGCGATGCGGAGGCGTTTTCAAAATCCACCAACAGAATGTGCATGAAACTCCACAGGGGTGGAGGGGTATGAACGTAGCCAGGTAGGCATCGCCTTCATGATTTCAAAACCAGCACTCCCAACAACTGTGTGTGAGTAAGCCACAACATTGCATGCACGTATGAGAGTCCCAAATAGCAATTTCACTGTAGGCTCATGGGCGTTAAAGAACGATACCCTTCAAGTGGCAAAGGAATTAATATGCATCGTCAACGAGAATACTCGCACTTAAGACTCTTAAAACAGTTCCCCTTAAAGACTATTTATTTAGTCATCTTTAGCCAGCAGCATTAGTTCAAACATGTTCAAACAATCAGCAAATCAACAACCATTCAGGATTTGAGAAGACACAAGAAAATACAAAGCCAACCAGCCACTCATCCCTGCCGAACACACCCCGCGCCGTGAGGCTGTCGCCCGCGCTCAAGCCGCTGGGACTCCAACACCTGAGGGAGACACGGGCCGAAACATTCGGCCGAAACATGCACCAGGTCCGCCGAGCCATGGCAGCCATGGGGCTATTCTTAGAATAGCCCCCACACAAAGGTGATGAACCAGCCCGGTCCATGGGGCCCGGGTAGGTGACACGGAACCACTATTGGTATTAAAGAGGTCTTTTTTAAGCTACTAGGAACAAGTGCATCGCTTCTAGTAACAAGTGCCTTACTAGTAGTAACAAGAAGCTATTATATGACATGGCACGGAGGACCCTTTTTCAACACCCAACGGCTCCCAAGACGGACAACGAAGTATCGTCATATATAGGATACCTAGAGGACCCTTCGTACTTGAAATATTTGAACCTTGGCCATTCGTACTATAAATGGAACATTCGTATGGTTTATTGATAAAACGACCAGATTTTGAAGCCTCGACTGTTTTTTGAAAACGACTGGATTTTGACGCACGCTTCCAGCAGTCTTTGGGGTCAAGAGCTCTTGAACAGCTCTTGGATGCTTCGTGGACAAACTCACGGAGCTCTTGGAGAAGCATACGGGGGTTAACGTGCGCCCTGTGATTGGATGATATTGGATGAATTTGCACGGTTCTTTGTGCACGCGCAGCAAGCTGTTGTTTTCCAGGTATGCGCAGAGGATCTCTTCATGGGTCGTCGTGAGGCCTGGGCGCATCGATCGCTGGGCTTGCCAATGTTCGTCAGAAGGGCAAATCACACATTCGCAAGCGGTTTTGACTGCGGTTTTGATATGTATGCTTGGGTCCACTTTTGGGTCCTTTCTCTTCATATATATATCTCTTCAGGGTGGGCTCAAATTTTGTTTAGCGTGCAGCCATGGTGGTGATTGGTGGTGGGCAAGTAGAATGCCCTGTGCTGCTGGAATGGCTTAAGCTGGAATCAGTGGTTTCAAGGGCCGCGTCGAAGGGGGTCATCTCTTTGCTTCGTGGTAATTCTATCGATAGAACCACTGTTTGTGACAACTATGAGCTACTGAAACCATTGGTGGCCAACCTTGGTATCTAGTCAGCAAAACAGAAATAGTTCAAGGAACACTTGCATGATTGGTCATGATTGGTCTTTACTATAGTGTCTAGTGTCTTCACTGATTTTAGATGATTTTAGATGATTTTTTGGCCAAGGCATGCGCCCAAGCGTGAAAGTCCTTGAGGATTTGGTGGCGAGGTTCCTTTTTCACTGCAGGCCCAGAGGTAAGCCACTTCCCAATAGTCGCTTGACGAACATGAAGCAAATGATTGGCAAAAGGTGCCCACGCAGTACATGTTGACCAAACCAACAAATCCTAGTGAATTGCTAACTAAGGTGAGGAGATCAAAACGGAATCCTGGGTGCTTAGAAATATGATTTCCGTCCTTGCTAGTGCTGCCCGTCGCCCACATGTTCCCCGCACCTCAGAGTTCAAGGAGCTGTTTGAGGTGATCGGGATACGCCTTCCATCTAGCGATTCCTTGGAACCAGGAGTTCTAGCTGCATATTGATTCTTGTAATCTCTTGTAGCTGTTTTGAGGAACTATCATTCATGGAACTTGAGCCTTCATAACCCCAGTCTAAACACCTCACCCGGTCATCACAGCCACAGCCAAGGAGCCATCAAAACTGATGCCGTGGACGAGGAGGACTTCGAGGCAGCGGAGTCTGAGGCGCCAACGGAAGACGAGGAAATCGAGGAGGATAGACTGCACAATCATCATGTACAGAAAATGCAAAGCTGTTTGTAAGATGTAGTCCGTTAGTCCATGAGAAGGATACAGGATGCATGAAGCAAATTCTCAAACCACTGCCCCAGGATATTCCAGCTCTACCTGCCATCCCTCCTCGTTCTGTTGAGAGTCCAGCATGAAACTCGTTTGCGATTCCAATATGAGTTCATTGGACTATGCATGCATGAAATCAAAACGGACCAACGATGTGATATGTCATATGCGCATTTGTTCAATCTCTTACCCAGGCACCGTCGGTGACAAGCCTTTGCCTCCTCAGCGAAGTGATTCTGAAGTGCTGGCCACACCTTCACCTCGTGGCATTCAAGTTGCATTGCGAACAAAATCGCACAAATAAACGTGATCGAAGTCCTTCATGTCATGTGGGGTTTATACGTGCGTTACTGCAGTGCGCATCTGAGGCACTACATCGACTCCACAAACTGGGCCCAAACCTTCACCTCATGTACCCGTGAAGTGTGGTTTCCGCTGTTTGCATTGTAAGCAGTCTCACATCGTTGAGAGCAACTTGATGGCTACCCCATGTCCCCGGGCTGCTGATGGACAGCATGAACCATTGAAAAAAGCCTTCATGTGCCAAGGCTGTGATCTATTGAGTGATTGTGCCGCCACTCTTCAACAGGCGCCGTGCCCCAGCCCAATCCCAACACCACCGGCACCGGAAATCAAGGCCATGACCAAGGCTTCGCCTCCTGTTTCGTTGGAGCCTCCGGAAAAGCGTGCTAGAACCTTGGAAGCCTTGAAAGATGCCGAAATGAAACTGGCACATCTAGTGATGTTGAAAGGATTGGAGAATGAACGTTTGAAGTTGCAGCAGCTTCTTGCCGCCAAACATCAAGCCAAATCTGGGGAAAATGGTTCCGAAGCAGCGATTAAAATTTGTATGCATGCATTTGCTTCTTTTGAGACCAGATCGATATATATATTACCGGCAACCCAGGTGTGGACAACATCGAAACACAGCCCATGGTGGCTGCAGAAGCAGAAGCGTACGCTGCAGCTTTCGCATCCTCTCCCCCCGCACTCCAGGACAAAAGCCCTGTTTTCCACGCCTTGCCAAAGTTGGAAGATGGCCAGGAGCCTGCCGGTGGCGAGGCTGGGTTCACAGGGCTATAAATCAAAGACTTGAGAAAGCTACCATGGAGCTCTTGCACTGGAACACGCGTTTGGTGATTACCGATATTAATTATACGATCGATGTGATAAGCACCGCGCTGTAGGTTTCGATGAATGCCGGCAAAGCTCTTCAACCTACGGCGCCTGAGGCGCCTGCAGTTCCTACCAGTCCCACTGCTTCGACCAAGCCCAATGACGTCCCTTGTGAGACGCCGCCTGCAGACAAGACCGGCGCTGAACCCAGTGCTGAACCCTTGCCTGAAGTTGCTGAGGCTGAGATGCCATTGCCAGAACCTTCGATGAAGCCTAAGCCCATGTGTGTGGAAAACGAGCCATGCATTTCACCAGAGGAGCAAAACAAACTTGCTCGCACATCTGGGCCGAAAAGAAGGGGTCGCAAACCAAAGGGTCAGAGTGCAGAGGCCAACGACAAAACAACAAAACCTAAAGCAAAAGCAGCAAAAGCAAAAGCGCAAGCAAAAGCAAAAGCAAAAGCGCAAGCAAAAGCAAAAGCAAAAGCAAAAGCAAAGGCTTCGCGAAAGGAGAAACCTACCACATCGACAGAAGACCCCAAGCCTGATGCCCAGGAGCAACAGGCAAAAACAAAGACGAACAAGCGCAAGGCAGCGAGCAGCAGCAATGATGATGAACCGACAAAACCTGCCAGCCCTGAAATTGAGGAAGGGGCGCCAAGCAAAAAGCGAAAAGCTGCTGCAAACCCACCCGCTGCAAGTGCTGAGAAGGAAAGCAGAATCGATGCCAAGGCTGAACAGAAGCAGCGGAACGCTAGGAAATCCAAGGCATATCGGAGGGCGTTCAAAGCAGCCCAAGATGCAGGGAAGGAACCGGAGGATTGCGCAGCTGCGGGAAGAAAGGTACCCCAGTTATTAAATATGCATGATACAAGCGTTTGTTTAACACGCCGGTATTGACCTTTCCCCACACTTTCTTTTGTGCGATTTGGTTCATGCATGCGCTCCCTGCCACGGATCTGAGGCATACGCTGAGACCAAGTGAGAGCCAAATTGATCGATCTCATATGCTTGCAATTGTTCAAGCTACTACGGGGTTTTGGCCTAATGGTTGACCGGCTCAACGAAGCTTTTGATGTGAGTTCATTGGCAACCATTGGCCTCACTTGTGCGTGAGAGCGTCCTTAAGTGGACTCCAAAGCACGTGGTTGGGGTTCTTACTGAATAGCCAAAGGCTTTAAGATCAGTGGCCTTTGCAACCCAGCAAGAAGGAAACCGATGCGAACCATGTGGAGAGCACTCATGCATTCAAGCACCACTTTAGAGCAGACTTGTGCAGCCCCGGCGCAGCATGCTCTACATGCCATGTACATGCAATACGTGCAATCATGAACTCATGAAATGCTTTGGCATGGCAGGTCGGCCTATGGCTTGGAGGGTTCGCGCTGCTATCAATGGTGCGACTACCCCCGCCATCCCCCACTTGTGGTGCTTTGAAGAATGACTTCTTATATCTTCTTATATACACACACACACACACGCATACTCGATTTGCGGATGGTACTTGATCAGAAATTCAAGAGTCTTCACGCTTAGCGCTTTTTTTGGCCCATATCGATATCGATCTTATTGGCACTATTGCACGCCATGGTGATTGATCGCCCAATTGTGAGATGTCTTCAACAAGTCCGAGCACCAAAAGTTTGGGTCTCATTAACGATACTTCTTGCAACGTATGTCCGGATAGTGGTTTGCATCCTTCGATCCATAGCGGGGGTTGACTTGTGTGAGGTCTTTGTGGCGATTGCACGGACCTCGATCTCAGTCTTCGCTTTTGCAATCAAGTCACGATGTGAATTAATGATACACCACATGAATCGCATGAATCGTGTATCAAAGCATTATCATCGCAGCTAGGTCACTTGGGGGTGTAGGACGATGTAATTGTTGATGGGGAAAGCAAAGGTGTTACTTCTGAGCTTCAACGAGAAGCTGTCCTCCGATGCCCCGTCTCCCAACTACAACTTCCTAGAGGTGTTCGCAGGAAAAGGTGAAGTTTCAAAGTACATGTTCGACCCCTAGTTAGAGTTGCTTGCAACACACACTTTTTTTTTTGTTTCAGCTTCCCTGTTCTAGGCACAAGCTTGGGTACCGGGTTGGGTCCATTGACTCCAGCTACAGTCACAAGCATATGGACTTCTTGAGTGTCAACGGATTCATGCTCCTTATCTCTTCATGAGCAATGGTCTCAAGCCCATATGTTCTGCTGGTCTCAACATTTTACAAGTTCCCGTTTTTCCCATCCTCGCCTCCGGTCTCAGGTTGACCATGTGGGCCATCATGAACCAGGAGGAGCATGCGCTCACCTTGTTTGCTCCGGACTGTGGGTCATGGGGGCTTCCGGCAAGGTCAACCAGTGGGAGAAGCTTCATAAACCCTCAGGGATACGAAGCGTATGGCTTTGTGCACCGAGCAAATGTCATGGTATCTCGGAACCTAGTTCACCAATAGTACATTTTTTAAATCACCATGCGTGAAAAGGGTTTTTTCGGATTCGATGGCACAAAAGGTTGTTAACATGATGCAGCCGGCTTCCTTAAGGATGGTGCTTTGTATTATGCTCATACTCAGTCGAAATGCCTTCTACTTGGTTGAACAGCCGGCCCAATCCCTTTTGTATATGCACAAGCGTTGGCAGTATTTGGCAAACCGAGTTTCCTGGGCGCCTAGGCTTCAAATAGCTCAGCCTAAAAGAGTGTGATTTTGCGCATGCAAAAAAACATCAAACAATATCAGTGAAATCCCTTTCATGCGAGCAGGTATTCCAAGTCTATTTTTGGATGGCCCTTCACGGTGGACGTTCGCCAAAACGATCTATGTTCATGGGCAATATGAGCTCACTTGGTGGGCTTGACAAGGGTAAGTTGACCAAGGCTGAACGTGTCAAAAGAACTAAGATTTCCACCGCGCGTAGCTTGATCATAAATTCATGTCATAGGATGCATGCATGCAGTATGAATTCATGCTTTCCTAGCTGCATGGGTGGACCTGCGTTTTCGACATGACATGACCTAGGCAAATACACAGATTCCACTGGGAAATCTCGATTTGTGGGAAACAAGAAGGAATTGAAAGCCAGTCAGTAACTTGGCTGTTCGAACCATGAGTCTGTTTTGGGTTGTGACTTTCCATCGTTTCCCACATTTGCCCACCAGCCCCCGCCAAGGGCCTATCCACGCGGACTTGGGAAGAGCATCCATCAGGTCTACGACCAGCAGCTTCGTAGTCCTGCACATGGGGATTTGAGAGTCCAGGTTGCCTGTGACCCCCACAAGAGTGAAGCACAGCTGTTCATGGAGATGGAACTTGGGGACACTTGGGAAGAGGGCGAACTCAAGCCAGTCTTTGACTTCATGATGAGATGCAAACACACCAGGCTCGCATATGATGTGCATGCACAGAAACAAATAGTGGACCTAACGCTAAGACATGGATGCACAAATCCCTGAAGGATTCCAATTGAATATCGACACGCCATGCAGCAATTGGCAATTGATTGGGTGCCTGGATTCATTTTGGTCCTAGATACTTTTCAAATCTTTTCAACCATTGCCTGATCTCAGGAAAAGTCTAAACACTTTTCACCCGTTGCCTGATCTCAGGAAAAGTCTATTGAGCAAGCAAACCGTCCTGGCCCTTAATTCTCGTTTGCAAATGCCAGAATGATCCGAGAAAAATCGGAAAATTCGGAATTGGCACCGTGGTTTTAGCTTTCGGAGCAGATCTTGTGGGGAAAACTAAAGCGCAAAACGACCGCAAATTTCCGCCAAACGCCCGCAAATGTCCGCAAAACGATGCAAACTATAAAATCTAGTAGTTTTGTCTTTTTTCTCATCACTTGCTCCATGAAATTCTCCGATTTTCCGATTTTTCCGATTTTTCGAGGTTTGGATCGATGAACAATTGTGTTTTTAGGGTCTGAGCATTTGCAACATCAAACTTAGCTTAAGGGATAGCTCGTACGTTGGCGCCATGTCCACTGACAAACTGTCGTGTGAGACTCTATTGGACGGTACAAGTCTCTTGGGCACCAACGCGGTTGGACACCAAAGTGCACCAGATGATCTCGACGCATTGATTAAAGCCATTTGGCAGATTTCTTGAGACTCATGAATGTCAACCATAATTCACGTATATACATACTGCAGCTATGTTTTGGCATATTCACGATCTTTCCCGGCACGGCCCAGGCACAGCAACAAAAGATCGAATTGTTAACATCCGCGCTGAAAGAGGACAAGGCACCGACAGAGCTAGTTCGAGAGCCTTCCATGGTTGATGGCGCCTTAACTTATCAATGAGCTTAGTGACCTCCATGTTTTGAGATTGCATGTATATACGTTATATTCATCGATCGTGGTGTTTGCTTAGGTGCGCCCATCATTGCACACAGCCAGGGGCACTTTGTTGCAAATGGCAAGCCCAGTGTTGAGTCAGTTGAGTCACAGGGACGTTCCCTTGCCAATCAGGAGACCAGGGTATACGAGGTGGACTCCAGTGCAGGGCTCTTTTCAGAGGGTCATGATGCCCAACCCAGGGAGTGGCCTTGGGCCTCACCTCCACCTATGACCCCTGTACCTCCGCGCACAGGTCCCGTGTCACCTGCACCTAGCCACCTTGCTGCCCTCCCATCTCCCAAAGCCTCAGATGCGGCTATGCCGTCTGAGATAAATGCAGAGCCCAAGGAGGCCAAGGCCAGTGAGGCTCCGGGTGCGGCTATGGGTTCTGTTGCTGACGCTGCTTACTATCGGTTTCCTGGCTATGATATATTCGCAGGTTCACTACTGTGCGTTACAAAGCTTGGTCGTTTGTATTTGCTTTGTTACCCAAGGATCCGGAGATATTGCAAATCTAAGAAGGCTTCAGCCGAGATCCAGCAGATGTTTAAGACCCCTGAGGGAAGTGTCTAAGCGAGCTCATATGCTTCTTTGTGTGTACCTGCTTGCTAGTGTACACCTGCCCGATCACACACACACAGACATGTGTCCTAAGGGCTGAAGATCAGAGCCTTTTATGACGCCAACGGCATGAGCTTCCCGTTGGTAGAGATGCAAGTGCAAAAGTTCCACACAAGCTCACTTGAGCAACGGACGGAAGGACGATGGGTGACGAAACACTGCCTTGTTACCTCAGAACACTGGACTCGGACCGCAACTTAGCACGCTTGACTTCCGTGGAATGCCCTATATACACCGGCCATATGATCACCATGTCTCTACTGAGGAAGATGGCCGATGCAGCCTTTGACTGGGCGTCTTCGCGGGGGCTCGTTCGGGTAAACAGCATGCACGGAGAACAAGAAGCACGACTGGTGCTAGGTCAGTCTTTTTCGATGAAAGACGAGCAGGGCACAACCACAACGGAACGGGTTCGCATGGATGTTGAAGAATCATGTTAGCATTTCCGGTTGAAGAGTGTCGCACTGCATCCTAAATACTAACGTACAATCTAGCTCAGGTTAAAGCTTTCAGTTTGTATACTATAAGATATAGCGCAGAATTCTTAGGACACTACCGGCTCCGTGTTTGAGACGGACGTGCCAACTATGGATTCCTCCATGGAAGACTTACTCCAACATGGAAACCATGCTCAGACTGGAACCACCGATGCTACCCTGGCTAACTCTGGGTCTTTCAAGCCACTTAGATTCAACTCAGTATGCTCGTTACAGGTCCCATACGCTAGAACCTAGGCTTCTCTGCATGTTTGGTGCCCAGGTTGGTCTTTCCATCCGTGCAAGAGAACAGTTCGGCCATGGCTGTGCTACCACAATTCCTGTCCGTTTGTGGACGAAAGATCGATGCAGTGGCAGCCGTGCTGGACTGGATTCTACCCTTTAGATTCCATTGTTTCGCTTGCTGTTGGGATTGGCAAAAGTGAACCCTTCCCAAGCGCTCACCCTTTGCGAGGACAAACTTTCGAAGTCTTCCAGCAACCAAGCCAAAGAGCCCTCTCCTGAGAATGCAGCAAAGCTTGCCTCAGAGTGCGCGGTCATGACTGCACATCACGAGGTACGCTGACGAGATCTCCACGCACACGAATTCCATGAAGACTCTCTATAAAAAGCTTGAAGCACTTCAAGCTGATGTTGCAGTTTCGCGAGCTGCCAGGCACTTTGAGATGTATACCATGCATGCATGGCATAGCAAACGTTACCAAATATAAGTGAAAAGAATAACCGTGAGGCCTGAGCAGCAAAAGGAGATGCTACTTCTCTGTGCTTCTTGCACCAGAACCGATGTTGCGCTGAACAACCTTGTGGTTCGAGCTAGGCCCCTGGCTCGAACATTCTGTGTTTGCCGCTGTTTGCCCAGCTTCCATTCTGCACGTCATCCGCCTCGCCGGCAGGAACATCAAGGGCGCCAAGACCAGTGGTGGGGGCGGGGCCGGTACTAAAAGAACCACAAAGGCCAAGGATGCCAAGGCCAAGGCCAAAGAGCCTAAAAGAAAATCAAAAGCTAAGGTTGCAAAGGCCGGAAAGGCAAAGGCTAAGGCTAAGTCTTCTAAGCCGGCCGGTGATGAGGCCTAGAAATCCAGCTCTTTAAGGGTTGGTGCTTTTTGGAGATGAGATCAGTGATACCATTGATCTATCGAGTCTCATGGGGTTTTGTTGCCACACAGCCTGCAACAGCATGGTTAAAAAAACATGCATATACGATACTTCTTTTTTGTAGCAACACATTCCAGGCCGCAGACTGTGCAAAACAGCAACAGCTAATACGCAGGTGGGGTGAATGTACCCAGTTTCATCTGGAGTCAGTGAGGTTTCGCCAAAGAACAAAAGGTGAATCCATGGGTCCATGGCCTCCTCTTTTGGTGGCAGAACACAAAAAGGTTCGAGTTAGTTTCAATACCTTTGACTCCCTTCGCAGGCCAAACACGTGGTGGCCTGTTTACCTCGCGAGTTGATGGAGGCAGGTTCCAACAACGTTTGTCCCAACTTCACCCAAGCCCGTTTCAGTTCCAACCTCTCAACATCGCATCGTCAGGATTTTATGAAGACGATGATGCTGATCTGGCGGACGAACTTTTGACCGGATTCGAGCAGGGGGCCCCTCGTCTGAGAGAAATCACTGGGTTTGGGGCCTTGGTATAGTCGTGCAGGGATCGCTTAAATTCATACGGTATACTGACCTTTTCGCTGGGCTGAGGCAGAGTCAGCAGCTCGGATTGTCCGGCTCGCTACAGTGGCCAACAACCGGCTCAAGAAACATGGTGCCTTGTCTTGAGTTTATGTTGATGGTTTGCGTGTTGTAAACCCTGTTTTGCCACAGCTTCGTTGTTTTACACTTGGACATTTTGAATGCGCATGCATACTTTGTTGGCGGAGGATTGGCCGACTTGTTTCTCTCCAAGATGGCCAAGTGTGGCAAAAGCAAGTCGGACTCGCACATATGCCGGAATCTTCACAGAACTGTCAAAGCGTTCAAAAAGATTCTTCCGGTTGACATCACCTATGTCCCCACGAAGCGTAGAGTTTCAAGGAAAAGACCTACCCCAGTGCCAGTCCAGCACCCGGTCCTTCACTTGTGGAGCTGGGCAGAGGTGAGCTTTAATGGGGGTGGCCACTTCTTCATGCAGGGCAAAACCATGGATAGCGCTGATGAGTTTTCCAGGGACCTTGTTGACTTTTGGGAAAAGTTTGAAGCTACGCATCCAGACTTTGAGATGCCACCTAGAGAGAGGTGGGACCACAGCATTCCGATTAGCTTACACGGTGACGAGGGGAGAGGTCGCATGAAGCGACCAGTGATGGTTTTGAGTGCCCAATGTGTGCTTCCACTTCGGCCTGGGAAAACGAACATGGCAGGGTCTTTCAGCTTTGCCAAAGCACTCTTTTGTTGAGCAAGTATGCCAAAATGTTACAACTTGTTTGTTTGTCTTTGGATGTCTTTGGGTCCCCTTGCAAGAATCCTATACCCATCCATCCATTCCCACAGAAGCAAAAGCCAAGGCCTAGCATATGCACCCGGTTGCTTTACACCATCATCCCGTCCCCCTACACCCAATCCACCTTGTACGACTTGCTGACAGCGTGGGTTGCCGACCTCAACAGCATGAGCGAAACAGGAATCACCGTTCCCCGTCTTGAACATGTCAACTAATTATTTTGATCTGTATTTGTTTTTGGCTGGCGCAAATCATTTGGGACCACCCCCGTTGCTTCTCAGAAACAAAAATTGCTGGAGCCCCCCTTTTGACGCGTATGGCCAGCTCTCAGGTACTTTGGAAGCAGAAGACCTACAGGTACCGGTTCGAAGTGGTGAGCCTTAAAGGTGATTGGCCGTTTTTGAGGTCCAGCATGGGCTTGAACTGTGGATACAACTGCAAACAGAAATGCCATCGTTGCCAGCTTAAGGACCCTTCACTTGTGTTCCTGGCTCCCACTGTTTTTAGTGGCATAGATGAAGTGCTTCTTATATGTTGTACTCCGCCGCTATGTGTTTGCAAGTACTTTGTTTGACCCGTAACATCAACATCCTACAGGACTGGTGGAATGTCAAGGTTGACGTGAAGCGTCTGGGCCCATTGGATATGAATCCAAACCCCTTCAAAGCTGTACGTTCTCCGCTACGTGATCTCAAATGTCTATCTGGAACCCCCAAATATGTACGGATTGATCCAGCTCACACCTACGCAATTGATGGGGTGGGCAAGAACTTCTGCGCAAGCGCTATCATTCTTCTGATGAATCTGGGCTGGTTTGGCAACGGGAACACGGACTGCAAATTTCAGAATGCTTACTCACGCTTCATGGCATATTGTAATGCCCGGGGGAAACGCACAAGCATCTATGAGTTCAGCTACAAGACCTTCAAGTTGCCTGTTGGCTCGTTTGCTGTTGACAATTTAGCACTTTTCGGTTTTGGCCAACTCAAAATCTATCCCGGGGTCTTGCAGTCATAGCTTCAATGCTTCCCATTTTCCCGGGTACAAAGGCTACGCCACTCACCACAGGGCCTTGGTAAAGGCCAAGACGCTGCAGTTGTTGGCGCTTGGTTGGATGAAGAGCTTCTTCAAATCGATTTGGCCTTGGTAGACACAAGGATTGAAGCTAGTGTGACTTTTGGTGTTTTGGGGTTGTTGACCTGGGCACGCTGTAGTAGAGTTTTCTCAATCAGGATGCTTCCGCATGCCCAGGAAGACCAATACAAAGATCAAGTGGAGGTGCTGCAGTGGAGTTGTGCGGCGGTGAACCGATTTTGGAGATGTGCTTACGGGAACGGGCTATGGCTTAGCAGGCGTGATGCGGAAAACATAGTCTTGGATGGCTGGGCTTTCACAGTGGCTTAGCCCCACATGCATGATGTTTTCTTACTTAAGGTTGAACAGCCACCGGTTTCTATAGACTTGACATCGCCACCAAAACAGATCTATAGGTTGTGCATGGTTTTGTTTGGACCCGACCCGGGCTCCTGGCTCCTCACACTTCTTTGCTCAGTTAGCCCCCCCAAGGATGGCTACGCGACTTTGGCCAGCCTATGTTCCAGACAAGGATGGCGAGGCTTTAATCTCCGCCCTAAACTGCACATGTTTTGCCATTTGGTGTTACTTGGCAGCCAACAAGCTCGAACATAGCAAACAGCAACACTCAAGACTCAAAAGTGTGCTCCTGATATGTCAGAGCTTCCTGAATCAAGCCAATGCCATCAAATCGACTAGCCCAAGGCTCGACGTCCAACACATGTTGGAGAGCAATCGTGATTGCCAATTCATCGAGAATCCGGCGGTCCACGCGACGTGGACCGATGAGGATTTCATAGGAAGAGTATCGCGTATCAGTAGAAGGACAAGTGTTTTGACTGCTCCTTTGAATACAATTCTGCGATCCCTTGGCCTTTATCGAAGAGAGTGGGCCAGTGAATTTCACGCTTCTTACCTCCACCCGCCACCCTAGGGACCTTAGGCCCGGACGCAGTGGAAAAAGATGACGTCGAGGTGCATCCGTTGTCGCTGTCTGTGCTGCCAACCTCACCCCTGTTCGTACTAGTTTTTTGGGCTCGACTGTTTTTGGGGAACACGTGCTAGTTTTTGTGCATTCGTACTACTTATTTTTCGTATCAAAGATTTCTATGTCAAAGGGCTCTATAGGTATATATGTTTAGGTGGATGCCGCACCGAGACTTCGGATGATTTGTTCAAACATATCAGGGAATCCATCACCTACTTGGCCAAGGACCTCAGTTTAAGGCCAACTTGGAGCTATGCGAAATCCTTTTCGTTGCGAGCTATACATGCAGCCCGGTGCACAGAACGGGAAATCCATGTCCGGGTGGATGGTTTGTGTCCCCTGTCGCATCCACTCTCGTGAGTCCCCCCCCCCTCGTGCTGCAGGTTTATGGAGCGCTTCCTCCAAAAGGAGTTGCCGGTGTACCTCCTTTGGTGACCGGTGACTCCACGTTGATAGAGAGAAGTAGACAAATTGTGCGCTTTAAACATGTGGACAACGTGTTGAACGGTTGAAAGCCCTGTCAAACTCCTTAACATCGTCAAACAAATTCATTCAGTTGAAGAGCTTCATGCATTTGGGCACTAATTGTCGCTTTATTTGATTCATTCAGTTCACCATCTTGTGAACCCCCCTAACTTGTCATTGATCCCCCCAAAACAACAACGACATCCTGCCCGCACACATCGCCATCCGACATCCTCGACATCGGAGCGTCCTGCTCAGTCCACCCGAGGTCCGAAGTATATCGGGGCTCTGGCCACTCACGGATCTGCATCTCAGGTCCACAAACCCGATGCTCCTCGCTGCTGCAGTCCTTACACTGCTGGCCAGCCGGCAATGGCCATGAGGAAGGCCACATGGACGCGTTGAAGAAAAACATAACAACAACAACAACAACAAACAACAAACAGCAAACAACAAACAACAAACAACAAACAGCAAACAGCAAACAGCAAACAACAAATAACAAACAACAAACAACAAACAACAGACAACACACAGCAAACAACAACCAACAAGCAGCAAACAACAAACAACAACCAACAAGCAGCAAACTACAAACAACAAACAACAAACTAGAAACTACAAACAACAAACAACAAACAACAAACAACAAACAACAACAAACAACAAACAACAAACAACAAACAACAAACAACAAACAACAACAACAACAACAACAAACAACAAACAGCAAACAGCAAACAACAAACAACAAACAACAACAAACAAGCAACGACAAACAAACAAACAAACAAACAAACAACAACAACAACATCAACAACAACAAACAGCAAACAGCAAACAACAAGCAACAAACAACAAACAGCAAACAACAAACAACAAACAACAAACAAACAAAACAACAAACAAACAAACAAACAAACAAACAAACAAACAAACAAACAAAC
>CAXAMN010023284.1:386102-396817 GCA_963970005.1 Durusdinium trenchii | reverse complement strand
GTAGTAGTAGTAGGTAGCAACAGCAGCAGAAAGAGCATCTTTAGCCATATCTTTCGCAAAAAATACTTTCGCCAACTCGGGAAAACTCTCGCCAAATGAGACTTTGATCAAAGGAAGTTTTGTGTGCAAACTTCCGTGTTACGGACATTCAACAGCTGTTCAATACACCACTCATCATACACCACTCATCATACTCCGCTCATCATACACCACTCATCATACACCCCTCATCATACACCACTCATCATATGCCACTCATCATACACCATTCATCATACACCACTCATCATACACCACTCATCAAACACCACTCATCATACACCACTCATCATACGCCACTTTTCATACACCACTCATCATATGCCACTTATCTTACACCACTTTTCATACACCACTTATCATACACCACTCATCATACACCACTCATCATACACCACTCATCATACACCACTTTTCATACACCACTCATCATATGCCACTTATCTTACACCACTTTTCATACACCACTTATCATACACCACTTATCATGCACCACTCATCAAACACCACTCATCATACACCACTCATCATACACCACTCATCATACACCACTCATCATACACCACTCATCATACGCCACTGATCATACACCACTCATCGTACACCACTTATCTTGCACCACTTTTCATACACCACTCATCATACACCACTTATCATGCACCACTCATCATGCACCACTCATCATCCAGTTAGCTCTGGTTTCAAGAGCTCTAGCTCCAGGTAGCTCTAGTTTCAATAGCTCCAGCTCCAGTTAGCTCTAGTTTCAATTGCTCTAGCTCCAGTGAGCTCTAGTTTTAATAGCTCTGGCTCCAGTTAGCTCTAGCTTCAATAGCTCTAGCTCCAGTTAGCTCTAGTTTCAATAGCTCTAGCTCCAGTTAGCTCCAGTTTCAACAGCTCTAGCTCCAGTTTACGTGGCAGGCGCAGCACTTTGAACCTCCATGTGTAGAATTCGTGGCAGGTGCAGCACTTTGTGAACCTCGAGGTGCAGATTTCGTGGCAGGCCCAGCACTTTGTGAACCTCCATGCGCAGATTTCGTGGCAGGCGCAATACAAAATGCGTTTTCCAGAGATACAGCGGACGCACAAAATGCTATGTTTTTCAATAGAAAGGGTGGCTCCGAAGCTGGCAAGTCAAGCTTTGCGGAACGACGTGTGCGAGACGGTCTCGGGTCATGCTCGGATCATGCTCGGAATCGTCCCTCCATTGTGGTTAGAGTTTGCACTTGTTTCTTGAAGTGCAGATTTCGTGGCAGGCACAGCACTTTGTGAATCTCCATGTGCAGATTTCGTGGCAGGCACAGCACTTTGTGAACCTCGACGTGCAGATCTCGTGGCAGGCGCAGCACTTTGTGAACCTCCATGCGCAGAATTCGCGGCAGGTGCAGCACTTTGTGAACCTCCATGCGCAGATTTCGTGGCCCACGCAGCACTTTGTGAGCCTCCATTTGCAGAATTCGTGGCAGGCGCAGCACTTTGTGAACCTCGAGGTGCAGATTTCGTGGCAGGCACAGCACTTAATGAACCTCCATGAGCAGATTTCGTGGCAGGCACAGCACTTTGTGAACCTCCATGTGCAGATTTCGTGGCAGGCACATCACTTTGCGAACCTCCTCCATGTGCAGAGTTCGTGGCAGGCACAGCGCTTTGTGAACCTCCATGCGCAGATTTCATGGCAGGCACAGCACTTTGTGAACCTCCATGTGCAGATTTCTTGGCGGGCACAGCACTTTGTGAACCTCCATTTGCAGATCTCGTGGCAGGCACAGTATCTGTGGAGCTGGAAGCTGAGAACTGGCGACTTTGTAGAACAACTTTAGTACGCGGAGTATCTGCGGAGCTGGAAGATGAGAACTGGCGACTTTGTAGCACAACTTTTGTACGCGGAGCAATCTGTGGAGCTGGAAGCTGAGAACTGGCGACTTTGTAGTACAACTTTAGTACGCGGAGTCACTGGGGAGCTGGAAGATGAGAACTGGCGACTTTCTAGTGCAAGTTTAGTGCGCAGAGCAACCTGTGGAGCTGGAAGCTGAGAACTGGCGACTTTGTAGTGCAACTTTAGTACGCGGAGCAATCTGGGGAGCTGGAAGCTGAGAACTGGCGACTTTGCAGTACAACTTTAGTACGCGGAGTATCTGGGGAGCTGGAAGATGAGATCTGGCGACTTTGTAGTACATCTTTAGTACGCGGAGCAATCTGTGGAGCTGGAAGCTGAGAACTGGCGACTTTGCAGTGCAACTTTAGTGCGCGGAGCAATCTGGGGAGCTGGAAGCTGAGAACTGGTGACTTTGTAGTACACCTTTAGTACGCGGAGTCACTGGGGATCTGGAAGATGAGAACTGGCGACTTTGTAGTTCAACTTTAGTACGCTGGAAGCTGAGAACTGGCGACTTGGTAGTACACTTTAGTACGCGGAGAATCTGGCGAGCTGGAAGATGAGAAGTGGCGACTTTGTAGTACAACTTTAGTACGCGGAGTATCTGGGGAGCTGGAACATGAGAACTGGCGACTTGGTAGTACGACTTTAGTACGCGGAGCAATCTGTGGAGCTTCAAGCTGAGAGGCTAATTAGCTCAAATTTGTCAACCTCTCAAAGCACGTGTTTTGAGGTCTCCAGAAAGTAATCGAAATGAACCCTTTTGAGTAAGCAAAGTAGCTAAAATTTGTCAACCTCTCAAGAGAGCCGGGTGGTCGGGAGACATGACTCAGCTGCAGGGGCGCCAGAGCAGCCGCAAGAGATGACTCATCCGCGTACTAAAGTTGTACTACCAAGTCGCCAGTTCGTGTCTAGACAAGCTATCACATCATAGTTAACGTTTAGCTCCAGTTAGATTTAGTGGAGCGAGAGCTAGAGCTATGCTTCACTCATCGCTCATCACTCATGCGTCTGACTGAGGGACACGAGGGACACGCGTGGTGGAAAGAACCGGGACACTCCTATAGGTCAATTTGTTCTTATAGGAAACTTCCGCCGCCGGCTTGCCCGGGAACTGCTTGTACGTTCCGGGCCATCGTCATCAACAATCCTGTCTAGGACCTTGAGATCGACAACCATATATATACACACATACATTCAGCATACTGAAACGTAGCAGCTCCCGTTTTCTTCTGCATACACGAGGGGCGGGAGCTGACAGGAAGTTCTGTCATGAGAAGCACTCTTCCCATTTACGTTGGTTGGCATCCAGATACTCTGGGCTGCACTCAAGCACCTGCAGGTGATAGAGCGACATAATGAGAAACCTATAGCAGAGTGGCCCGAGCGGGTACACCGCCCAACGGTGCAGACCATGCACCTCCTGCACTGTAACCAAGGCGGGTCACAAACATCAAAGGAATACAAACATAAAAGGAACATAGCACAAGCCTGTTCCATGTAGGACTGGGCGGGAGGGAGAAAAACGGTATCAGGATCAAAAGAAAACTATTATTAGGATCAAAAAGAAACTATTCAGGGGGATCAAAAAGAAGTTATTACGAGAATCAAAAACATCTTATCACCTCTAGCCAGACCTGTAGCCAGACACCCTCACCAGCTGGTGACAGTGACACCCCAACATGATGCGACTATGGTCTCAGCAAACCAAGCAAGCAATTAATAGTCTCTTGCGGCGACTTTGACCACTTCATATGGCCATACCATATCATCTACATATGTTGCCAAACGCCTTCAGCAGCTGGTGACTGTGACACCCCAACGTGTGACGGTGGTGGTCTCGGCAAAGGGAGCAAGTAAGACTGGGCCATATCATCTGGCGTGGCCACTTTCGCAACCCCTGCCATACGGGGGACGGTCCGCTTTAATAGTATCCTGCGGCAAGTGTGGCCATTTGCCCAATGTTTAGCAAGGTGGTGGCTGCCTACTGAATTATGGCGATGCCAATGCAAACACCTCACTCCGCCCCGGAAAATAACTCCCTTGCCCGCTCTGGCGCCTGCCTCCTTTGTGAGCCACAGGCGTGCTACCTTGGCGTGGCTCCTTCCTCCTCTAAATTTAGTTCTCGGGCGGCTCAGCCTTCCTCCTCCAAGTTTTGCCCTCGGAAGGCTTACCTTGGAATGGCCGCTTCCCTCCTCCAGGTGGCTCACAAAAAGGTCTGCTACCTTCGAATGGCTCCTAGCTCTCACCTGAATATTGCCTATAATGCGTCCTGCAAGCAGTTCATGTAAGCACTGCTCTACTTCAATGTCTTTTCCCACCAACATAGAACGCAAATTTGACCAAGCCATCGCATCTGTCTGTCTGTATGTCTATCTGTCTGTCTGTCTGTCAAGCCATCTTTTTTCTTTTTTAATTACTTGTTATTTATTTCTTTTCCACTTTCATCATTTCATAGGTATGTTCTTCTTTCTGTCTGTCTGTCTGTCTGTCTTTCTTTCTTTGGTTATTGATTTTTGCTTGTATTTAGTGCATTGTTTCTGTCTTTCTGTCTTTCTTTATTTATTTATTTCTGTCTTTCTTTCTTTCTCTCTTCTTTATTGCCTCCTTTTATCCCTGCTTGTGGTTGTCTGCATCTCTGCTTATTTTTTATTGATCCCTAATTGAACCCCCAATTGTTTTTTTATTGATCCCTATTTGTGTTTTTCTTGATTCCTTTTTTAATACCTCTCCCGCACGGGTGGACGCTCCCTTCTTCCTTCCCTTCTTCCTTCCCTTCTTCCTTCCTTCCTTCCTTTCTTCCTTCCCTTCTTCCGTCCCTTCTTTCTTCCTTCCTAACTTCCCTCCCTCCTGCCTTTTCTTTCCTTCCTTCCTTACTCCTTCCTTGCTTGCTTGCTTGCTTCCTTGCTTCCTTGCTTCCTTCCTTGCTTCCTCCCTTCCTTCCTTGCTTCCTCCCTTCCTTCCTTCCTTCCTTCCCATCCTGCCTACTTATTTGTTTGATCTTCATAGAAACTTCTTTTTGATGCTGTTACTAATAATCTGTTGATCCTAATAACAATTTCTTTTTGAACCCCATGCCGAGAAAAACTATCCAAAGCCGTTTTGGATCCACTTGAGCATTGACGGCGGCGTCGGGGTACATAAATGCACCACCCGTTCACAAGAAGCATTGGAGCTGGTTAGAATGATTCTATGTCCACCTGCCCTAAAGCTAAAAACAAAAATGTCATACATACAGTATCATACAGTGTTATAATGTGTAAATATAACGACATATGATACATTGTAAACAGTATTAAACAATATATCTCGTGGCTGATCAAAATATCCTGTTGGTGGGGCTTGCAACAGAAAGTCAATTGTCAAGGAGCTGAAGAAATTGGAAACTACCAGTATTGCCGGTATACTGTAGCTACCCAAAATGTGCGTAGCTACCTCAAAATGTGTGTGGCTACCACAAAATGTGTGTAGCTGCAAACATTGATCGTAATTCTTGTAACCTCCACACTGCAATGCTCAGTGGCGGTTCCCGAATCTGTGAAGAAGCGTTGCCACCAGCTGACGATGTGAAGTCCAAGCCTTGGAGTGAATGAAGATGCGAGCGGATGGAGGGGCAATTCTGGCTGCGCCAACTACGCAAATTCAGTTAGCAGGACTATCACATCGAAACGATGCAAACAAAAGTGCGCTGACTCCCAAACAGGATTGGCAATTGCTCCGTGTCTAATACCGTGTCTTGCCACTTTCTGTTTCGGAGCCCTTACACATATCTCAACCAAATCAAAGGGGCATCGTGGCAGATTTGCGCGGTTGTGCTGAAGGCCTCGTACACCCTCACCATTTGCCATTGCAAAGGATTCCAGCTGCAATGCAGTTTGTCCTTCCGCTGTGGCAGGTTGACTTATATAGCCCTCAACCCTCGCCATCTGGTTTTCATTTGTTTGATGCCAGAGCAGGCTTTACATGAAACGAACGTTGTTTTGGAACAAACATCTTGAGACAATATGAGATTGTTTGTCCAACTGAGTCTAGTGACACAGGCACTCAGCATAGCAACATTGCGCAAGAGTACCAACATCTTAGTGAACATCCGTCCTTCTCCTTCGTAAGTCCTGTGAATGCAACTATCATGGCTGCTTTCTTGGCTCACACTCAGTAAACGCCTCAGTGCGTGATCGCGCGAGCCGCGACACGGCAACAAAATGAGCAGCTCCAAAAGACAAGTTGGCTTGGCAAACACTTGATCTTATACCATCAAAACATCAAAGAGTCGGTGACACTTTTGACTCTTAACCGACCACCAACCCGTTCCAAACAATGACGGCTGAATCATGACATCTGGGGCAAATTTCAGAGGATGATCACGGTTAGTCAAGGCCAAACAAGAGTGATAATCTTTCACCGACTGTTATATGGTAATGGGATACACCTTACCTGGAAATCTATACCCAAAACCAGTGGTTTGGGGGGTCTCCTTATGCAAAAAAACCATCCAGATTTAGCCTACAGCCGGGGAAGGTAGTCAGACTGTCGCTTGATAGCAAGTCTAAGAAATCCGTTGAACAAAGGGGACAACTCCTTGGAACACGGATCGGCACCTTCGAAATACAAAATCTCTGATGCAACTGCAGGGTACCACACTCAGGCACGACTTTCCACTTGCACGTAAGGATCCATTTCCTTCCAATCTTCGCTTGCAGGCTGCAACCAAAGGCTCTTTGCACAAAGAATTGCTGAGTGAAATTGGCTGTTGGAGCGTAGCTCCAGGAAAGCGTGCTTCTTCCTCAGCATCTGTAAACTCATCACCTTGTTCCTCAGATTCATCCTTTTTGCTTTGCACTCGCTTTTTGTATGCTCTGGGTGGTGCTGTTTTCTTGATGACGCATACCTTTGCAGAATTTGTGCACTGAAACAAGTTCCCAAACGTTCTTTCAGGAGGATCCTTTGAGTCTTTTGAGCCTGATATTGGAACCAAGCTTGCCATGTACACAGCCACATTGAATCCTGATTTGACACCATGTGCAAAGCACAACATTGATTGCACTGATGTCACTGGAAGCTGAAATTTGGCAAGCCCATCGGTTGTAGCTTCCATGCAAAGTAGGCGAGCCTCAAACATATGTTTCAAGGCCAAGCCACACCATGCGACAAACATATATATAGTTAAAACAACACATCAAACATCAGTCAAACATCAATCAAAAACACAACTGCATTACCAACACATATATATAAAGACACTTAAATCGGACTCAATATGTTCACAAGGAGCCTGAGAAGAAAATGTTTCTGAGACATAGTACAGCTGAAATGCTTCCTTTATGTCAAACTCCAGATCTTCATCGCTCTTTTGCAGAAAGAGACACATGATTGAGGCTGTGCCACAGTAGTTCTCTTTGACGTGATCCATCCACTGCTTGTGATACCGAGCAGCCACCGTAATGAACCTGCGCTCATCTAAATCCAAACAGCGGTATGGGCGATCCTGCTTGTTGAGAAGTGAAGGCTGTGCTTCAGGTAGACTAGCGCCCTCCAAACTTGCTGGAGTTGCCCACCGATACATTTGTTGTGTAATTCGGGCTGAATCTCTATTTTGCTGGCCAACAAATCCCTGCGACTCCGATACAGGTTGAACGCTGGTCAGCCTTCTGTGTTGGCCGTGCCAATTAATCTCTGATCTTGTGTTGGCAAAGCCTAAGCGGAGCGTAATCTATTTAGAAGCTGCCTGTTGCTCAAACAAAGAGGGGGCAAGTCGCCTCTTAAAGCCTGATATCTTCGACACATCCGAGATGTCAATCCAACAGGCCTGTCTTGGCATAGCGCCGGAGCTGCCACAGGATCTGCGCATGGCTGCTGCGACTCCATAGATGTTGCAGCTTGTTGCCTGCGCATGTGGTGCGACACGTCACTCATGTCTCTTGAAAGCCACGACCGCGCTGGAGAGCAAAAACGGTGGGTGCCAACCATCAGCACAGCATCGTGTTGATGTAGTCCTCAAAGTTCTGTAGATTTTGGCAACAACAATGCCAAGGCTGCCGACATCTTGGCAAATGGACTGAAGACAGGACAACTTCAAACAGCTACAATACAATCGCCTAGGCTTCCACGACGTTGACGTGCGATGAATTAGGTCAAAACGAAGACCGGATCTTGAGTGGCGAGTGCAAGAGTTCAGAAAGGACACAAGGCTAAGGACCCTGAACAAATCGAAAGGAACAGCCTACACTCATCAACTGGCCTCCGGAAGGTTAGCCACACCTCCATCTTTGTCAGGGTCACATCATCTTTCACCCCTGACCATCGGAAGAAGAGACCAAACTTAAAATCATGCAGCCGGGAGGCTTTAACATCCTGGTCCTATAGGGGCCTACACAGAGAGCAAACCGAATCCATTGTTCAGCAATGTACAGCACAATGTTATGGCTTCTGGTAATCTGCAAAACAGCACTTCTTAGTTGCTTATAGAAGCTGAGGCATTCATGCATGCACGACAACACTTGTCAACTCACGCGTGTCGAGCTAACTCAGCCTTGGGGCGACCAACTCGGCGCAAAGGTTCGACACAAAATGGCCATTGGCCGATCTGTTGGCGTGGTTTGGGAGGTCGTAGCCAGACATTCCAGTCCTATTTTCAGTGTCTGGGAACCTCGGTCAATACAGCGAGTTGGCTGGCAAGCAGCTTGGTGACTTGCTTGCATGGTGACATCGAAAAAGGTGGATGACGACCGCATCCCCGCAGAGAGACTTCTCCCATCCGACCCGATGGCATATTGAACCATCCAGGAGAGGTTGTGGAGCGATATAGATAACCCTTGCGTCGTCTGCCCACATGGGCCCTTTTCATGTTTCAGAGCATGTGCAGCATGCTCGTACAAGCACTGATAGGACGTTAAGAGCCAACATGCTGGAGCGCAAACGCACTGCGCACTCTCCAGGTCCCAAACGACCCCCCCAACAGCAAACGGATCAAGACGTAGCTGGCAGCTGCCGGAAGGTGACGTTCACCTTGAAGCTCCGGCGAGAACATGTACGTGGAAGCCGAGCGAGAATAGGTATCGGTATGCAAGATCTGCAAGGCCGAGCTCGCACCCCATTGAAACCAAGTTTTGGAGGACCTTGCGCCCACCCGCTGGCAGCAATTTGGTCCGTCTCGACCTTCCCGAACTGAACCTGAGGGCTCACTCCTCAACATCATTCACTGAAATTACATTGCCTCTTCATGGACATCTTAGTCTTTGTACACTTTGGCCCAACAAGACCGGTCAGGACTTTTAAGACCTCATCCACAATCTGCTCGATGGCCACACGGCACCTCCAGGCACCGTCGCACGAAGATCGGCCCCTCTCCGAAGCTCTTTCGTTCGACGCCCAGGTCCACGTCTCGGCGGGACTGCCTGTTGGCACGTGCGGCGCGGGACTGCCTGGCTCAAACGCAGGGAAGGCGGAGGGTCTGGAAGGACGGCTGTTGGCTGTTGGGCCTGTTGGGTTGGGCGGTTAAGACTTGACTCTGATGTGAGGACTCACGCATTAAACATCATTTCAAAACACTCATGCACAGTGCAAAGTGCATGGAGAGTGCCATAGCAAACAGTTGGGCGCCTGGGGTGCTCAAGTACTTCTGTTGCAAACGAGTTCACCGAGCGTGTTGTCAGTGCATTGGGCACAAAGACATTGAACTGACAACGCGCGAGCCGCCCGCCCGCGCTGCAGAGGGCAAACCTTTTGCAGTCATGTAATGGCCGCCGCCTAAGCATCACTGCCATGATTTTCGTGCCAAAACACTTGGACGAAGGTTCTTTGCATCCACACCAAATTGTGCCACACATGGACAGTCTGTGCTTCACGTGTCTCAAACACCTGTTTTCGAGTGACACAGCCCACTTCCAACGCATCATCTGGGAAAACTCCTGGCTCCAATTTTCTTTGAGGCTTCCACGGTCTTGGGCAACCAAATTCTGCTTTCACTTTGGCAGGGTTGGCAGGAGCGCATAAGCCATGATGCACACTTGGTCACACTGATCTTTTCCAAGCGCCTCAAGCCCCAGTGGTGTAAATAAATACACCAGGCCCCCAGGCTCCGAAACTCATCCAAAAGGTGTAGAGCTTGGACTTTCACGAAGAACTTCGGCGGGCACAGCATCCTTTCAGGTGCCGCACGTCTGGTTTCTTTCTGCTGACACGTCGCTTCACCTCAGGCAAAAGCAAAGCTCAGCTGAGTTTGGATTCCCCTAAATGAGCCGCCATCAACAAAAACAGTGAAGGCATGCATCCAGTGTCCGCTTTTTCCTGGTGGCAATCTTTCAGCTGAAACTGGGCATCTTCCCAGCATTCTGCTGGACGCGTCTCACACGTTTTGAGACAAACCCATGGTGTGAGTGTGGCCCTCAACATGGGCATATTAGCACCAGTGGCTTTGCATCCTGCCCCAAAATCTTCACACACAAATGTGACTTAGGATTGAAGGAAAGCAAACTCCACCAAGCGAGGGCGAAGGCATCTGGTCTGGAGAACCAAAGCATCAAGCATCTTTCAGCGGAAAAGGGTGTGAACCCACAAATTACGTTCAGGCGCTTTAATGGCACCTAGCTCAAGGCTACAGCAAACAAATTCACAAACAGCGCAGTTCACAGCCAGCTTGCGCGTAGGATGCAGAGTGGCCACTCGAGAGTGGCATCTGTGGAAACAACATTGACATGTGAGTGACATTCATGCGGCCCAAGGAGAAATGCACACTGTTGCTCCCACGACTCGATTTAGCTCCATACTTTGCAGATAGAACGACGGTTCACACGAGGTCCTCTGC